>JAIEZT010000124.1:20938292-21100792 GCA_019594935.1 Periophthalmus modestus | reverse complement strand
AATAGCTGTCTTTCCTGGTGCTAAGTCTTGAAGCAGGGCTTTAGTTCTGCATCGCAACAGGAGCACTCCCGCTCACGGCTCTGGAGATGACGTAACGTGAATCTACACGAGGATGTGGATCATTTAATGAACTGATACATTTACATGTAACAGCCCATATGTAAGACAAACTTTGTGTCTGTGAGTTTGAACTGATGTTGTGAGGTCAAACACAGCTCTACAGAGTGAGACTTAATGCAACAATCTCCAGCTCTTTATCTCTGTCATTAGGCTACAACAAGGCAGTCACATCACTGAACATGATGTCTTCTACTAGACTGGCACCACTTCAGTGGAGCATGAGCCAAACACACGCGAACACACACACACTTACGTTTAAGTGTAATGTGCAGCCCATCGTAGAATAGAAATCCACTTGATACAATAACCACAACTTTCCTGACGGAAAGTTGGCCCTGTCTGAGCCATGTAAACAGGTCAGAGTGTGCACCTGTGGGAAACCTGAGTGCATTTGTCATCCGCTCAGCTGAATAAGTGCTGCATTATGACAGCAAAGGTTCATTTCAGGGCATAGGTCCGGCACATCTTTCGTTTGCGCTGTGGCTTTGTCACATAAGGGTCACTACAGAGGTGAAAACTTCACTGTGCTCTGTCTATCATTTATGACACTTTTATAAATGTGAGCTATAAACTTTCACTCACTACAACATCTTATGATAAAAGGTATATGTTAAAAAGCCAGGTTTGCTCCCAGAGCCTGAGTGCGGGCAGGGGGCATGAGGCTGTGCAGGCTGTGTGGGCTGTGCACACTGCTCACACTGCACACACTGCTCACACTCACAGCTGCAGCTGCTGCTCAAGGCGGGCTTCACCTCGTTTTCCTCTCGGAGATTCCCACGACCTCTCCAGCCCTGCGCCCGGCCCCAGCCCGTGCTCCGGTCTGCACATGTAAACCTGAGCACACGGGCTCATTTTGTACTAAGTGTACTCTGTGTTCCAGACCATATAATGCAGTGGTGTTGTCACCAAGCATCGTACCACAGCCTGCTGCTAGTCTGAGCCGCTTTATCGCTGCAGACTATCTGACTCTCCACAATGTTCAAACGCTTCAGCATCGAATTAAAAATAAACCTACCAGCGCCAGACGGTCCCGGCTCCATCCCATTCACTTAGCCGTTGAGAACAGGCTAGCTAGTCCGTGCAGCTGTGGCCAAAGAGCCGGCCCCTTCAGGCTGGAAGCGTCTCAGACTTCCAGCCCCCTCCTCTCGGTGTGTAGTCGTCCCCCTCTCGGTGTACCCCCGCCCCCTACCCCTGCCTGAACCCCTAGACCCGCAGAGGAGCTCAGGCTAACGGCGACTGCAGCCCGCTGACCCTGGCGCTGCAGACGCGGAGCTGGAGGACGGCGCGCCGCTGTCTCCGTCTGTCTCAGGGCAGCCTGCACTAGCGCACAGAGGGACGCTTCTTCCGCGGCGTAGGGCGGTCTTTATGGTGTGTTGTGCTCCTGCTCGTAGCGTTCAAGCAGGATTCTCTTCCAGCGGAACAAAAAGGCCAGCCCCTGGATCAGATCAGCCCCTCACCCCCCAAAACCAAAAAACTTCTTCTCTTCCATTCAAAAAGCGCCACGAGATTGGTAATGAACTTACAGTCTCACCCTAGTGGTCGTATGATGAATTGCAGTAGAGATATGCAAATGACTCAAGAGTTCAATTTAGGTAAAGGTACACAAAGTGACATAAAATGTTCCTGATCTTTACCTTAGGCCTACAGACTAGAAACAATCCCGTAGTTGGTCAGTGCATTGCAAGCGCTTTGCACAAAATTGATGTATGCTGGCTACATTTTTCAAATTGTAATTCAAATACACATTAAACCTTCTGCGTTTGCTATTATCCATAAAACAGTATGTACTATGTCTACAAAAAAATACCACGTACTACACAGTTAATGCACGAGCCAAACACATAATTCGAAAATCAACTGAACGTGAACAGGAAGTTGTCAGAGCACGTCCAGTACGTCACTTTACTCCAATGCGGAAGTGGTCGTCATCGTTAGAGCTGTGAGTTGGAAGCGATTGGGAGAGCTGTCAAACGTGCTGAGATTAGCCTATTTAATCAAATAAACTGAATGAATGAAGCTTTGGCTATTAACAACAAGTCTCATCGGATCGGCTGCAGCTAGGTTTGTGGTTTTCTCGGATCATTTCATTCATTGCACTGCATGCCTCCTAGCCAAAGTATCAGTAACGTTACATATTTAGCCTGACGGTCCCTATACGCTTATGAAGGATCTCTGTATTTAAGCTTTAATGAGACGGCTAACGTGTCATGTGCAGTGAACCAGTCTTTTTGTGTTCACTGTTTTGCTGTGTTTCGCAGATTTGTGTAAAATGTCGTGGATAAAAGAAGGTGATTTGAATTTCCTTGAAAGAATCGCAGCTAATATTCTTAAGGTAAGCTTGTAAACCTCAAGTTTTAGGTATTGGCATGAAGTTGTTGCTTGTACCTATAGGGCTGCAATGACAATGGAATGATTCACAATGATGACAAGGCTTGCTCTCATTCATGAAGTACACATTGTTGGGAATGCTTATTCGATTAAATGGACTTGCTGACAACAGGTCCTCAGTCCATTTGAATTGTTGTTGCTGTTTCGCATGATCTAATGTCTTATTGTTTAAGCTGTATTGCCTTATTTGTATTACCACTTTTCTCAGGCAGGACCCATGCCTAAACATGTGGCTTTTATTATGGATGGTAACCGGCGTTTTGCACGAAAAAAAAACATGGATCGTCAAGAAGGACACACGCAAGGATTTAACAAACTTGCAGAGGTGAGATTGCCCTGTTGTTTCAAACTAACTCAAAAGCTTATATGTTGATATATTGACAGTTTTTTTTTTGTTCTTTCTTTCTCAGACCCTAAGGTGGTGTAAACATTTGGATATTCAGGAGGTCACTGTATATGCATTCAGTATTGAGAACTTTAAGCGTACTAAAGATGAGGTGGATGGATTGATGGAACTGGCCAAGCAAAAATTTCTGAGCTTATTGGAAGAAATGTAAGTATCACATACAATTGTTGCCTCTGGCCATGGGACACTTGACACTACTATATCCATCACATGATTCACAACTTCCTCAAAGTTAATATAGGAGTTGCTGCTCTGCAGACACTGCTGGCTATTCATTAAGTTTCAGTTTTTGCCTTAGGTATGGATCTATATTCAGAAGAAAGGTGCGGCTTGCTACAACCATATTTTCACTCCTGTGCTCTTCCTACGCTTAACAATTGATTAAGTGATAAACACACTATTTAGTATTTATTTTGAGCACTGTTAGTCTACAATCTACGGAGAGATGAGTCGTCTTTGTATTCTAAAGTCATTACAGAATATCCAACAATCAAAATGTACACTTGTTGTCAAGTAAACATTTTGAATATATCTGCATTTTTCTATATGTACTGTAATATACTGGCAAAACCACAATTTTACATTGTATACTAAACTCTTTGTACTCTACCTTGAGTTCAATTTCTGCCATTTAAAAAAACATATTACAAGTACTACGAATGTACTTGTTGTAAGCATTATAAAACATATGTGCATCAGGCTTTTAATAATCACAGGCAGGGCTGCAACTCACAATTATTTTAGTACATTTATTTTAAAATCAAAATAGGTAAAATAAGAACATTGGGATTATTTTTATTTTAAAAGTCATGCCAATAGATTTTCAAAGTTTGTATAGTTCAGCTCAACTATTTTTAAAAACATTCAACAGTTATTTTAATTAGTCACAATTATTCAGATTAATTGTTGCCATATTGCTTTGTAGAGCATAAATGGGTGACAGGCCAGTGAACCGTGCAGATGTTTTCTGATAACCTCTTACTGTGACACTGAGCTTTTATGTTGTTTTCACTTTGACTGCTTCTGTAGTTTTGATATATTTGCTCTTAACATGAAAAACATTCTCTTTTCTTAGGGATAATCTTAAAAAGCATGAAGTTTGTATTAGAGTACTTGGAGATTTGAATATGCTGCCACTTGATCTTCAACAAATAATTGCCAAAGCTGTTGTAGCAACAAAACATCACAATAAGTAAGTCATCCTTTTCATTCAAGTTTTCTTAGGTGCAACATTTTACAGCACAGCATTATTATGATGTTACAATCTTAATACATAATATTATTAAATAAATATGTTGAAATGAGAATGTCAAAACCACATAAATCACTAAGTGCTCGGAAGTGTTGGAAAGTAACTAATTACATGTGGGTATTCATCAAAAGTGGGTATTTATAATATGTATTGGAATACAGCTACTCAGTCAAGTCACTACTTCAATTGGTGATATTTAGAATAGTTATTTTCCTAAAACAATGGAAAAATGTCAGTATTTGATCTTGCAATTTAGGCTTAAAACTTTAAAAGATTAGAGAACACCACTCGCAGTGTGTCAAGCATGTGCACTTTTTCTGTCTCTAATACTAGTGATAAATCAATGCTTTGATAGTACAACAAACAAAAAGCTGTTTTTAATCCTATGTCGCACTGGTTATTATAAAGTGCAACTGTGTTAAAGTATTCCAAGTAAACGGATTACAGTACTCTGATTGGACTGGGTAGTGAAATAACTTCAGTAAAATATATTTTACTGAAGGTATTCCATATGCTATAACTTCATACATTTTCACTGTGTTCTTCCCAACACTGATGCAAGGCTACTACTGTAGGAAAGATGGCACTAAAAATAATTTGTTAATAAAAATACACTCAAAAGGTGCACTGTGTAACTTTTCTGGTGGAGGGAATGTCACACGCTTGTCTTCTAAAAGATGTTGTGTTGCATAGAATGTATTAAACCAACATCTACCATTCATGTAATTAAAAGTGTTTAATTACTAGTTTATTTAGTTAAAGTACTTAGTGCACCTTTAAGTATCAATTATCACACAACACACAACTACTTATTCTGTATTAAGTAGTTGTTGTAGAAATATGTATAGCATGTCCGCAGAATGTATTTGTAACCCATGACTGCAACAGTAATTGCATACTAGTAATTATATAATTTTGTGTTGCAGATGTTTCCTTAATGTATGTTTTGCATACACTTCAAGATATGAGATCACAAATGCAGTCAGAGAAATGGCTTGGGGAGTTGAGAACGGCCTGATCAAAGCAAGGTACGCCATCTGTTCAGTGAAATGCATAGTTGTGTTTTTATGGCTATGCACATCGCCTTTTTCTGTCTTGGCTCAGCACATACACACGAGCATCACAGAGACGAGGATCACGGAGAAACAGCCCGCTAAAGTTTTCAAACCAAGAGTGACGCTAGATACATACTCAAATATGCCCCAATCCTCCGCTCGCATATTTGAGTATGTATCTATCAGCGGCAGAGTGTGGAGTTTGCCGCTCGTATCAATCATGCTTGCTTTGAAAACTGCAGAGATATTTACAACCCACATGTTTAGGAATCTGTGAACTGGTTTGAATTAGGATTCCACCAGAACTGACTAACCAAGAGTCTGATTACCAGATCTGAATCAGGACTAAAGCAAGACTAAGTCAGGACTCTGTCTTCGATTAGGCTCTTAATGAGCAGAAACGAACAGCAGACTGCACAGACAAATTTTATACATTCCACAATCTTCAATCCAAAGTTGAACCACAGGTCTTTCAAGAACTCCATTCCTCTGAGTTTCTTACCTGTTTGATCATTGTACTCTAGCCTTAGGTATAAAGACATGTTTGACAATACTTTGTAGGGTTGTAGTTTTTTTTTTTTTTTTTTTTTAATATATATTTCTTAGTACTTTTCCGCATAAATTGTTGTTTTTGCATGAACCCCAATGTAGTTGTAGCCTAATGAGTAAAGTTTTGGTCAGATACATGGTCAGATTACAGAAATATTTAATAGTTTGGGGAGTTTTGCCACCATACAAGCCCTAAAACTCACTTTATACAGACATGTTTTACATTTGAGTTATTCTAAAAATGTTTTGCATTTCTGGTCCATAGTGACATTTCCGAATTACTGCTCAGTGAGTGCCTCTACAGCAATAATTCTCCCAATCCCGATCTGCTCATTCGAACATCTGGAGAAGTGCGACTTAGTGACTTTCTACTTTGGCAGGTATGAAACGATACAACCAAAGTATAAGACATGAAATCAAATGTGTCATTTAATACTTTTCCTTTTCTGCCACACAGACCTCTCACTCATGCGTAGTGTTTCAGTCAGTTCTGTGGCCCGAGTACACGTTTTGGAATTTGTGTGAAGCTATTATCCAGTACCAGCTCAATCACAAATCTATTCAGGTAAGTGTTTGGTTTTCTGGTCTCACGTCTCATACACCTGTAGCTGGGGCTGTAGACGTACTTAGTCGTACTCATGTGGCTGGTAAAATATAATCAACCACAATGCAAACTGTAGATCCTGGGGTTAGGCACAGTGGGGCTGTACTGTCCAAATGTTGAGGACTTATTTTGTGTCTGAATGGTAATGGGTGACATTTTATAGAATAATTATGCATATTTCATAAGTTGATAACACTTAAGATTAATTAGAGGTTTTTTTTCTAAATGTTTTCAATCACAGAAAGCCAGAGATCTTTATCAAGAGCAACAGGAAGTACAGCAGCTGGAAGCAGACCGTGCCTGTGTGACAGAGCTGCACCATGGCAATGGGAAACCCTCCGACAGCAAGCAACAACAAGAAGCAGTGCAGCATTACACTGCCTGCAGAGAGGAGCGCGTTCAGGACTTCCTACAGGAACTCAAGCACAAGAGAGACTCTTTTTTTTGTAACTTAAGCAGTCAAGCCGTCTCTACCTAGGAACAATTACGTCCAATGTTAAAACATCTTCATTTGTTTCTCACTTCTGAGGGAAACAGATTTTTTTCTTCCCGATTTGTACAAGACAAGAGGGCACATTACCCCTATGGGGCTGTAGAATAAATGTGGAATTATTTATGATTGTAGATTTTTAAAGAAACATATGTGGAAATATCTGGTCAAGGTGTAGTTATATAATAATGTGTCAAAAGCATGCTTTTGGTGTGAGCAAATTGAGTCACAGGAATATGTTTTGGAAGTATTTCCAAAACATTTGGTGCTTTATTGTACCCGTACTTTATGTTGAAGTGAGCAGTAAGTGTTAAATGTTAAGTGTGTTTTTGAATTTAACTAGATTTTGACCAGATTTACAATAAAGTGAGAACACAATGAATCATGTGAAATGGATTTCATCACCTCAAGACTTTGTTTCTGATTGTGAGCCCTGGATTACTTATGTTAAATTTTTTTAAAACAACGTTTACTAAAACAAGCACTAAGCCCTCATCTCAACACCTTATAAATAACACTACTTAAAAATAGACAATAAATTCAAATAAACTGTTACAGAGTGATGTGTTTTGACATTTATCTTTCAGATGATCATAGTTTAACATTTAGGACCTAACAGTATTAATATAGGTAAACTCCGACAGGTGAATGTATCTCTTCCTGGACAGTAAAGCGCACACATGTGTCACATGTGTCAAACAGAGAATTCCGAGAGTTCCTCAAATGCCGACGGACAGCGCCCCCCTGCGTCACTGCGTGGAACTGCGCGTGAGCTTCTGTTTCTTTTGACAAATGGGCGGTCCCTCACAAACCACGTGACCCGCTGTGTCCAATCAGCACTGTCTCAACACAAAACCGGTTCAAACCGGTTTCGTTCTTATATTTCAGCGTATAAACTACAAAAACATTCGTTTGCATTATACATTCGCCATTTTACGCAGCAGCTCGCCGGTTGTCGTGCGTAATCCTCTTGAAAAAAGTCCGTTTTTACGGTTATATTTTTGTGATTTTTTTCTGCAATTACTGCAGCCAACATGGGCAAAGCAAAGGTAAGATTTTTTAAAACTTATTTTCAATTTATTGCATGAAATTTGGCGTAAACTCGGTGAGATCGTGTGTTGTATTGGATGATCTGTGCATCAGCGGGACGTCATCATCCTCAAACAGCACAGCCATGGCGCTCACACTGATCTGCCTCTTTTTATCAAATGCGCTGCATTTTTCACACTCTGTGCAGCTCGAGGCTTTAAACACTCATGAAATGCTGCAGTTGAATAGTTATCAAATGGTCATGTGTGTGTGTAGAGACAGAGCTGTTTAGTGAAGCATTGAAACATTTGCTGTCTTCAGGACAGCTGCTGTGGGGGATGTAAATCTTGACAGGTTACACGCAGTATCACATTTTACACCGCAGAACATGCGTTTGTATCCATACTACCGAGAGGGTAATGTCGGGGGTCTACATAGCCCGCCAAAAATCCATTTCAGATATTTTCAACTCGACAGATGACTTATTTGAGGAAGAGGTTGGGGGAGGGGCGGCTATTCTCGTCCCTTCTTATGCCTCTTTAGATTATCATAAGTGGCTCACATTTTACTCCACATAGGTCTGAATAAACACGCCGTGGTTTACATAAATACGCCCTGGTAGGATAATAACACCGTGTTTAAAGACAGCCTCAGCAGTCCTCGCTGCACAGGGCTGGTCTCATGTTTGAGCGCGTAATAACCTTGTAGTGGATTAGTCGTTTCCGATTTGCATTTGATAATGATGCAAAAATCATGTACAACGATGCACCCTGCAAATATAGCTGTCTACATGTATAAATGTGACAGTAGAGGTTCATTGGGGCATTGTTCGGGGTTTATTGTCTGGGGAAGATAGTGATTTTTCAAAGCGCAGTAATCCTCGGTGTCACAACAGCTGTCCGTCGGCGCGAACTGATACAAAACAAAGGAAGCTGTCAAGGCGCCAAAGCCACGTCACAACGCTCGTGCACATTTGAATTCAAATCTGAGCGGGAAGTCTTTGTCACCCGCACTTTAACACGGGCCCCACACAGACTCAGACTGCAGGGCGGGTCATGTTCAAGTCACTACTGTCACACTGTTTAACTTTTACCACAATCAATTCAAATATTCATGTTTTCTCTTTTCTGTTTTGTTTCAGGCACCAGCCAACACTGAGGTTTGTCATTAAAATACTACTTTAAGTTAAAAATCCATGTATCATTAGTTCAAATTAATCATGCATGAGTGTCCACATTGTTCTCACATTATGTCGGCCTGCAGGAGACTTGGGCATTTATTGTAAATCTGTGTAGTCTTTGTGGGAAATAATCTAATAACAAATTTTATTTTAACAGCGGAGAGTCTCTGCACGCTTGGCAAGCGTAAGTTTTATACGATTTTCTTGAGTGTTTTTGTTGTTTTTTTTAAGTTTGTTTGTTTGTTTCATTTGTACAGTTTTATTAGAGCTGTTTTGTTTTTCTTTGTAGAGACCCAAACCACCAGCGGAGCCCAAGAAGAAAGCTGTTAAGGTAAATGACTTTATAACATTACTGAAGTGAAATAGACTCATGAGCATTAATAACAGGATAATTTATAACAGGATATTAATCCTAAAATATTGTTACCTTTCAGAGGCCACCCAAGCAAAAGAAGGCCAAGACAGCAGAGAATGGAAGCAAGGCTGAGGTTTGTAGCCGACTGTAAAATGGTTTGAGTCAGACGTGTTGTGATAACATGAGTTTATGTTTTCTCTTTATAGGAGCCAAAGGCTGAAGCCGCGGAATGAATAACTGTTGTGCTTACTCTGTGTACTTGGTGATTGTACAGTTTTAAAATAAGTATTTTTTACCAAGTTTTATATTATAAATGTCATAGGTTTGTTTTGAGCTTGCACTTGATGTAACATGAGTTTTCACCGTCATATCAATTTTATATCCACCTAAAGTAACTACCGTCCATATCCTGTATGACATTAGCCCGTTTACTTAAACTGCTGAGTAATATTTGTAAGTTGAAGTTGAGTAATTTGAAACATTGTATGGCAGCTAAAATGTTGTTACAAATGTAGGGACATTAGGAATCAAGACACTCCCTATATATTTTAATGTCAAATTAATTATGGAATGGCTCAAAATATTTTGAACTACTTAGAATCACATGAAACTTAGTCAATGGAAATGCATCAGATGTCTTTTTGAAAGTAGCTGTAGATCAAGTTTGATACATCCCAAAAAAACATGATGTGACCTTGGTTGTCTGAAAAACTGTTAAATTATGTAAGTGGAAAAGGAAACTTTTCTGACAATGGTTGCTTTTCATGTTCTTGAATAAAATAAAAATAAAAACGTAGTCTGGATATTTTATTGAAGAAAAGCCTGAATAAATTAAATTACAGGCTGAAATTCACTGTAATCAACCCTGGAAAAGAAGCGTATGTTTTTCTGTAAATCTTAGTGATTTACATTGTCATAACTAACCATAATAGCGTACTCGTCCAAAAGAAGGGTTAGAGTCCCATAATGTAGGATGCTCTTCACACAACAAATGAACAGTGGCATCAAATTGGTTCACATCTGATGAGTTCAGTAGCTGAGGGGGTTTTGATTATCCCACTGATAATATCACGGGTAACAGGTGAGCAACAGGACAGTAAAGAGAAAGCCCAAATATTTGGTTTTACAGGTGGGCTCTGCTCTAGTACTGAGTGTATACTGGAGGACGTTTTGACCTCATCCAACCACAAGATGGCAGTGTCTCCAACAGGATCACAGCCAAAGTGAACGCGCAGATTGTTGAAGCGCGAGGACAAGGGGATTTAAGCATCCTTACTGAATTTGAGTGGTGTTTTAAGATATAAATTATAATTGTAGTCAATTTGATGAGAATGTTTTTGTATTAAACAAGTAAAAATGCGAGCCTAGACTAGTTCTAGGGCAAACAGAGTACTATGATACCAAGACATCAGTAGTACTCAGAATGAGACAAAGTGTAGGGGTTTGCTCATGGACTAGAGGCTACAGGCTACAGCACATGTCCAGTCACCAATCTGGACTACAACACCACCAACATGATGACTAAACTGGGGGGGAAAACGCTCTCAGAGAACCTGTATAGAGCACAGGACACAAACCCAAAGTCAACATAGTGGCACTGGTGGGCCTGCCTCTGCTGAGTATGTCCATGAGGTGAAACCCAAAAGAAACACGCCTTTGCAGGGGGTCTCGGGATTGCTTTACGTGCAGAGCGTGGGCCACGTGAGTAAACCAATGCAAACAGGGACTGCACAGGCTGTAGTCCTGTACATGCAAACACTTAGGCCTAGAATGATGGCTCTGTGTCACTGTGACTTCAGACATCTGCAATACTCTATTAGACTTATCTGTTGCTGCTTTGGGACACTTGTGAATCAGTAGGCTGTATAACACGAGAGACTTCTGTTATTGCAACTGAGAGCCCTTTCTGGCCTTTTGGTGATTGTCAAGTAGTTTTTCTGTCTCCATTTGACAGTATATTGCTCTTTTTGCTGTTGACGGGGATCAAATGAGTCAAAAATAGAGACACCTGGGACGTTTCTTGTATAAAACTGGGACAAATCACTTGTTTTGGATAAATCCACTGGGACATGGGAGAAATGGCTCAAAACTGGGACTGTCCCGAGTAAATAGGGACGTCTGGTCACCCTAAATGAGCACACTTACCCCCTTTCTCTTTTTGTTGAACTCTCATGCGTTTGACATATAGATTCAAGACATTTCAAACTTAACTTAAACAACAGATCCAGTGATAACTCGTCCCAATAACAAACTGTGTAATGGACACAATGTTCTCTGAGCACAGACCCAGAGCCACACCGCAGTCCACGTGCGCACATGTGGAGGACGAGCTCACTGTGGCCTGGCGCGGGGGTCTATGTGCTCCCCGTGCACACTGGACTGGCTCATATGTGCTGGCTCATAATGGACTGGCTCATATGTGCTCCCTGCTCAGAGCCACACCCCCTGACGTATAGAACATGCTTCTCCCAGCGTCCTATAAAGACCAGAGTGGCGTGTACACAGTGTACTATTCATCCCAGACAAGCTTTTCCGTCCTAAAAGCTGCTCCAAAGCTCATCAAAACTCCAGGTAAGTGCACTTTTCTGTTTTTTTAAGCAGAAAAGAACATTTGGGACTGTGCAGGAAAAGTGTCAAGGAGTATTTAGTAACATTTAAAGGTTGGCTGCAACAAACTGAGCCATTGTTTCAGTGTGACAGATTTGGGCATACTTTCTAAATCTGCATTTTTATGTCAAGCTTTTGTATTTATAACTATTTGTTCAAACCTTTTGGGGCTGTAAGCTAAGAATACATATCTATAGTCTGTGCAGGTATAAAAAAAAAAAATGTATTTAGTCTGTTTGGTATAGCCTATCATTTTCTGATTTCTTTTCCTTTTTTTTTTTTTTTTGCAATGAACCTTTTTATGCCCTACTCCAGTTATTTTGTTCAAAGAAATTGTATGTACTTTTTTTCAATCCAATCTATAGTCTCTGCATGGATAAAAATGTATTTAGGCTCCTATAATTTTCTGATTTCTTTTTTTTTTTTTAAATAAGTCATTTTATACCCTACTCCAGCTATTTTGTTCAAAGAAATTGCTTGTACTTTTTCACTCTTTAGAACAGTCAAAGTGCTTCTACTGTACTCCAAAAGGTTTTGATGGGTGAAAATGCATGTTTCTGTCATATTTCTTTTGTCAGTTCATTTATATTTTGCATGAGAAGTGCAGGGTGCTTGGCAGATCAGCTGTACATTCTGTTCCCTGGCAGTATGGACATCATCACAGCAGCAGGTTCAGACCAAACTCACTGAGGGGCATTTGAGTTCCAAAGGGGTGCAAAGTCTACACTACACATCGCAGTAGTTAATATATATAAAATAGTTGCAGAGACTCCAGCAGCTGTTGATCCTTTTGGTTCTTAGCGTTCTGTAGGGATTCATACTGAAGCACCAGTGTGAGGTGTCAGTAGTGCGCTCCTTTGTCTTTACTCAGTTAGAACTTAGTTGATAACGTTCTGGGTGGTGAGATCGTGTAACTGTGAGTGCGTGATTAGACAGACCTCTTAACCTTTCTTTGTTTGGGGGGACGTCCATGTTCGTTTGTGAGAAATGAATTGGCAGATTGCAGAAAATATTACTTTTAATATTTGTCACATATAAATCACACATTGTATTTAGTGCATTGATAAAATATGTCACTATAGGCTTGGCTTTTAGACTGGATTTATTTAATTTTTTATTTTTTTTTAACTTAACTGATGAGCATCATCACTCTTAATTGGGAACACTATGTCTCTATGGTAACAGCCATGATTACACTTTTGTCATGTATGGAGGGAGGGGGGGCACACTCGGTAACACATGGAGGTCGTTTATGTTGAATGACAGTGCTGTTGCTTGGTAGATTTTTGAAAGGGTTTGTTCTGAACTTGATACTGGCTTCATTCATACCCACATGCGCGATGAGGAGATTCCCTGCTCTGGGCACGATG
This sequence comes from Periophthalmus modestus, assembly GCA_019594935.1. Lineage (NCBI taxonomy): Eukaryota > Metazoa > Chordata > Actinopteri > Gobiiformes > Gobiidae > Periophthalmus > Periophthalmus modestus. Next base: position 21,087,387 of record JAIEZT010000124.1, on the reverse strand, counting down.
CTGCTGTTGTTCAGAGTCATATGTGACACGGGGGAGGGGCCAGAGAGTAAGGAGGAGCGGAGAAGGAGTTTCATTGGTTGACTGAAAAGAACATGGTGTACCAAGTGAATTTATTAAATGTATGACAAACTATAAAAGGTGTGTGGGTTTTTTTTATTTAATTATAAAATAAAATATTATAAAATTTTATAAAAAAAATATAAATGTTTTTTTACCACTATAGAATATTGGTTGAACAGAGAGTATTTTGTATATATGTATATATATATATACATACATACATACATACACCTGCACAAACAGAAAATGATGACCTTTAGAGACAGAAGCCTTACCATATCCATTTTCAATATTTCTGGCTTTGCGTCATCTCTCCTTTATCATATGTACTCGATGAGCAACCAACACCTGGCACTTTGAGAATGTCAACATGAAAAGCTCCTAAAATAGGAAACGCCCTTTGTCTTTTTAAAGTCAGAATACTCAACATGTGATTTGTTTGGACTCCTCCCTGAACATGCAGTAAACAAGTCCAACAACCCATGAGTTACATGCTCCACGCCTATATACTTATCTGAAAGTAGGATAGTACAAGATTTTATTTATTATAATTAATAATTCAAATTAATACAGACATATAGATATATATATATATATATTTATAAAACAAAATGCAACTTTTCTAACTAAGATGTACTTGTCTCAGGTTTTCCATTGCAAATCCACAGCAGCTGATACTTGAGCTGGCATGTCGTACACTTTACAAGCCGGGTACAACCGACAGTATGTGGTCTGTACATTTTGTTCCCATTGTCATTCAGTGTAACCACATGCATAACTGTGTGTTCTCTATGCAATCTACATATCAAAAATCATATAGCCTACTCAGTGAGTTACTATTGTTTTGTTTATGCATGTTTTGGATTGACTTTGAGAAGTTCTTGGCTTTTGGCTTTATAATCCATTATTTTGATGTGGTACCAAGTCTCTGTGAAGGCTTTTATAGTGTCTTTTCACTACTTTCTTAAAATTGCATATTAAATTTTCCAAACTACAAAATAATCATTTGCTGTTATGTAAATTACCTTTTTATACAATTGTTTATTAACTGCAATGAAAAGCTATTATGCAATATATTTAATGGAACAGTATATTTTTCCATTTGTGAGTCTTTTTTTTTCTCTTCTCTACCTTTTTAATGCATGTGACTAAAACATATGTGACAACCCTGTGTTTTGGAGTGGGGCGTGTGTTTTGGAGGCAGCCCATTGAGAGTAATGCTTTGGGACAGCTGTGCGTTTGTGTGGGACGGAGGGTGTGTTGCCGGTCTGGTTGGGTAAGACCGGCGAGGTAGTATAAAAGGCGGAGCTCCCAGCCGCAGCTCACTCAGTTCAACTTCACAACTCTGCTGGGATTCATAACGTGGCTGTCATGCATTTGTGACAAGTCTCGGAAAGTAAGATTTTTGGGTTGAAATTGGTTTTGATAGTCCAGATTTTTCGTCAGGCATAACAAAATTTTGGATTTTCATTCGACGTTTGTCAGGTTTGCTCACTAGTACTTTACATGTGCTTCCGATCTTTCCCTTTAAATCCCAAATGTTGTGTTCCTCCTCCTCTTGCAACCTCACTCCTTGGTTCTTCCTTGTCTCTCAGATGGGTTATCTTTGGTCCTGTTTCCAACACTTTACAGCTGTCATTTGTGCCAATTGATTCCAGAGTTGAATTATCTTTGCCTCACTGATTCACTTGATGGCGCAGCATGAATAGAGACCTTGTTGCCCTAGTCTAAATCTGGATCAAACTTGATAATTTAATAAGGCTGAGCTCAGCGGCTTTAGAAGAGGCTGCAAATGTGTTTATATCATGAATGAGTTGAGATGTGAATTTGAGGAAATATTTTGGTAAGAAATTGACTCTGCTGAAAATGCATGCTGCAGGGAATGATCCTTCCCCATGCTCGGATTTGGCATTTTTGCCTTCCTTTTGGCACTAGCTGCCCATTTGAGTAAGCGGTTCTGCTAACTTCAGACCTGCTTGTACACTCATTTGTTTTGTCTAGGGATGAGGGCTACATCATTTCCACTGTGATGTTAGACAGTTTTCCCAGATCTCCAGTATTAGTTCAGTATTGTCTGATATTTGGCACTGTTTTTGCTGCCCCAGCCTCTGTGTGCCCTTGTGTCATTCCCAATTTGCTTTTTGAATGGACTCAGGTGGAAAAATGGAAATAAAAGAGCAGTTAGAGAAAAAAATATGACTGTAAACAATCATGCAAGAAACTATTTTACATCATATCTTTTTGAGGGCCTTGCTATATGTATATCGACATTGGTAAATATCAGCCATAGCAACAAGACGAATATCGGTATCGACTCAAAAAATCCATATCAAGTTATGTTTAACAAGATACAGTGCATTCGTTTTACTTGATTTACTTATTTTGAGATTGTTTGTAACAACTCCTTCATCTTTTCTGTGCAGGTCCCCAGAGCCCCCTGAGCTCCAACCCTCCACAGCAGCAGCTATGATTATCAGACTGGGCAGACTGACTCCTGGATACTTCCGCCTTCTCCAGGTATGCCAACACACATTTGCGCACAGATCTCAAAGTGCTACATAAAAGTAAAACATTAAAGAGCATCATAAAGAGGCAGTGCAAGGTAGTTACAGGTGTTTATAACTGTAAGTTTTCCTAAACAATGAGTACTAAATCTCTAAGGTCACTTGAATGCATTTGGTTATACAGTCAAGAGGCTCTACCAGCTAGATCCTTTCATCCATAATTCAATTAGTACTGACACTAATTGCTGTCACATCTTTCCTTTGTGTGTATCTTCTCAATAGAGGGTTCGTCCATACATCCCAGCCAGTTCTCGTTCACATATATTACACTAATTGAGAAACAAAGCCTGTCCGTTTGTACATGGACTCGGCTCAACAGACTGATGAAAAGTGACTCAGCGTTGCATAAGGGATGAACGTCGCGCCAATTTGTATCAAGACTGTCAAAAGTATTTTATATAATATGTGCACAAAAAAGTATTAGAAAGTGACTATTCACTATATCACTGAGTGGAGTAGGGCAACTCTTTGTAAAAAAAAAAAAAAAAAGATTTGGCCAACCTTGGTAAAGTGTATAGGAGTTTCTATATAGGCCACTAATCTCCTAGTTACACCCACTATCTCCTAAATGGCTTCTTATAGGAACAGCACATAGGCTTCTCAGATAAGTAAGTGGCAGCAGACAGCTGTCTGATACTATTTCAAATGCAAACATTCCTGTGAGTGCTGCAGGCCGTTGGGGGGAACCACAAAAGATACGCAGTTCATATAAGCCTGATGTGAATGGCCTACATTTTATGCTGCAGTGAGAGCGAAGTTCTGTGTTCTCCTGAAGTGCCCAAAATTTACACACAAGTGTCTAAACTCTAGAGGGCATTAAAAACATTGACCAGTAGTTTAACCCTCACTCTCTGACAGTTTGCCCAGAGACACTGCTCTAATGGCAGGTCAAAGCGGAGTTCATATTCACCTATAGAGATCATCTTTACTTTCACTGTCTGCAAGTCAATTGAAGTTTGAAACCTGAAATTCACAGTATTTAGTGAGGTGGGGTCAGTTTTTCTCATTGTTCAGTCTCAGACCTGAGTGGACTTGTTTCAGAAAGCTCTCATTAATCTTTCTAACCATCCTAACTTTTAACCTTCTCTCTTTGTTTTCCGTGCAGAGGCAAGTTGCGGGTGAGATCCAGACCCAGCCGCAGGACCGCGCTGTCAATCAGATCGCCATGATGCTGGCCATCATGGGGCTGAGCCTGTCCTACTACAGTGCCAAACAGATGACCGAGAAGGTGCAGGCCCAGCAGACGCCCTGAACACAATGTCCGCCTTAAATGGATGAGCAAGTCATAAGTGAAGGAGCCGAGATGCGGAAGAGAGAATCGGAAGTGTTACGGCGGACAGCGCTTTCTACTTCCTCCACCGTCAACTATCAAAGCATCCTCACTATACGCAGATTTATGAACTGCTGTTAGTTTTTTCCCTACATTTCTCTTGTCAGGACCTCAAGGGATGTGTGGGGATTGGGCACGATCGCCAGGTTTGGGCGCCTGGTTTAGCTCAAGGCAAATCAAAAATTAATGATCTAAACCCATCTACTCTCAACTGGGTCGGGGCATTAGTTGTTTCTAAAGTTCATGGTAGCAAGATACTGCGAATACTGTTCCAATCTGAAAAAGGGGCAAATTTAGATTTTACTGTGAATTTAAAAAAAAGACGAGAACAGTCATTTGCTTTTCAACCTTGAGACAAAGTGGTGCCAAGTCCAGGAAGTATTAGATGAACCCTTTTTTAGTTTTATTTTTCCCTAAGTAGGAAAACATTGCAGCACTGTCTGAACAGAGCTATACTGTCTAAAATGTTCATTGTGTATTGAAATATTTGAATTTATTTGCACATAAGGCATTGTTCATGTTGGATCACTCGTCAAACGGACTTCAACGACTCACTACCTACTTTCTTTGTTCACATGTTGTATATCTGTTTGGCGGTTTGTAACTATTTTATGACCGTTTTTGTTTTTTTTTTTGCCTTAGTTGGCTGCCTTGTGGAAGACATTCAACATTGCATGGGTGTGCTAACTTTTTATCCTTTTGAATCTCTTTCTGTTTTTATTATTGATGATGGATGAATGTAATGACTTTTGTAATTATTAAATAAAGCTGTGAACTGATATTAGGATAAGACTTTTCACTCTATACCATTTGCTTATTTTGCACATCAAGTTGTATAACCCAGGTCTGAGGTAGTGTCTAACCGAGCGCATTGTCTAACCGGATGCGTGCGCTCCTGTTCACCGGCTGATGTGATGCTCTGTGACAAGCTGAGACCCGGTTTGGGCGCCGCATAACCCTGATGTAAGGCCGTGATGTAACTCCTCCCCCTTCCTCTTCACCGCATATAACACCATTCTTAGCTTCTCTATTCGACGTTACCCAGAGAGAAGGCGTTAACCAAGTGAGCCTATTGGTTGAACTTGGGATACGTCACTGAAATAGAAATTCGGAGTGAGGTAGGGTGATGGCGTGATGGTAGATCACGTTTTAGCTTTTTGTTTTTAGAACCACAGTAAAAGTAGGGCTGTCCAAAAAAGGCGTAAAGGTTATGATAAAGGTTAGAGTGTTTAATCGGAATCTCTTGTAACCAAACAGTTGGAAAAGCGTAAGTGTAAACAAGATTGTTCTGAAAGCACCTTAAATGAAATGGACTGTGGGTGTATAGATAACCGGTAATTGTGCAATATTTTGTTGATGGGCAAGCTGTATCAACCATGGCGTTGTAATCTGTATCAAAAGTACTGTAACTGTTCTGATACAGGGGATGAAGGCATTCCCATTCCTGCTGTCAATCATGTTTCAAATTATTTAAAATAAAGAGAGAAGTTTAAGTCTGCCTCTTGTGTCCTATGTTACACTTAAAGCAACATTGTTCTCCACACAGGTGCAAAAAGAGTAATGTTCTTCAAAAAAATGGTACTCAAGTAGAAACACAAAGTAGTGGTCCAGGAAATTTGAGTAAAAAGTCCATCCATCCATCCATCCATTTTCTCCCGCTTATCCGGGGCAGCAGTCTAAGTAGGGACTCCCAGACTTTCCTCACTCCAGACACATCCTCCAGCTCTTCCGGTGGGATCCCAAGGCGTTCCCAGGCCAGTAAGGGTAAAAACTTAAAGTGTAACTGTTGGTACGTAACATCCAATATATAAGTTAATGAAATTTTAAGGATAAAACATTACATAATGCACAGAATCTGGTATTTTCAAAGGATGGGCACAAAAATGAGACAAACTAAATCATATCTGAAGGAGCAGAGCAAAAAACACTAATGTTCAGATCATTTAATATTGTCAACATAAAGCTTTTGTTACTTATAGACTTACTCACAATGGGAGAGAGTAACCAAAACTTTTGCTCAAGTAAGAGTACTGTTACTTCAATAAAAAATTTAGTCAAGTACGAGTCAAATTATGCTGAAAGAAAAGTAATCTGAAAAGTACACTTTAAAAAGTTACTTACTACCAGTGACGTGCGGTGAGGTTCATGGCTGGTGAGGCACTGATGTCGTCACAATCAGATTTACAAACATATAAACCAGGTGTCACTACATTTGGCCCCGGGTCAGTTTCTCTCCCAGTGACTTGGGGCCAGAATAAAAAAGAATTTCAAAATAAAAGTTCCAAAGTCCGTATGAAATAGCTCTAATAGTATGAAATAAAAAGCTGGTTTTGTATTGTTTTTTATCCTTATTCTGGTTCCCCAATTTTCAGTGGATTGAAGCCATTAAATTTCTTACCATTTCGTACCACTCTGAAAAGAGCAAGTCTTTCATCCTGTCGTCTGGAGCAAACCATTTAGCTCCTTTAGTGTTGGTCTTCCTTTAATTATAACCTCCTGCTTTGACCGAAAGCCCAGATTAGAAAAATGCTTGACCTTTAATATGTATCTTCCTCCATTTAAAAAGTAGGGCCAGACAAGAAGAAAAGTGAACGGATTGCTAAAGTTGACTTGCTAACTCTAAATTGTACTTTGCGGCCCCTATTCTGCGGGAGTTACAAGAGTCCCTGGGCTAACGAGTGCCCCCTAACAAGAGGCAGGGTAACTACGTGCCTCACCCGGCGCCTTTTCACAGCTGCTTAAAGCAGCAGCGTCACTGTTGAGCTACAGCACAGTCAGTCCATGTGAACGAACTACTGGTGCCTCACCGCGCGTCTCTTCTCAGGATTTCAACGGTAAACGTAAAAATTCAGTGATTTTGAGTTTTTAAAAAATTATAAAATTGAAAAGTTAAATAAAAAATAACTTTATAGTACAAATCACTGGATAAATATAACCATTTCATTTATTTTTTCTCTGTGATGACAGGTGAGGCACGGCCTCCCCTGACTGCACCTCACTGCTTACTACCCACCTCTGATGTGTCCAGTTTTGTAATTACATTGTAATAGTTAAAATACATGCAATACAAGTCAGTGCTGTATGCAAAAAAATCAAACCCAGCTCTTTTATAAGTACCAACTGCTGTTTTATTTGTAATTCATTTGATGTTATTCATTTGACACTAAGCGGTTCTGCACAAATCCTGATATTGCATTAGGTTTTGGACGGACAAAGGGCCGTGGCAAAGTCAACTTCCTCCTGAGGTAACATTTCCCTCTGGAAGAATCAAAAACAAAACATTTTAGTCAAACTATAAACCCAGAAAAATGGATGGAAAAATGATGTGCTTACCTGTTCTTGACTTTGGGATTATCCATTGAGACGTAGAGGTAGTAAAGACAGTTGGGATTGTCATTACAGGATTGTTTACATGATTCAAGATCAGGTTTGATTTTAATGCTCAGATTTGGGCCACGCAACGCTCCCTCCACAACATCGTCTATCCAACCTGTGCATTTAGGGATCACACTTGGATTTATAAGACTCTTTTGGGCAAGTTTTTTATAACATCTTTAGATTGTTTGACTCACTGAAGTCCACTTTACATCCTCCCTGGGCCCTGCCGGATGTCACTCCTTTCCTCTCTGTGATCTTGCCCGCCCCTTTGCGAGTCTTCATGAGACAGTTGCGTCCATTTGTGTGCTCTCTGCCGCACAGAAAAGAAACAGATCAGACCTGTAAATGCGCCTCTAACTGGCTGAGACGTGCTTGTGTTCTGAATCCCACCTGATGTACATGAAGACATGACATCGGGGGTAAATGTTGCACAGAGCCTGGCAGTGCAGGGCAGATATGGCACTTAATTTAATGCGATAAAGCCCACTCTCCAGCTGCTTGTCCTTATACAACTGAGTGGGGCACTCTGTCACAGGGAAGAAGGAAGGACATCGACATTGACACTGACTCTGTGTATGATTAAAAGAGCACAGCTGGGTCTGACAGAGATGTGGCTAATGAGGTATTAATAAAGGCTAAAGAACTGGTGAAAAGTAAACAGAATATTTATCAATGGCTGTATTTTTAGGATATATATGTCCATTTAAGCCCCTTAATCAGTGGATTTTCTGGCCCTGTTTTTACCATCCATTTTCTTCTGCTTATCCGGGGGCAGCAGTCTAAACAGAGACTCCGAAACTTTCCTCACTCCAGACATATCCTCCAGCTCCTTTGGTGGCACCCCAAGGTGTTCTCAGGCCAGCTGAGAGACATAGTCCCACCAGCGTGACCTGGGTCTTCCCTGGGACCTCCTTCCGGTGGGACATGCCCAGAACACCCTAGGGGGTGTCCGGGCCCTGTTTTTACATTATTTTCAATTACAATTTTGCTTTCCCTTCACTCTCAAGATGCCACTGCAACAGTATCCATGATGTCTCTAGCCTTTCTTAATACATTGTATATGGTCAATCTGCACTAACACCCTGCCCAACCTCCAACTCCCTCAAACATATATTTTTAATAGTCAGATTAAAGGCACTGTACCTTATTTTTACAGTCTTAAAAACGTGAAAAAAAAAAAAAACTATTTATAAAACAATTTAATTTTAAAAGTTTTGCAGTGGTCCAAAGTTATTCTTCACTTACCTTATGCATTCCAAGCATTTTTTTTTATTATTCACCACAATTTTCACAACCTTTAGAGGCCGTAGTGGAGTTTCATAGTAAAAACCATGCTAACAATGCACTTGCTGATTATCGCAGAATGAAACGATTTGTAAATGCATGCATACAGAACACAGCTGACTTATTGTGACCTCAACAGTGGATAGGTTAAATATAGTTAATGCATGAATAAACATTTGCACACTTTCTCCAGAGCCAAAGTCTGTGTCCAGGTTGTGGGAGAATCCACTGAAGACGTGATCCGAGGGTTTCAAAGAAGGTACGGGGATTGGCATCGTGAACTTGAACTGAACTTGAACACTTACTCAAATCATTTTACTTGAGTAGGAGTTTTACTTTTTTTACTCTTAATTTTTTGGACCACTTCTTGAGTAAAAAGTAATGAGTAATCAAATCTTGCATTGAATTCGAAATAAAGTTGAAAACTACTTTTAAATCTACAGTTAAAAAATGACTCAAGTAAACGCAGATAAGTACTGCTCATGTGTGGTGTTGTGTAGTAAGTAGTATTTGTTTTGTACCTTTTGGGGCAGTAGGTGTAGAATTCGCAGTGTTCGTCTTGGCGGCACTTTTCTCGGCACTGGTCGAGGTCATAAGCTCGAACAGTGACATATGGCCCTGGACCGAACTTCACTCCCTTGTATGTTTCATTTAAACAAGGTTCTGAAGAGAAGAGGGACATATGAACAAGCTCTAAACCAGGACTAAACCAGGAATAAACCAGGACTAAACCAGGACTAAAGCAGGACTAAACCAGGACTAAACCAGGACTAAATCAGAACTAAACCAGGACTAAACCAGGGCTAAATCAGGAATAAACAAGGACTAAACCAGGACTAAACCAGGTCTAAACCAGGACTAAACCAAGGCTAAATCAGGACTAAACCAGGACTAAATCAGGACTAAACCAGAACTAAACGAGAACTAAACCAGGTCTAAAGCAGGACTAAACCAGGACTAAACCAGGACTAAATCAGAACTAAACCAGGAATAAACCAGGACTAAACCAGAACTAAACCAGAACTAAACCAGGACTAAATCAGGACTAAACCAGGTCTAAACCAGGAATAAACCAGGACTAAACCAGAACTAAACCAGAACTAAACCAGGACTAAATCAGGACTGAACCAGGTCTAAACCAGGAATAAACCAGGACTAAACCAGGACTAAATCAGGACTAAACCAGCTCTAAACCAGGACTAAACTAGGACTAAACCAGGACTAAATCAGGACTAAACCAGGTCTAAACCAGGACTAAATCAGGACTAAACCAGCTCTAAACCAGGACTAAACCAGGACTAAACCAGTACTTAACCAGGACTAAATCAGGACTAAACCAGGTCTAAACCAGGGACTAAACCAGGACTAAGCCAGGAATAAACCAGGACTAAACCAGGACTAAATCAGGACTGAACCAGGTCTAAACCAAGACTAAACCAGGACTAAACCAGAACAAAACCAAGACTAAACAAGGACTAAACTGGGAATGAACCAGGAATAATCTAGGACCAGTGGTGGAATGAAAAGTAGAGTAAAAGTAGTAAAGTACTGTACTTGAATATAAATTTTAGGTATCTGGACTTTACTTAAGTACATTTTAAAGTGGATACTTTTTTTTACTTTTAGTTCACTAACACTGAGAGCAGGTATCTGACTTTCTACTCCACAAGATTTTTTGAACTGGACTGAAAAGTAAAAGTATTTGTACTATTGTTTGAAACTGGCAGAAAAAGACTGAGGGTTTTTAACACATTCATAATTTGAGTAAACAATAAAACAAGAAATAAACAAATAGAAGAAGCTACAATAAAAAGACCAGTTGTTTCTATTGAACGAAATTCAGCAGAAGTCTTCTTCAAAATCACTTCATCTGAAGCCTTATAAGATCACAAAATCTGCATGAAACACATTTACATGCATTTTTAAATAGGGACTTTAATACTTTTATTTAAGCAGGTTTTTTCATGCGATACTTTTACTTAAGTAACAAACCTGACTGGTTCTTCTGCCACTGTCCAGGACTAAACCAGGGCTAAACCAGGATGAAACCAAGATGACGTTCAACAACAAGACCTGCCCTAAGTGAGTAATTAAATGACACTACAAACCAGAATTTAAGACCAGTTTTAAACCTGTATTAAAACAGGGACACTAAACCAGGACTAAACCAGGACTAAACCAGGACTAAACCAGGACTAAACCAGGACTAAACCACGTCTAAACCATTGCTAATCAAGAATAATGCCAAGTCCCACCCCCTTCCCAGTTTACTGTGGTAACAGGTGGTCATTGCTGTGAATGATTATTGCAGAAATTGACTAACCTGTTAGTCTGTTACAAAATTCGTAGACTAAGTAAGTTAAGAAGCTTTTCAAACAGATTAAAAATAATGTACACACAAAGAATATAATCCAAGTTTATTTCGTGTCTAGATGTACTCTTTATGTTCGCTGCTATGCTGAAGGCTCGCTCCAGACCTCCTGCTATATACTGTTTGGTCGATACTAAAGTTTCACACTCGATTTCAACACTAAGGAATTGACTCAGTACTCATTACTGATTCTGATACGATGATAATAAAAAAAAAAAAAACACTCTTTCTTTAGATAATAGATTGATTTTCAACATTAAATCGTAGTAATTTATTTTATATTACTTTGTGGTGTTATATCTCTGACTGCGTAATCACTCATCCAGCAAGGTTCCATAGTGGTCCATGGGTGTATACTAGTCTATGTGGTCATTTCTGTCCTGTGAACATGACTTTTTAGTATCGATACCTGCTCAAATGAGTATCTCAATTCAGTACTAGTTTTAGTATCGATTAGTATCTGATTTTTGATACTTTTGACAGCTCTACTTCATAGCATTCTCATTCTATTCTCCAGACTCTGCTGCACTTACTGGGGGTCATGAAGTAGAATTTCACAAAATCTAACTATAAAAATGTATTTTATTGTTATTTTAAAGTAATAGTACAGAGACTTGTGCACATTTTGGCTCCTCACTCTTCTCGTGAGGATTTGGGAGCAGAGGGCTCCACGTGCAGCAGGCAAATGTGTCCAGTCCAGTTTATGTCAAAAGAGACACTGCCCCAGAGCTGTGTCTCTACTTAAGCACGCACAACATGTACACAAAACTCACACAATGCACACAACTCAAATAATGCACACAACTCACACAACCACACATGCGACTCACACAATGCACACAACTCACACAATGCACATAACTCACACACAATGCACACAACTCACAGATGCACACAACTCACACAAACACACACACAACTCACACACAATACACACAACTCACACAATGCACACAACTCACACACAATGCACACAACTCACACAATGCACACAACTCACGCACAATGCACACAACTCACACAATGCACACAACTCACACAATACGCAATACACAATGCACACAACTCACGCAATGCACCACACTCACTGCACACAACTCACACAATACGCATAACCACACAACTCACGCAACCACATACACTGCACACAAGACACACACAAGTAACACACAACTAACAAAACACACACACAACTCACACAATACACTACACATAATGCACGCAGCACACACAACACAAAAAATGCACAATTTTCACAATGCACACAAACAACATACATACACAACTCACCAAGAACACAAAACCCACACAACACACAACTCACACAGTACACACAACGTACAAGACACACAAAACACACAGTATGTCTGTCCTTCTGTTGTAGGGAGTATTATACCTCTGATGACGTAGGCCAGGGTCACGAGGTCTGATCTGGCAGTGTGGGCCGGCACAGCTCACAAATGACTGTTTTCTGTTACTAAACAATCCAAAAGACACATTCACATCATCATTGTGCGGACGTCCTTTTGGGAGACGCTCTCATGGTAGATTTTTGATGTAGGCCGCTGTGTTCTGTTTGCTAATCTCACTCTGTGCTATCTCTCCCTGTAGCTCCCATTTATCAGGATTTACAGAAAAGCTGCTTAGCCCTGGCCTCGATGTTTTCTCTTTTTATTTACTATTATTGTCCAGTGTAAACCATTATGAGTTTATTATTTCAGGAATTTTCCAAATATTAAATTGATACTATAAATAACAAAACGTTGATTCTGATCATTCTGACATTGATTATACTATTCATGAGTCAGTTCTGTTGAGAAAATGTATTGAACCCTCTGGCCAGGGCCGGTTCTAGCTTTCAGGGGGCCCTAAGCTGAATTTGTCTCTGGGGCCCCCGATGTTTCCTGGCTCAGCTATTGGTGATTCACAGTTGACAACATTATGACTCTGCTCTCATCACCTTGAATAACTGTATTTGTGTTTATATGACCAACATCAGACTGAAAACATCCAGAATGTCACAGTCACAAGTGTCTGGTGGATTTTAATGTGTTCCAGTTGGCGACAGTGGGCTTAAATTGACATTATAAAGGGTCCTTGCACCGGTGTAAACACATATAGCTGTCCTCACCTCTGCCCGACTCAAAAACAAATGTAGCAGCAGCAGATATTTTGCTACTATAAGTACTGGGTGGTCCAAAAGTCACTGACACTTTTAAACTTCAATAGCTCCTATAATTCTTAAGTTATACTCACCAAATTTTAGCAGTAGGTAAACTCAATCTTACGCGATTATTGACAATATATACAGTTATAATTGTTCACTTACACTTGAACTTATCACTACTTAAACTAAGGGAAATAAAAATGACCTAATTTAAAAAAAAAAAAAAAAAAAAAAAAAAAGAAAAGTTTTTAAGTGTCCACCATTTTCAGTTTCTCTCTGAACAGCCTGATCCAACTCACTTTGCATAACATTTTAAAGCATTTCTGGGCTTATGGCTCTTATTTGATCCTCGATATTATGTTTTAAGTTGTTTATTGTCTGAGGTTTATTCACAAACACCTTTTCTTTAAGACAGCCCCACAGGAGGAAATCAGGACTAGTCAGGTCTGTGGAGATCACATACTGCCCCCTGTCTTTGAAAACGACTTATTATTCCTTTAATGGCATTTACACTTGGGGCATCTCTGGTATTAAAATGTTGACGGTAACATCGCTGGGTTTCTGAATGTGACCCATGTGACTCAAAGTACCACTGTACAATTAGGGTTTGTTCCTCGGTGCTGTATTTGCTCATATTAATGGTGGAAGGATAGTTCTAAATGCTCTGAAAAAAAAAAAATAAAAATATTTAAAAGCAAAAAAGTTATAAATTTTTCTCAACTGTCAGTGACTTTTGGGCCACCCTGTATAAAACATATCTAATCATTTGGGAGGGATACTGCTGTAAACACACAAGCCTCTGTGTCCAAAAAAAACTTGATATATTATATTATTTTCAATATAAGTGTATGGGCTCTTGGGGGCCCTCTGCTGGCCTCGGGGCCCTAAGCAGCTGCTTAGTCTGATTATATCCTGGGCCGACCCTGGATCTAGCACAAAATAACACCAGATTTCAGAATATCAAGACATTCCTTATTTATTAAAACCATATTATTTTTGCCTTGTTTTTGAGGTGGCACTACTGAATCATCTTTTTTTTCAGAGTTTTCATTCAAAATTAAATCTCATCGAGTTAAAATTTTTGATTCCAGTCACTACCATGTTCAGTCCTATTTACTATCAGATTTTTTGCGATTTTCGGCACTTTGGTTATTTTGTCAAACGTTGCATGGTTGGTTATTGGGGATGAAGGCCTATACTTTTTGTAATATATGTAGGTATGTCATATTCACCTAAAAGGGGTGAAAAAGTGAAATCCTGTCACTTTTTCTCTTGCTTCTACATGCTATCAACATTCGAAACACCAAGTGACTAATCTAAACTAAACGTAAAAAAGCCAATTAATTAGTTTTTTATAATGGTAAGATGGATTCTGATGCACATTCTCACGTACGCTATGACTAAAATGTTATTTCAAGTTACTCCCAGCACTCAGTATGTAATTACTTGACATTACAAACTTCAGTCAGTGCCGATGTTGTGTTGCCTTGAGCTATTTTGAAAGTAAAATTATATTGAGTAATTGTGCGTTTATGGGCATCCACCTTCTATGTTGTCACAGACTGTACATGTAGAATGATTCTGGATTCCCGCAGCCCCACAATGTTGTTTTAATTACGGGCGAAGCCTTGACGAGCACATTTTTTCCTAAGCCTATGGACAAAAGCAAGAGGCACACTGAGCTTGTGATTTCCTGTCTGTAATAAATGCAATACCCATGAGAACGGCGCAGCCAACCTTCAAACGACAACCAAAAAATAGGTTAAACAGTTTCATTTTTATTTCATTTTTTTTTATATCTTATTATTTTTTCCATATAATAAAATAAAATTGTTTTTGTCCCAATTCAGGTACACTGTAAAAGCCGCTCTTAGGGTCAAAATGAGACCACTGTATGCTGTCATTTTATCCTCCCAGAACCAGGAATTGCGCTATTAGCATGATAGTTGCTGTAAGCATTACCATCAAGGCAAAACTCTGGCTTCAGAAAGTTGTGAAACAAGCTTAAAAAATCATCAAGGTGAATCATTTGGATGCTAGGAATGCATAAGATAAGGGAAAAATATGTTTGGACAGTTTAAATATTCACTAGTTCTGTTTTTCGCATTTTTAAGATCATAAAAACCCGATACAGCAACTGACATTTGATTTTTATGTGGAAACTATATGTCAATGAAGTGTAAATTCAACTTGAAAATCGCAGAAATTCTCTATCCTGCCTTTTCAACTGTGTTTCAACCCTCTTCCCTGCCCGCTCACATCCGCAGCAGCAGAACCTCCGTCCTCCTCACCCTCTCCATGTGATCAAACTGTAATTTCCTCCCTTTATGACTTCCCTCAGGTCTAAACAGCAGAGTTCACTTCACTCCTCTGTCTGCGCACTGACCCACATGTTGTAAATGTCTCGTTGGGGGGAGGGGCGCACTTGGATTTTGTCAGAGAGGAAATTGTTCCGTTAGAGAGAGCAGGTTAAAGATACAGTAAATTATATATGCAAAAGTTCACACATATTGACATACAGGTCATGTCTGCCTCCGATGACCTACTTTTGAATGCCAAATGGGACATTACATAATAAAAAATGATAACATAACCTACATGTTGTATGACGCCACATTAAATGCACTGTATTATATATTTACCAGAATATCTAGTTATTTTTAGGAGGGTGTAGGTCTTTGTAACAAACAAGCTCAGTCAGTATTTATTTATTTATTTTATTTTATTTTTTTATTTTATTTTATTTATTTTATTTTATTTATTTTATTTTATTTTATTTTTTTTATTTTATTTTATTTTTATTATTTTATTTATTTATTATTTTATTTTTATTTATTTTATTTTATTTTATTTATTTTATTTTATTTTATTTTATTTTATTTATTTTTATTTATTTTATTTTATTTATTTTATTTTATTTTATTTTATTTTATTTTATTTTTTTTTTGCATTTATTTATTTATTTTATTTTATTTTTTTTTTTTTATTTATTCATTTGACTGCATGTAGTAGTGTGGTGGAATGTTCTTTCCATGGCATGACCCACTGCTGGCTTGCTGCTCCTGCCCCATGTGCTGTTTACTACAGTCTTTGGCAGGTTTCTTTTTCTGTCACATGTGGAGCCACCTCTGAAACAGGCCCTGATAAAGTTGCACATATCTTCCGTATGTACCGTCTCCAAACTGCAAACCCATGTCCTGTTATAACATTGAGCTGAAAGGTCTATGACTGCAGTAATCCTGAATATTACTTTGTATTTTAATTTATTGTATGTGTCATTTTCTGTTTTTTTGGGGGGTTTTTTGTTTGTCTTAGTCACATTTTGTTCTTATTTGAAGTGCATTTTTTCAATTCCACTTGCAGATTAAATATCCACTGCGTAACGTTTTTGGTGGGAGTAATGTCTCCTGCCTGTGACCATGGAAATGTTACAGGTTTAACTGCAATATTCAGCAATATGGCACTAAACAAGCAGGTAACACCACCGGTTATAGGTCAGATCTGTGGAGGGTTGTGCAACGTTAGGTGAACAACATGCTAAAACCAGTCACAGCTATTTTTAAAAGAATTATGATTATCTGTACATCCATGAATCCAAGCTTGTCAAAATTACCACTAATATTGTGAATTAATGTCATTTTAATATATGCATAATCCCATGTTTTGGTACTACAGACACCCACAGTGCACGTCCTGTCCATTTAAAAACACCCATTGACTCACCATAAAATTTTATTGTCCTGCTCGTCTTTCTTGTCGTCACTAACCGAGGCTCGTAATTGGTTCAAAAGTCTGTCAGTTAGTTGATATACGGCCGCATGTACCATTCAGAGTCCCGGTAACAGCTGGACGGGAGCGTGTGATTGGCTGTAGCTGAGGTCACTGATGTTACATAAGTGCTCTGTCATGTCATGCATGTATTTTTTCTTATTCACTCTCAAATGATGTAAGGATGCCCCACAGTTCAGATTACATAAAACTCGTACTCTGGATTAACACAGATATACGTTTCCCTTGGTGACCTTTGTTGTGTTGATGCTCTGAGTTGGAGCATGCTCAGTAGAGACCTCTCAGACAGGGTTTAGTGACTAAGCAGTTGAATGTTGGATTGTTTAGTCGAGGATGAGTAAAATGGCTTTCGGTGACTGCCTGCGTGATAATAGCACATGAAAGATAATGAAATGTGCAACTTTTTCTTATTTATATGTGAAATGATATGCAATGTGCAAAAAAATAGGAGTGCTGGGTTAAAGGGGCATCATGTAATTTTTCTGGTAGAGGTTATGCCACTTGCCTGTCTCCATGAAGATGTTATTGCTTTGTGAGGAATGTTCCACAGTATAGCTTTAGGTTATCCATGGAGACAAGGAGGGGGTAACACCATGCACTAGGGCAAGTTGCACATCACATCTGTAAGGCTGCATGTTTGTTAAGGTATTTTAGCAACACTAAAACTCCCCATAGTACGCCTTTAAAGATAATTACCAATTTGAAGTCGGAATTATTTCATAAAACAAAGGAACTTCAAATTGGGTTGTTAATTTAGATGTGGTAATTTGGAGAACGGGAGGAGCAGACCCTCACCAAGGCACTGACACTACCTTGTGATGTTGAGGAGTAGTAAAAGATGACGCCTCAATGACATAATTACAGAAGACTGCACCTCATTTCTCTCCCATTCTCTCTTTCCCATTATCCAACTGGATTTCAACTAAAGACAAACTCCAGCTGTCCAAGAGGGAGCAAAAGCAAGGAAAGTATATTTGTAGAGCTCTATCCGTACATAAAGTAATTGTTATTATTATTATTGTTGTTGTTGTTATTATTATTATTATTATTATTATTATTATTATTATTATTATTATTATTATTATTATTATTATTATTATTCTTATTATTATTAACAATTTCTCCAATTTAGGTGTTTTGGACCAAAAAGTGAAAAAAAAATGACAAGGAACAGTAGATGAAGCTATTCAAACGCTTTATACACAGTTAAGTAGTGGAAAAAATAGTTTAAGTGTTTAGTTCCACTTTAAAACAGCCTTGATACTTTCAATGAAGAATGTGAAATTTGGTACAGTGATTCTTCAGGTCGTCCGCGTCAAAAAAGTCTGAGGGACCAACCTTGTATTTTGCACGGTGTTGCCGTGGCGATGCCTCAAAAATCCATGTTCTTGCATTTTGTGCATGAGCACTTCCAGTGTCTTTTGACTTTGTTTAGTTTCAAGTATGCCTCTAAGCCGCAATAAAACAGAGACAAGCGGCGCGTTAGTGCCACCCTTACGGAGTGCTGGGTCAGCTGAGTGCAAAGCGCAGCCCACAAGGGCTGTTCGATGCCGCTTGCGGCTTTACTACTACTGCATTCATCTTATATAGCACTTTTCCAGATGCTTGAAGTCGCTTTACAATTTCATGCATTATTCCTTCACTCTGTACTTGATGATGGTAAGCTACTACTGTAGCCACAGCTGCTCTGGGGCAGACTGACAGAGGTGAGGCTGCTAACCTGCACCATCGGCCCCTCCGACCATCACTAACACTTTCATATAAGGCAATGTGGGTGAAGTGCCTTGCCACTGGCTCCCCACTGTGGCACCTGATATACCCAGCGGTCTCCCATCCAAGCACCAACCAGGCCCAGCTGCGCTTAGCTTCTGAGATCTGATGAGGCCACAATTACTTAATAACTATTTACTATTTAATAAACTATTTCTTCATTATGATCTTTCTTCTGCACAATTAAAGCTAATTAAAGCTGCTGCACCACATTAAAAAAAAATGTGAAAAACAACTTGGTTTGTGGTAGTCTAAAGTTATTCCTTTCTTTATGCATTCTGAGTATGCTAATTATTCGCCACAAAGAGTTTATAAGCGCCTTTCATAACTTTCATCATGATAATGCTAACAGCAACTAGTATGTAAACAGTGCACTTCCTCGTTTTCAGACAATAAAATGCTTTATCATAAGTTGCAAACAGCACACAGGAGTCTCATTTTTTTTTTTTTTTTTTTTTTTTTTTTTTTTTTTTTACCTCCAGAGCTGCTTTTGCAAAACATCTGGGATATGAAGCACATGGAACAACTACAGCCACTTTAAGGTGTAGTTATTATAAGGTGTTAAAAATTAAATACAAACAAAATAAGAGTGCCAGTATTTGCATATAATCGAGCATAAATAATCGGTGTGTGGGTCGTTCTTTGGTTTATCACGTTCAGTGGGTTATATCTTTCCAACACACTAAAATTTAACTCTTTACAGTCTGGACAAACATTTTCCACATGTCAGTGTACACATTCTTTTACTAAACAGTTTTGTCTCTCTGTCGTCACTTTCGGCTGGTAAACCTAGAATTACTGCAGGGCCAGAGCTGCTTCTGAAGTGAATCCAGAGCTAACCAGTTTGAACAGGTTTCCCAACAGTTTGCGAAGGAGCTGACGGGGGCCAGGTTGAGAGAAGAGTTTAAGCTGCTTACCTGTTTGCATATGTAACCCCTACACCGCCCCAAAATACCCATAACCCAACCACATAGACTAAGTACCCTGTGTCCAGTGGTGCAGTCTTATATGTACTGTTAATGTTGTATTTTTGCAATAGAAAGTAACTCAAATTCAAGTAACCTTTCTGGTGTATGGGCCACCACTTTTGTCCATGGGTCTGTTACTTCTTTGCCCGGAAAGTTTCACAATAAGGCATTAAACATATCTATCTTTGAATCTTGTGTAGCTTGAATCTGCTCAATTGCGTGTGTTTTACTGCTTTGAAATTACATTAAAACTCATGAATTCTTTGTGTGAGCCAGCTCGCCTTTGCACAGATCTGACCACTTGCTTGTCTGTATGGAGGTTAATGCCACACAAAAAAAAAATTCTAAGGTGCACAACAAAATCTCTATGTACAGCAAAAGTTAGGAAGTTACCTTTATTCTAATGGGTTTTTTTCTACATTACTGTTACAATACTTTCATCAACAGTCACTGAAAGATGCATAGAGCTGCTGTTGGTGAATTAGTAAAAGAAAATGATGTACGACTCACTGGGATTTTTTTATTATGTGCCTAAAACATAGACAGGCAACAAGCTACAGCTATTTGAACCATTGCGTGTGCAGGTAGTGGTGTCATGTTTTAGTTCTTCCAGTTGCAGAGACAGAACCGTATCTGAATGTTGCACTAAAGAAGTTATAAATCTGACAATATTTTACTAAAACCTGCTCCATTTTTGGTTTATTTGCTCAGTTGTGTATGAATAGTCGCATTATTTTGCTGGTCAGTAAATCCTCGCCAGTTCATTTCCTATCCTGAGAAGAATGCATTGTGTCCAGGCCTCCACAGTCTGTGATGGCCTGGAGGAATGTCTCACTGTTTGTTGACAGCTCGACTGTTTCTGTCTAGTTCAAAACTTTGCTCTGTTCCCGAGGCGGTGTGTGTGTTTGAAGGCATAGGGGTCGTGACCTCAGGTACTAGTTTACCTTAAAGACAATTTATTATACAAAATTGACTTTTAGAGTTTTCTACCATTACCATAACATTGCTCCTTGTCCAAAGCATGCCTAAAGAGGTTTTAGATGTTATCCATGCAGGTTTGAGTACTTTAGCAATCTTTCCAAGGCCCTATCTGAACCCTGCTTATGGTTAGCTGTAAAATTTGTCCAGTGCTCCGCCCTCAAGCCTAAGGCATCCATGCCTCCACACGACAGTTCTCCATAAATATAGAAAAGCATGATACAAAACAATACACTACAGTTTTACAAACCTGATGCGATGTGCTGTAGTTTCATTAAGGCAAGGCAGGTTTATCTGTATAGCACAATTTGTACACAAAGTAATTCAAAGTGCTTTACAGAATAAGAAAGACATTAAAATCACATGAATTAAGACATAGATAATCACAAATAATCATCATAAAATTAACATTACAACAGAAGAGTGCTGAATAAAACCTTTCAGTCATATGCACAGCTAATCAGAACTGTTTTGAGCCTGGATTTTAAAGGTTTCAGCTGCATAAGGCCTGTCTCACATCTGATTCCAGATTGTTCCAGGTTTTAGCGTGCATAAAACTGGCACCACTGATTCCCCATGTGTAGTCATGGTTCATGTGGCACCAGCATGAGAGCCGGTCCAAGTGTGATATGGTTCATGGTGGACTTCTCACATGTCAGAGATGTACTTTGGTGCTAGGCCATGAACTCTGTTCAAGTCTTAGTGTTTTTAAACTCTGTTCTCTGAGCCACAGGAGCCAGTGCAGAGACCTGAGCACAGGGCTTATATGATCGTACTTCCTGGTTCTAGTCAGGACCCGAGCAGCAGTGTTCTGGATGTACTGCAGCTGTCTTAAGGCTCGTTTGGAGAGGCCAGTGAACAGGTCATTACAGTAGTCTAACCTGCTGGAGACAAATGCATGGATAAGTCTCTTAATGTCTGGTTTTGACAGTGTACCTTTGATTTCTGCAGTGTTTTTTAGGTGGTAGAAAGCTGCATTAACGCCGACTGTGACAGGATAATGCTGTGAAGGAGGAGCAATTTTTGACTCAGGACATCATAAACAAAAGGGAAACTTATAAAACATGTTAACACATTTTGCATTTTCACAACAGTAAAAGGTAACATGGGGATCCAAATGTGTTAAGTGTTAGCAATAAATACCCCATAGAAGTAAAACACCTCCTCTTTAAGGCATGATGCAGCTTAGGTTCAGGTTGGAAATATGTGCTTACATGTTTGGAAAAGTTGCATTCTTCCCATTAAATGTTTACCTTACAGTTGATTCACTTTTGCTAAACTGATCATGATAAACCTTTTCTCCTTGTGCCTCCTTAATTTCAGTTACTGTGCAAAATTTATCCCATGTATTTGAGCAAAACTTGTCTATATTGTATAAGCGGCTCCAGAGGTCAAATGTCAGCTGTGTACTATCAGCATCTAATATAAAGCGTTTTTGTTGTCTGATAATCTATAAGTCCACTGTTAGCATGCTAGTTGTTGTTTGCATCACCGTGAAATTCTGTTAGCATGCTAGTTGTTGTCTGCTTTGGCGTCTGAGAGTGAACAAAGCTTAAACTCACTGCATGGAATAACTGGGATGCTCTGAATGCGTAAGGCAAGTGAGGAATCACTTTGAACCACTGCAAACCGTACTTTACCATTTTTGGAGTGTCCTGGGAAAAGTCTGAACCAGTTGAGAAAGCAAAACAATCATCTTTGCCAAATACAAAGAACCAGCCGCAGGGATAGGAAAAATATTTGCTCATTTTTTGGTCCCATAATGGTGTTCTGTGGTTGTGTTTTAGTCGATGGTGAAAAAAGGTTTCACTGACTTAAAATAAGTTGGAAAAACGCTGAGTTATATGTTATCTGGTGTTAATCCATGAAGCTTAAGTTGCTTTGAGTTTACGCAGCTCATCATAGGAAATTCCTTGGGTAGGTGAATGCAGGATTACTTAAACGTGCATGCATCAGTTGAAATATAACTCGAATGATTAAGAGCTCCATTATATTAAAGTCAGTTTATGCATTTTATGTTTCTCCACCAGGTAGTTATTCACTCAAACCATGTGGTCTTTAAATCCTTACAATCTGCCTGCACAAATCCCATTGGCCACATGCTGTGCAACAACAAAATGCATTTAGCACGGTTGCCATGTCTCTGTTCAGGCGACAAAGGACCGGTCTGTGAGGGCAAGCGTTTCTGGGGTTTTACAAGTTAGAGGTAAGAAAGCTACTGTTGCCACCCCAGACTTTTACAGTGAGTAAGTCCAGAAGTAGACTGTTACTGTACTTCCGTTGACTAATTGTGGAATGACGATGGAAACATGTCATCGTGTTTGGGAGGTGAGCTGTGAAGATGCGTTTATTGGAAGTTGCACAAGAGGGAAGTTAAAGCGACATGCGTGCAGGCCCTCGTAAATACAGGAACAAGGTTTACATAACATGTGTTTGCCTTATGTAACTGTGTCTGTAAAGAATATATGTTGACGAAATAGACATTAAAAGAACCGGCATGACATTAACCTAGTCTTAAATGCACTTGTTGACTTATGGTGGCCAGGTTTGGAGAATGTGTCAGCTGGCAAGTATGCATTGGACCACACCTTGTGCACATGTTTTGTGTGTTTTTTCCTTATTTGGTCGACAAATAGCATGACAGGCGACAGGAACATCCTTGACTTGTGCAATACGTATTTTTAAATTTGAAAATATGTGTTTTTTTCTTCTATTAAATCTGACTCTGCATAAAAACACAGATCTAGTGACTGAGCAATAGTTTCGTTATTAAGTAAATACACTTAGATATGTCTGCAACTATCTAAGTGTATTTAGTTTAGTTTTATTAAGAGTCTTCATAAATTTAGTTGAAATCATCTGTAAGAATTAGGTTTTTAAATCCATGAACATAACCCAGTGTTCAGATACTGGGTAGATGTGTTCAAATCAAATATAGCTTTTACTGAAAGCATTGTGATTCTTAATTGTAAAAACATGGGACATGATGGCCAAGTTATAATTTAGTGTTTAGGGTTTTCAAGATGATTATTCAGTTATTATCCAGTCTAATTGGTCTATTTGGTTTAAACCTAAAAGAACTCTCAGATCTGAATCCTTGCTCCCTAAACCCCAGTCCCCGCAGCCAATCATGAATCAGTGCAAGTGCAACCTCTGCAGCTCAGTGACTGAACTCTGGAGGTTCTGAGCCTTCACATGATGCCTGTCCAGATACTGAGAATGAGAAAAACATGCATGCATCCTCTGTCTACAGGTTAAGGCTCTAGCAAAACAGGTTCAGTTGCGCTTGTATTACCTTTTTTACTATAAAAGCACAGGTTACATACAGTTATTTTAATGTTATCTCTTACAGGTTTTGTGTATGTATTGAATCAACTGGACAAATCATCGTAGGAGTGAAGACGTTTCGCTCCAAGCCGCTTCTTCAGCTCGACAGATTTAACTTCAGCTTTTACTATGGATCAGACCTGGACGACTGAGAGTTTACACAGACATATGTATTGAATAAAAAAAAAATAAAAAAATCTAGTACATTTCTGAATTGAAAAACACTTATCTGGACTGCATTAAGCCAAAATTTTAGGCATACAGTTTCACATATTTGTGAGGTTATACATTCTGAAACTGTAGGCAAAACGGTGATTCATACATGTTCACTTCCTGTGTACTTCCTCACAACAGAACATGCCCGGGCTCATTAGTGCTGTATAGATCTGTGTTGCTTTTTACAACAGTGGGGGACTTCTCAGATCCTATAGACACGTAGCATAGCTCATGTTAGAGCGTTAAATTGTTGCATAAGCTGCAGCTGCTGACCTACTGACCTGTATATAGTGTCACTGTGTTATCAATGCTTCTTCACGTCCCAGAGATACACTGTGCTTACATTTCAGTCATTGTTTTTTGTTTGTTTGTTTGTTTTGGTAATCCTTAAAATATTATTATTATTATTTATACAGTTCGCAATAAATTAAGAGGGAGTTAACAGTTGAAGATATTTTAATTTCTTGAGCAACCATCTCCGGGGTGCCAGGCCTACCCTACTGTTGCCACATTACCACAAAGATTTGCATTTTTTTTCATTTCTGACATTTGTATAGTAATTTAAGGCACAGTATAAATATGCATAGAAATTGTAATTACACAGCCTGTACATGATGTTTTTTCCATGTATTTGAGCAAAAAAAAAAAACAGTGCAGTGCAGATACACAGATATTGTATAAGCAGTGCTAAGGTCAAAATAAGACCAATGTGTTCTGTCTGCATCTGATTATTAAGTGTTTTATTGTCTGATAATCAGCATGTTAATTGTTGCTAGACTTACTGTCACAGTAAACTTTGCTCTTGTCCTGGAAAGTAATGGAAAGAGGCTTAAAAACTCATCAAGGGGAATATTTAGCATAATCGGAATAAATAAATAAAATAAAGGTAAGTGAAGAATAACTTTGGACCACTGAAAATGTTTAAAATTAACTAGTTTTGTTCTTCACATTTTAAGATACATCAGTTACAGCGTCTTTAACATCTGTTTTTATTATTATTATTGACATTTTCTTATTTCTTTCAATGTTATCAGTTTTTTTGCAGCGCTGACATTTACAAGATAAAACATCTTCTAGACAAAAGCACTATATGTAATGGCTATACAGGGGTATATCAGGGCTAGCACAGCCAATAAGCAAACTCAGCAGCTGCTTAGGGCCCCAAGGCCACCTGAGGGCCCCCAAGAGCCCATACATTTATATTGAAAATATTATAATATGTAAAATTATACTAGAAACAGTGCTCATGTGTTTACAACAGCCTAAATATCCCACTATAAAGATTACATTTGTTTTTTTTATATATATAGTAGGAAAATATCTGCTGCCTACATTTGTTTTATCTGTGTCTTTACACCCCTGAGGTGCGCTGAGGCTGGTGAGGTACTTCTGAATGGGTCTTTTACAAGTTAGATTAAAATGTTTCGGTCTTTTGGTCATATAAATAGAAACACAATTGGACAAGGTGATGAGAGCCTGGTCATAATGTCGTCAAATGTGAGCCACCAGTAGCTGAGCCCAGGTACATCCACTGCCTCGAGGCCCAAAGACACATTCTGCTTAGGGCCCCTGAAAGCTACGGCCGGCCCTGGTTATACTATATATCGACTAATCATACCTAATCCGACATCTCTTCAACCAGGCACGTTTAAGTTATATTTTCCAAATAAAATCTTGTGTCCATCTCTTACATAATGAGCCCTCACTCCAAGCCACGCTCCGATAGAATTTCAACATTTCATCCAAGATTCAGCAGGAGGTCGGACATAACACCTTGAAATGGAAATCTCTGGATAAGACAGTGAACATGAAGAAAGACAAGCACAGATGTGAACTTCAGCCTAAATGTCCCACAATGCACTTGGCACAACCTCCGGGTGTACATAAGGATATTAAGGTGTGGTGTGCTATATACAGTAACCAGACTTTACACGAGGGTGTATTCATGGAGAGCTGCTGTGTTTCATTGAAAGCAAGGTACAGTATATCACTGTGCCAACACTACAGTCAGTTTTGGGAAGCACTGAAAATACACATTTAGAATATTAGTTTTGGTAGAATTCAGAAAACAGTTACTACAGAAAAAAAAAAAAAACATCACCTGTTGTGGGGAGTATTATACCTATGATGACGTATGGCGAAGTTAACAAAAATGTTACAGTATACATCTTAATGCAAGTATTTAGTATTCTGTGTGTGGAAATATGGGGAATGGATAATGATTAGTTTGAAAATGAATTTGTGTAGGATCACGACAGAAAACAGAAGAACTTCACACTATATATTTTTACAGTACAAAAGCATTACTTTTTATATTCATCCAAAGCTATCACCGAACAGTTTGTTAAGATTTTAAGACTTCGTAATAAACATACTTGTGTTCCTATAACATAAGAACATATAGGCAGGGTAGGAGAAAACTGAGAACTGGTTTAGGACAAGTTCGGTCACACTCCAAGAATCCAAGAACAGGTGCAACACATTTGCCCCGACTGAGTGGATTTGAGGACAACTTTGACTCCACAGAAGATATACAAGATTTGTGTGTTTATTCATTTTTTAACTTCAAACATGAGTTTAATGTGTGCGGGTAATTAAAGCACTAAGGTGAATACTTGGCCAAGCCCCTTTTATCATATTATATTGCACACAACAATCTGATCTGAGATGGTACTTGTTGTAATTTGGCTGTAATAGCCCTGATTAATATATATACAGTATAACTAATACTGGTATTTTGTTGCACTTGTAGAGGTACTTATAGTGGGGCAAGAAGTGATACTTAGAGTAATAGTTAGTGATACTAGTAGTGCCACTGTAAATAGCCTACCTGGTAAGTAACAACTCGTATTTTAAAGTGTTGCAGACTTTACTGAGAAAATCCTAAAACATTTACTGACCATGTTTACATTCCACGCTAATAAAATACTGTTCTAGGACTCATTTTCTCCCTGTGAGAACTTTTTCTTGGGTCAGATACATGTCTCCCTCTGCACCACCCACAGTACACCCCCCACTGAGCGCCTTAAAATGCTCTAAAGGGGCATTTGCTTCACTCCAGCCTCTTATATTCCTATGAAGGCTCTTTGTTGACGGGATTACTAATACTTGTCAACAACATACTTTAACTATAGGATTACTTTTACCTCCCAGCAACTTACTTTCACTGAGATATGATATTTTCTACACATTTACTTATTCTACATTGTCCCAGTACAGAATGCATAAACTTTAAAGTTCATCAGGAGTCTCAGAAGGTGACTTTGAACATGTAAACAGTAACTCTACACAAGTGTAACCTAAACACATTGTAGGAACTTGTACACTGTGTTCTGTACATTATGTCCCACCGTGTTAAATTACTCTACTGTCTCCTCTTAGTGGTCAAGAGGGGCACATCAGGGTATGAACACCTTCACAAATAAGGGTATAGTCAGAAGTCAGTAGTCGTGACCTGAATGCTGGGTCAAATAGTGCAATGTATGTAAGAGCACTAAGCAAACTCAGCCTACAAGACGAGAGCTTCAGAATACTACAGGCCTAGTATGAGAGCGGGGTAGTGCAGGGTTAAGCTACATTTACTCAGTTACATTTACTCGAGTACCTTTTTAAGGAAGTTGTACTTTTCAGACTATTTTCCCAGCAGCATACTTTTACTCCTACTTGAGTGTCTTTTTTATTGAGGTAACAGTAGATTACTCTTATTTGAGTACACATTTTTGGACCACAACTTGGTACTTCTACTGGGGTAGTATTATTTTGAAGTAACTCTTACTCTGGTTCTATCTATGATCAGAAAGGGTTCAACAGAAGGTACATTTTAGTGTCCAAAAACAGTTCTGTGTCCTCTTATGCAGCCTATTAAGCTACATTAAACAAAAAAAAAATAATCCAAAAAGGTAATATATGGCTCTTTATTCTCTTTATTATAAAATATATATATGTACTTTATAATAATCTGTAATTAACCAGGGGGAACTCCAGACCTAAGTGAAACAGTCTGTGATTGTATAGCACTCGATCGCCCTCTGGTGGTGACTTCTGTTCCTTCTCTAATTGCATCAGCTACAGTGTGTGTAATTCATTAATATGTTCATTTTGCTGTTTGGTTTTTCGCTACATGTGTCTCAAAAATCAAAACATCTGGAATCCTATCAAAGAAAAAACACAATTCAGCATCAAAGTAAACCAAGTCAGAGTTTATAGCCTGTATGAATGAGCCATGTCACCATCTCATTTCAGTGGGGCTAACAGTAACAAGTCGATAGCTACCTGCTTAAAGTCCAGTTAATAGTCATGTGGATTTGTTATAAACCTACTAGGACAAGACAACAACAATATATTTAAACAAAAAGGCTATAGAATACATAAAAGTAAAAACTGATATCATATTCTGGATGTGGAATCCTTTTCTAATACTGCATACAACTGTCTTCCTACCAGAACTGGGGAAAAAACATGAAATACAGGTGCTCTATGTAACTTTTCTGGTGGAGGGTTAGCCCACCTGCTTGTCTCCATGGAGATGTAATTGCTTTGTCTGGAAAACACATGGTTTGTATGTTGCCACTAGTAAATACCTGGGTGTGTCTTTTCCAGAGAAACATGAGCTCCTCCAACCAAACCAAACCTTCTACTGCTCAAAATACCTCCATGCATGTGCCTGTGTGGAGACATGTCACCCGTACAGCCCATTCATAATTCACGTCGTGCTTGGAGATGGTTGATCTTATGCTGGCTACGCTCTGTATGGTAATCAAATCTGGAAACACAAGAGCTATAGGTTGGATCGGATATCTTTAGTGTATAATTAAGGTTATCATTAAAAGATACACGAAATACCTTCAAATTAATGGACCATAAATCAGAATCAGAGACATATTTTCATAGACTTAACAGTAAAAAAAAGTATAAACTATTTTGTAAAGTTAGACATTTTTGGCCAATTGGATCGCCGTACCTGAAATTCCACTTTGTATGCAGTAATTTGTTCTGTTTTTGTTGCAGGTGAAACTCGATCAGTCATCAAAGCTTTATACATCCCTCTTTATCTCCACCACACTTGTCAGTTGTCTCAAGTTACTGGAGCGAACAGTCTCAAAAGGCCCTTGTTGGTTTGTTATTTGACTGACATGACTGATCAGCCAATGGGAGCAGAGGGAAGGCCTGGGGCGGAGTGGACAGGTAGCAGTGATGATGAGCAGTGTATGATCAGCTGCTCGCATGGACAGAGGTTAAACTGATATAAACAGTATCTGCATTATGGGAAATAGAGGCTATGGTTTATAACTCATACTTCATTTAAGTTTCCCCATATCATTTAGCGTAAAGCTGAGTTGCTGAACACATGCATGTATGTTTGCCCTTAGGTTACAGGAGGCAGTCTACCCTCTCCTTGTGACAATAGACCTTGCTGTGGAAAAGAAAGAGCTCCTCTGAAATATGCATGAGTAAAAGTACACCTGTTTCCAGGTAACCAAGGCAGGGATTGTGGAGCGTGACGCTGGCTGTGTGGAGTAGGGCAGGTGCAAGCACAGCAGCCTCCCAACCTCACCTGGTCACACACTCTGGAGAGAGCAGAGGATAGTTGGCTTAAAAACGGCACTGGGAAATAGCATGCCTTTGGTGCCACTCTCTTTACTAAGATCTCTTTAGCAGCAGAAGAGAAGCATATGGGACCAGACCAGCACAGGCCTGAGACACGCTGAAGTGTGACTGAATCAGGGAGGTTCAGACAGGTTTTTCACAATACTAACAGGGCATCTGTGCTAACATGAACCCTCTGTGGAAGTCCTACAAGAGCAAAGTGCTCAAGACCATCAACCCCGAGTATGAAGAGGACACTGCGGAGGAGGTAAAGATTTGTTCACTTTTCTGCTAGTTTGAAAACTCACAAACTCTTTAGGTTTTGTGCTCAGATCATGTCTTATTCATTCTGAGGACAGATGAGCTCAGAGGAGTGATCATGTTGTTTCACTCTCTCTGCTTCAGTAGAACTCAGTTAGCTATTTGTCCAAATAACCACTTGATTAAATTTGTCAGCTTTACTGGGTAAAAGGTTAACAAATTTGGTGCATCGCTTGAGGAACTTTAAAGCACAAGTTTGGCCTTTCTGTGGTGACAGGCCTTTCACCACAGTCCTCAGCAGCTTATGTGGTCTTTATGTGGACCTATCATACCCTCACCTGTTAATAACACACATCTGTAAGAAATGCCTGGTGTAGTCTATTGTTTTGCATTGTCTGAGTGACACCTGTACAGACAGTGTTTCACTGACCCAGATCTCTAGGCCTGATACCCGATCCTGCGGATTAGCTGGCATTCCTTTGAATGACTGACAGGGAAGTGCACCTGCCTATAGGCTCCAGGGCAGCACGGGACAGGCACTGAGGGAATACTGGAGAGAGTACAGATACTTTCCATGCACAGATATGGAGAGAGTATTATGGTGAGGGTGAGGAAGATGGAAGAACAAATAGCAATGTGTGTAGAACAAGAGGACACGACCAAAGGACAAGGCTGTCCTTGTGTATGTACACTACATATATGTATCCGACTGCGTCTGACTGGTGTAGAAACCTTCCTTAAGAGTTCATGTTTATGATGGGATGTGTTAATGTTTGAAATTGCATGCACACACATTGATATACCAAGAAGAAACACTAGATGGTGCTAAGTGTTTGTGTTGTGAAGCAGGTTTCAGAGGTGGGGATGGAGAACGATCTGAATCCAGTTCAAGAGGACGAGGGCCCCAATGCTGTCACTCAGTTAGCCAAAAAGGTCTGTCAACAAGCTGCTTCTGCACTGTCTATATAACTCATTCAAACCAGCTACTGCAGTGTCTATGATCTAACACACTGAAGGCAGTATGTTGTGTGCAGTCCCTGACCTCTGACCTCTGTGTGGGCGTAGATGCAGGGAGCTGGGACTAAGAGCTGGAACAAATTGTCCACTTTATTCAACAAAGAGGATGAGCACCAGCTCCTGGAGGAGACGGAGAGCCCGCCTGTCCCCGACCAGTAAGTCACAGCAGCGTACTACTGCCTGCATTTCAGTCCAGTGCCCCGTCACTATCAAGTGTGGCCCCACATCCTCATAATGTAAAATATATTGCAGCTATGCTGGAGAGTTAAAAGTCAATGCACACTTGCATAAGTCTCTGCTGTAACAGTTCATGGTCAGTAGTTGTGGTTTCTTCTCATTCACAGTCCACTGGCAGTTAAGCCTGAGGAGCCTTCTCGTCCCTCACGCCGCGCAGGATTCTGGGACAGCTTTGCCACCAACTGGGCCGCCAAGAAGCAGGCCGAGGCAGCCGCAGCAGCAAATGAAGCAGCAACATCTGCGCAGGAGGGGGAGGGGGTGATGGAGGCAGGGGGGCAAGAGTCCCAGGACGGTCACATCTCAGAGAACCAGGGTGATGAAGGCGGAGCTAAGACCAACAGCTTCTCCAAATATGTCTCTCTGGGGGGAGGGGCCGGTGGTAGTGAGGATGCCTCCTTTAAGTGGAACTTTGTCACCAGTAAACTGGCTGAGTTGAAGACCAAGAGCATGACCAAAACCAACTAGAGCTGTCCTCTGAAGACGAGGGAGCCTGCTGAACCCTGTGTGACATGCACACTACATGTAAGTGTGCTCAGTGCTGCTGAGTGGACAGTGGAGTCCATGACTTTCAACACATTCATGTATTTATTTTAAAAGTGAAAATGCTCTATGCCTTATTGTGAGACAAGTGTGAGACAAGTGAGACAAGTAAACAGTAACAGTGATAAAGACATACCAAAGAGCTGGATTAGGACATGACTTACCTGTTTGTAGCCTGCACACCGGCAGGGTCAGGATAGTCTAAACAGGATTATCAGATTAGAGCACTGAGAGCAGGATCACTGTGAGATTATCAGTGCTCTGAGTGCTCTTAGCACCTGGCACACACACTTATTCAGACAAATGTCTAATTTGTAAGATAAGAGTGTTTGTGGTGAGTCAGGTGTCTGGCATCAGGTTTATTTATTATGACTTTATTTTCACTCTAGGAAATGTCTTTAATGATCTGAGTGTGACTGAAACATGCACATTGTGTGTTTGAAACATTCCTGTTGTGTTTTGCGTTATGCGTCTGTTTATTTTGAATTGTTTTATGTTGTAATAAAGACTATTGCACTCAAATGTCACAAAATGTATATTTTACATGTAGTCAGTTACCAAAATGTGTGTTCTGAGAGGATATATTCACTGGTGTCATATTCAAGTAAACCTTTAAACAATAGACAATTTGAATTTACCTTACATTTGAACTCCCTACATTGGTCCCTGCACTTTATGTTTTTGGGTATTATCATCGGTATACTACGGATGAGGGAAAAACTTGAAGGTACCTGCAAATCTCACCTACTGGAACAGGAATTTATAATAGTCTATTGCTGCCTGTGTTGACTTTTCACATTTCAAAATATATAAAATTTACAGTAGTTATTATTTAATAGTTTATTACAATGGCAACAATCCTAATTTTTCATCATTATAAAAAACCCTGGATATCATAGTGGTATTTACCAGATATCTAGACTTAAATATTTTAGGTATACGCATAATTAGTAATATAAATAAAACATACATTTTTACTCAATAAAACCTGGAGATAAGTTTGAACATTTTGTGTAGTTCTTGTAATTCTAATCTTCACCAGCAGAGGTCCTTCTCCACTAATTATTCCAACATCTTTTACCCTATAAAATCTATCTAATACAAAAACTTCAACTCTCCTTAATGATTAATAGTTAACAGATCTTCCTTTTTATTTGAGGATCATTTGTGGACGTTACCATACTATTAACGCAACATCTTATGCACTGTCAGAAGCAACATGGCTGATCAACTAGAGCTGGGTTCATGGCTGGGTTGTTTTTTAACATTTTCATGCCTTGTCTGTCCCAGTCAGTTCTCACCCTGTCAGCACGGATAATATTTGGTCAATAGTTGTGTCCAGAGCCGCACAGCTGTCAACTTCACTTGGATTCACTGGCAGCGGGCTCTTCAACTATATATAACTCCCAAATAGGAAACAACTCGAAAGGAAACTGAATAGAAAGGATAGGAGAGGATATGAAGGAGTGAATAAAACCTTCAGATGGGTAATTGTCATGACTTTGTTAACACTGCAAAGACACTACATTAAAACTGGGACTAATATGGAACGAAACCTGCAGCTGTACCAGGACCAAAGCAAACTAATACATTGGGTTAGTGCGTTTTCCTGAAATGAAATATTCCAACAATTAGTCATGTTATGAGGGATGGGAATGTGATGTTTAACTGTCAGATTGCAGATGTGTTGACCTGGTGTATGGTGAATGTGTTATTACTATCAACTTGAAACCAAAACTGGCACAAAATCAGTATATAGAAACAAAAGTGAAATCATTTTTCACAATAACTTCAGATGCTGGGGCCATTATTCAATCCCAAAGAAGTAATTGCTATCAGATGAAGACTTACAAGGTCCTATATTTCGCACTTTGACTCTTGTGAGCTTTTAGCTTTGTTATAATCTTGTTACCTCCTAAAAAACATACTTGGAGTTGAGTTTTTTGTGTTTTTTTCCCCCATTCACACAGGATGCCCAAAATGCAAAATGCTCTGTTCCACCTCGTGATGTCATGAAGCTGTTTTCAAGTTAATAGCTACTTTTCACTTTTTGCTCACTAGACATTGGTATTTCCAGGGCTGAAATTATCCAAATGATTCTAGTGAAGGTGCATGGAGTTTAAAAACACGGTGGAGCACTTTCTGAATTACCACATGACATCACAAGGTGGAACAGAGTGATTTCGATTTGAGAGAAGAACTCAAACGAAACAAAACGCAACTCCGGGTACGTTTTTGATGAGAAAATAACATTATAACATAGATCAGAAAATAGTGTAATATGAGCCTTTTAAGTCGTAAGATTAATATGACAATTTTGTGGAGCATAAATCATCAACGAAAGTACACATAATGACAAAATGAGTAACAACACATTAGAAAACTATCTCCTCGTCTCATCCTGTGTAAAGCTCATAGACGTATTGATAAACAGGTGTGCATCTCGGCAGTGGTCTCAGTCCCCATTTGGCCTGTGTCTGCACAAACACATCGTTTAGAGCAGGGCTGATGACATAAGTGCTTCACACCTCACCTCGGGCTCTCTCCCGCACCGCACCAGCCATTAGTGTAAACAAACAACTGCTTCTTCTCATTGTGTCAGACTAATCATTACAGGCAGAACATTTTTGGAGTAACACATTAGGCTTTGATAGCAAAACACAACTTTGGTATTTCAAAACAACTTAGGAGATGTATTTGTGGGTTTCAGCTTCTTGTTATATTCACCATTTTGAAGAGTTTTTCTATTCAAACGATATATTTAGCTTTGAATTGTTAATCGCCATGGCAATGAAACCCATGTATACAGACATATAAAGATAGTAATGATACAATCTACAAGCTGAATAACTATAAATTCCAGCTTGTAACTGAACAAAATTGTAATTTCGTTTAATTTTTATAGCGTTTTTCCACCTTCAAGGGACTCAAAGCACTTTACATCAAGGAACCACTCACCCATTCACACTCTCATTCATACACCAGTGTGCGCAGACACTGGGGGCGAGGTGGGTTAAGTGTCTTGCCCAAGGACACAACAACGGCAGTCATCTCTGGGAG
This sequence comes from Periophthalmus modestus, assembly GCA_019594935.1. Classification (NCBI taxonomy): domain Eukaryota; kingdom Metazoa; phylum Chordata; class Actinopteri; order Gobiiformes; family Gobiidae; genus Periophthalmus; species Periophthalmus modestus. Next base: position 21,052,484 of record JAIEZT010000124.1, on the reverse strand, counting down.
ATGGAATCGCACCGCCAACCTGTGGGTTAGTGGACCTGACGCTCTAACAACTGAGCTACTATGTGAGCTACTATAAAGTCAGTTCAGTCAGAAAATATAGGGTTAGATACCAGTGATGTCAAAGTGTCCCAGGCAAGACACCTCACCCACCTTGCCTATGTACCAATTTGTTATTGGTAATTGGTATTAACTTGTATTATCAGACAAGCCAATGGTGCAGATTAGCCACCAGATTTCTGTCAGTCAACCCCAAGGCAGCTCTGGCTACTTCCCAACATATTGTGTATGGAGTAAATGAACAATTATTTAAGACTAATGGATTTTTATAATGCTCTTTGATTTTGATTTATACAAATATGTGGGACGACAGGTGGAAATTAGTATTTATGCTGTAACCTGGCACCATACATCTTTCCTGTTTTTTAAGGTCAATGTAATGTCATGCACTGTCCCTGTCCCTCTCTAAATAAAAGCATACCATACTACACCATGATCCACCACGATATAAAGTTAATTTGGATTGGAATTAGTTTTAGACATAATAGAACTAAAGTAAACCCCATAACACCTCTTCACACCCTATAGGCCAGACATCACAAAGCTCATATTTCAGTGTATATACTCCTCCTGCCCTCAGGTATTGTCTAGTCCCCATTACTGTTTTGTCTGTTTCCAAAGGAGAATCAGGGCACAACTTAATCCAAGTGAAATTATGGAAGAGTGGTTGTAAAAGTAAACAGGAAGGTGCTACTTGACATGCCACCCCGCACACACTCATCGCTCCTATGACACCCATGGGAGACAGACGAACATGTCTGGGGGTGCTCAGGTATGACACAGGGGCTGCGGTGGGCGTGTCAGACTGGGTGACTCACACACTGCGGGGGTAGTCCCATCTGGAAAATAACTGGGAGAAGACAGAGGTGCATATACAGTAGTAACTATCCCGCCCTCACCTGCTGCTGCGGGCTATGAGGCAATACAATTCATGCAGTCATAAAGGTTCCAAAATAAAAAAATATTAGATAACAGAGACTTCTTTTAGAAAGGCACAAATACATATATAAAGGTTATAACACTGTACAAGGACTCTCATTATAAAGTAGGCATTACAGCTTGATATTTATTAAAAAGTCTGTCTATATATAAAAATATCACACTAAAATTAATGTATATTGAACGTATAGACCTCCAAGTTTTTGGTTTTAGTTTTTATTAAGTTATGGACTGGAAAAGAGTGGCAATGATGTTTTAAATAATCATACATCAGTAATAGTTTGGCAACACAATGAGACATTTACACACCACATCAAAATTGTGTCTTAACTGGGACTAAACTCGGATCTAAACCTGCACACACCAGGCCATTGTTTTTCATATATTCTCTGATGCTATAAACTCTAAAAGTCAACTATCTGAAGCACTGAAAGGTGTTAAAGGACCACTTTAAACAGATAAAGATCCATTTCGACCCACTTTTCTCACAAGCCGTTTCATCCTGTAATCTGCAAATGAAATCTCATCTGTGTAATCTGCTGTGGATTTGGGGAGCCCCCCGAAAAGCAAACGTGGCCCTTTTAGTCCCGTGTTTCCCAGCGCTGGGGTAATCTCTGCTTTAGACCAGCTCAAATCCACACAGGCACAGACACGCACCCTGCATGGCCCCTCTGCCCTGCACCCACGGATCTGTGAGGGCAAAGGTCAGCCTATATTCAACACTGTAAGGGACAAAAGCAATAGAGATGCGATAAAGTACTGGTGCCCTTAACTGTATCATCAAATATAGAAAAGTAACAAATGCACAAAAACAGAGTAGGACTAGATATTCAAGGGTAAAACTAAAATGGTAGTTATAGTAGACACATTTTATTAAGGGTGAGCTGTGTAACTTTGATGGTAGATGGTCTGTCACCTGCTTGTGTCCATGAAGATGTTATCGCTTTGTCTGGAATGTTTCACAATACGGTATTAAACTGATCAATTTCCATGGAGACAAGCAGGTGACACTACCAGAACCAGTTACACGGGTTACATCTTAAGAGAGCTGATCCTGCTCACCATAAAAATGTTTTTCAAGGTATTTTTGACCATAAACTGCCATATTTGCATACGTTTTATAGATACATTTAAAGGAGACAAGCTGTTGAAAAGTTACAAAGTACATCTTTAATTACAAAAAGATATAGCCTAGTTAATTACAGTTGTCGAGCCTGCATAGTCTAAGGCTTGACTCATCCTAAGTGTAGACATTTGGGAGTCTCCTTGAAAATATGTTATGAAATATTGGCATACTTACCGGTAAATATGTTAATTTGATCAAACATAATTAACCAATACATTGAAAGTCCTTATACATTGTTACCTAACTCTAAATAAATGCGATAGGGTCTATAATGACATGCTTTGATCTCCACATTGACTATGTTTAATTGATTTGCTACTGAACTACTTGTCAACTCTCTACTACTACTACAGTGTGCACGCTAGACCTAACCTCTATGTCTGTTTGTCAGCCATATTGATTATTTCTGCAGATCTGTGACCACCAACTGAGGAAATCTCTAAGTTGACTGACCCCATGACCTACTCGCGTGATAACTCAGTAACAACACACATTTTCATAGCGCGATTTTAATCCGTTGTCCTTATTTTTTCCAGTAGCGCGGGACATCTTTGCATCGTGTATGTGGCTATTGTATTGGTAGCCTACTGATCATTAGCCTTCACCTCTGACAGCTCGGGTTACTGTTTCTACAGCTGTTAGCCTTGTTGTTGTTAGGATGAGAACTGGACCCACAGCTACAAGCGTTAAGCCTAAACACACACGCCAACACATGAACTCGTATGTGCTGTGGCCACGGTGGGAACTAGCAATAAAGGAAAGTCAGGAAAAGTTGTTTTTGTAGTTATTATAAGACCTACTTTTACGATCGATTAGCTGTGAGTCTGTGAGTTGCTGCGCTGTAAGAAAATCAATTGCATTCAGGTTCAAAAGGTCAGAGGATACACCGAGATGCTAAGTGTGTTATTGCAAGTGTAAGAATAGGTTAATAGCTTTTCAGTGGGTGCGAGCTTTGGAAGTTAATTGCTGTATTTTTAACCTTTGTCATTGCGGGATGATTATAGTGCTCCTGAGATCAAATAGTGTTTGCAAATACCAAGAAACAACTCTCTGTTTAACGAGAGGTCACTTTGATTAAAAAAAAAGATAAGCTGGTATGTCGCAGGTCTTGTCAAATGTAAATGACTCTAAATTACACTGAAACTGGGATTGAGAAATTGCAGTGTCTCCAGAAACCAGTGATCAGTAAGAGTAAGTCAAAACCTTCCCATTTCCCATTCTTATACAGGGTGGCCCAAAAGTCACAAACACTTTTAAATCTTCAATTGCTCCTATAATTCTGAAGTTATACTCACCAAATTTTAGCAGTAGGTAAACTGAACCTTCCAAGACTTTTTGACAATATATACGGTTATAATTGTTCACATACTCTTGAACTTATCACTACTTAAACTAGGGGAAGTAAAAATGACCTAATTTTTAATAATAATGTTTTTTAAGTGTCCACCATTTTTGGTTTCACACTGAAAAGCTCGATCCAACACACTTTACATAACATTTAAAAGCATTTTCGGGCTTATGGCTCTTGTTTGATCCTTGATATTATGTTTTAAGTTGTTTATTGTCTGAGGGTTATTCACAAACACCTTTTCTATAAGATAGCCTCACACGAAGAAATCAGGACTAGTCAGGTCTGTGGAGATCACAGACTGTCCCCTGTCGTTGAAAACCACTTATTATTCCTTTAATGGCATTTACACCGGGGCATCTCTGGTATTAAAATGTTGACGGTAACACCGCTGGGTTTCTGAATTTGACTCATGTGACTCAAAGTACCACTGGACAATGAGGGTTCTTTCCTCGGTGCTATATTTGCTCATATTAATGTCAGAAGGGTAGGTCTAAATGCTTTGAAAAAATACAATAAAAATATTTTGAAACAAAAGAGTTATGTACTTTTTTCAACTGTCAGTGACTTTTGGGCCACCCCGTACATGCAATAACATACTTAGGTCAGACCTTTTGAACCTGTCAGGGGTGGGATTTAAAAAGTTTTCTTCTTTCCACTCCTTTTTGAGCCCAAATAAGAAAATATAAATATGTATTAAGCATAGTGGATACATGCATTCATTAATCTGCTTGAAATAAATAAATGAAATGCAATGAAAATGAAATTAAATCCTCCTATATATGTTTATTTCAGGTATGTTATGTGGAGAACCGGCGTAAAGAAGACATTTATTCACATGTACAGGCCCATAGTCTGGTTTTACCCCCACCTCCTCCTGTGTCCACCCCCTGCAGCCTGTCATCAAGATGCCATTAAGCAGTTGAGTCAGTCTCCTGTCTGGCTCAATATACATTCTTCCGTTTCGTTCCATCCTTTCCACAGTCCTCTTGATCCTCCAGTTTCCCTGACCTTTCATTTTCAGAGCATCTCTGTTCCTGTCATACAAACCTCATGTGACCGTCGATGACCCATGATAAGGAGTTCACTGAAGGTGCTATTGTTTAGACACAATTGACTGTCATGTCATTTTAAAATTATGCGCAGGTCTCATGAACGGTTTATGTTCATTTTAATGGCCCTATAGTGTGAAAAAACTGACTCTTGTGGGCGTTTAAGCCATGTTATAATCTAGTTACCTCATCAAAAACATACCACATACAGAGTTGTGTTTTGTCTAATTCACACGTGCTTGAGTAACCTTTTATTATTAGTCTGTACATCTCCAAAGCTCAAAATGCTCTGCTCCACCTTGTGATGTCATGAAAAGAAAGTTTTCACATCAACAGCTACATTTTATCTTTTGTTCAGTAGAGATTGGCAGTTCCAGGACTGAATTTATCCAAATGATTCTAGTGAAGATGTGTGGACTATGGACTTTCTGTATTACCACATGACATCACAAGGTGGAACTGAGTGTTTTCAGTTTCAGAGAACTCCTAAATATGCAGGGTTTGTGTGTTAAACATGTGAATGAAACAAAACACAACTCAAGGTATATTTTGATGAGGAAAGAACATTATAAGACAGAACAGAAAACAGCGTGACATGGGCCCTTTAAAGATCATAAGAACATGTTGCTTTTGTAAGGCATTATTTATACTATGAAGAACAATTGATTTATAAAACTTTTGAATGAACAAATTATAGTTATAGAATTATTGAAAAACCACACACAATCTTACTCGATGTTTGACGAAATTGACCTTCATCGAACTTTTTAAGGTCCTGTATTATGCTAAACCGTCTTTTTAAATCCTGATTACAGCATGCGATATGTAGTCACAGTAATTACCTGTTAGAGAAATGACATTTCTGTGCTGTGCCAAGGGAACTCACTGCCAGCTCAGCCCTTGGTATCTTGGCCTACATCATCAGGTATAAAGCTCTACATCTAACAATACAATACTATCACTATCCTGTACTGATGGTTAATAAACTTCTGCTGCTTTAGAACACCAGCCTCATACCTCTTCTTTGAACTCTCAAGCTATACAATTTATTCTATAACATTACCTGTATCTGTTTTCAATACACACACTTAATAAGAACAAAAGTACTATAATATGTTAGAACTCATCAGTCCTTAAAAGTGTATCCTTGCGGGCAATTTCTAACTTTAACAACCTTGTGTGAATCATTAGTTTTACACATAGGTTTTGGTGTCCATAAAACCTCCATGACATCACCTGAAAAGAACAAGCTCCGCCCCCTCCCCCATTGAGAAGACCAGACACAACTCTCAGTGTACTTCTTCACATGCGCTGCACTGGTTTCGTGAGCTGTGGGGATTAGCGTACACCTTTCCTTCAACACCCCAGCACCTTCTAATACACTGTGCACCTGTGTGACTGACGCACCAATGGGCCAATTAGACACCTGGACCTTCAACACAGACCACACCGCCGAAGGTCAGGACCCCATTCACCAGCCAATCACAGTCTGGTGTCGGATGAATCAGCTGCGGTTCAGTTTTTTTGAGACAGGTCAGGTCCATTCAGACTTCTTCTGGATGCTACACAGATCCCATATTATTGCCCTTTGCCTGAGGGGAGCTCTGAGAAGAACAGAGCCCGTCCTGTGTGCCTGTCAATAAAACACAGATAAATGAGGTCAGGGTGTCTTCTTCTTGGTTTCACAAATGATTGTTTCAACTACAGAGAAGAGACGCTCAAAAAATTTACTTTGTAACATGTTGATCGGTTTCGGCAAATCTGGCAAATTCCTTGTTCGAATAAAAAAAAAAGTATTTTGAAAAACATTGCATTTTTGTGCATTTACTTTACATCAGACCAGACATTTCACCTGCAAACTAACAAAAAAAAAGCCCTGTGCATATGCTTCACTGCGCAAAACCACAGTCGGAGCTATTATTGTACATAAATGTGCTATAGCCTTATATTTTATTATACAGTTGGAAAAAAAATCATAACTTTTTCATTTCTAAATATTTTTCTTTCATTTTTTCAGAGCATTTAGATCTACCCTTCCGACATTAATATGAGTAAATACAGCACCGAGGAACAAACCCTCATTGTACAGTGGTACTTTGAGTCACACGGGTCAAATTCAGAAACCCAGCGGTGTTACCGTCGTCATTTTAATACCAGAGATGCCCCAAGCGTAAATGCCATTAAAGGAATAATAAGTGGTTTTCAAAGACAGGGGGCAGTATGTGATCTCCACAGACCTGACTAGTCCTGATTTCTTCCTGTGGGACTATCTTAAAGAAAAGGTGTTTGTGAATAAACCTTAGACAATAAACAACTTAAAACGTAATATCAAGGATCAAATAAGAGCCATAAGCCCTAAAATGCTTTCAAATATTATGCAAAGTGTGTTGGATCGGGCTATTCAGTGTGAAAACAAAAATCGTGGATACTTAAAAAAAAAACATTATTTAAAAAAAAAAAAATGGTCATTTTTACTTCCCCTAGTTTAAGTAGTGATAAGTTCAAGTGTAAGTGAACAATTATAACTGTATATATTGTCAAAAAGTCTTGGAAGGTTCTGTTTACCTACTGCTAAAATTTGGTGAGTATAACTTAAGAATTATAGGAGCTACTGAAGATTTAAAAGTTGCACAGTGCTGTCCTCAATTTAAATATATTTTCTAATGTTTCTTTCAGTTATTTTTTAGTGCCTGTTTCTGTTCTCTTGCTGTTCTTAAACTGTGAGTCGCAACACTGAAATTTGCAGGACAAATAAAGGTTCTGTCATCTTATCTCATCATGGTAGGCTACAGTTTTACGTAAATTGCTCTGCTCTATATTGTTTCCGTTACAATCCACGGTGTAAATAATAAAAATGCATGAAACTCAAACTGAAATGCAGAGACTTTAAATCATCTGTTCGGTGTTTATGCCTGTCAGACATTCTTCTTCAGTGTGCCACTTTATTCTGGTGGGTGCGATCGGGTCAGGTGGAGGTCCGCAGTGGTTTTCTTGGGCTGTCATTGGACAAATCCTGCGGGAGGTCCAGCCCTGCCGAGGCGCCATGCTCATCAGCCTTACCCAGCCCCGGCAGCCCGTCTGGGGTTAAATTAGGAACGGTTAACCCCAGAAATCTGGTGAAGACGAGGGTGAGGTCAATCGCTCGGGGTTGCTTTGAAGAGGCTGCGGTGGCACACGGTCTTGCTAATGCACAGGCATAAAGGAGAATGGAGAGGGCGAAGACACGAGCATAAATCTTCACTCGAGATTGCCGTTCTTTCCTGTACAATGGCGTGATGTGTCCTTGCAGATATGTGTCAGGGTTCTTCTGGGTAATAAAGGTCATTCAAGAGTTGTCATGGCGATTCAGAGATGCGCAAACAACAAATAAGGAATTGCAATGAGGTGATGTGGCTAAGAAACGGACACGGTTTCCAAGGATGCTGTTACCATGTGGCTAGCATTGAGTGTTTTTTGTTAGTGTTTGGGAAGACACAGACTAATTCGAAGATGAGACAGACATAAGCCAAATCTTTCTCTGGCCCGTAAATGGAAAGCGAATAAATAAATGATACTTTCTGTTTTCAACTGCAGCGTCCTACTTTCTCGTCACCTCCTTCCCCACAGCCAGCGGGTCGGGTCAGGATGAAAAATCAGTTAGAGTTAATTTGTGCAGCGGAACGTCTTCTCCTCTGGCAAAGGGCTACGCTGTTATTGTCTTAAACCAAATACCGAAAGGAAATGAAAGTGATTAACCGGTAATGATGCCGGAGTAATGCGGTTAAGGCTCGTATTAAAACTCCCGTTGGATCTTCCACATTTAATAACTACCGGAGCCTGCGAAATGGCACCAGTATTTATCACACTGACACAAGTTCTGCTCTGTATTGAACATTATCGAACTGCAGCGTCACAATATTTATTTATTTATTTGTTTGTTTGACAGACACATTGCCCAATTGCCCGTCACAAACAGCAAACTATCCTGTCTTATCCTGTGTAAATGTGCAAGCTAATTTCCATCTGTTGTCTTCAAGGTCCACTTCAAATTTTACAACATTTTATCCTGCAATTATTCATTTTCAGGTGTTTTTTTATGGCTAAAACAGACATTGATGAATATACAGTCTTATACTGAGAGCAGGTTTATCTCACCACAGATCTGACCTGTAAATTGGCCTGCGGGCGTCATCTGCTTGTCTCCATGGAATTGATTTCTGCGGAACATTCATAGCAAAGCGATAACATCTCCATGGAGACAAGCATGTAACAGAAAAGTCACACAGTGCAACTTTAACTGTTCACCTGCTGAACTCTTCGTGAGGGTTACATCTAGGTCATGTTTTTAAAGACACAATTTCAAATATAACAATAGAAAGGCTTGTCAGTCAAGAACATGAATGGTTTTAGATGTTTATCGGCTGTCATAACTTCAATTTCACGTCAATTTAGTCTATCCAGCTGACTAAAAATCATCAGTTTTAGTTCAGCGTAAGAGTTTTCTACTGAATATCTCCCATATTGTTGAACAGAAAGCAATGACACCCTCTGCATTGTCAAGGAAACCAACTTCTGATTGGTTCAAACTGTTTCAGTCGAGAAGTAATAATACCAGAGGAGAATTTGCACTTTAAAACACAGATCTTCCCAAATAAACTTGTGGGGAGCAGTACATCAAAGCTGCCAGCTATAAAAAGGCACATGTCATTGGCTGCACCCGGGACATATTGTGAACACATGTTGTCTGTAGATACCGCTCGAAAACATCCCTGAAAGTGAAATAGGTTGGTTACTACGGTTGGATATTCCCGTGCGAGAAGTAGTGCTGCACGAATAATCGCAATCGGATTGAAATCGCAGTTTGGATGGACACAATTAGCCATTATTTCCGTCACAAACAACAAAATATCCTGTCTTATCCTGTATAAATCCTTGTAGTTTAGCTCTGCACAAACACGTTCTGAAATGCAATTCTTGTACTTATTTGTCAGTTCATATTTGAGCCATTTCGTCAATTCTTCTGAGCGTGTTTCAAATGTGAACTTTAAACAGAGCAGGAACATAAATTACAAATCTAATCACAATGCTTGTCTGAAAAATTGCAATTAGATTTTTTTTTTTCCAAATCGTGCAGCCCATGTTGGAAGACTGTTCTGTAGAGTCAGGAGCAGCTGTTGACCTGATGTTGTCTCGTTCCCACATGACCAGGAATAGATCGCAGTGTGTGATTAGGGTGCCTCTCACCGCACTCTGGCCCAAAGCACTTCACAGTCCATGACATGAGATGGAGCGATACTGTAAATCACGCTGCAAAAGAACAATAATGTCAACATGATTACAGACGTTTTGTGTCAAACCTCGATGACGGTAGTTTGTTAGTGTCACCAGGCTCTGTTCCAAATCATACAATGTTTAACTGAATTATTTATAGAATTAACTTAATATCTAAGTAATGTAATACTTCAAATTTGCTAATATTTTTCAGATGATGCTATTACAAAAATATCACATGCAACTAATCTACTAGCAGCATATTTGGGCTCCACAGCTTAATTACAGTGTAAACTAAAGCTGATTTTTGGGATGTAAAAACGCATTTATGCATTTTAATTAATATGTGCAATTGCCACTCCCATGATCAGCGCAAAGATCAAAAGAATTTTACCAAGAATATCTGGTTACCCATGGCGACATAAATCATGCATTTGCCCTTTTAGCTTCTCTAGTTGATCTGTGTTACTCCTTTTGGTGTTTGCAGATTGAAAATAGCCATTTTGTAAAGTGCGGATCAAACAAGGTGGCACATTTTAGAGAGAGAGTCTGACACCTACTAGTCTCCATGCATGAGATGTTATTGCTTTGCCTGGAATGTTCCACAGTATGGTTTTAAACTTATCGATCTCCATGTAAAACAAGCAAGTAAGTTACAGGTGAAGTATGTAGAGATCAGTGTATTTTTGGAGTAGTAAAAACTCCCCTTGAATAAATGCAAGATAGATACCTTTAATGCCATACAGCGGCGCATTTTTTTGGAAAAGCAGTAACATTTAGCCTACAAACTGCACCTTAAGCATATACTATTCAGATCTTTTTGGATATACAGTATCTTACACATTGTTGACATGGTAACGTTCAGCTGAAATGTTGGTTTACTTATTATTAACTAACTATTTGTGCATTTTTACTTCCAAAATCCTCCATGAATCTCTCTAATATGAGCGTGTCACAGGTGAAAATAAACCTCTTGCAGTTTATATTTTTGCTATGTCGGCCACACACCTACAGGCTTTGCTGATTCTTACTAAAACATGCATCTTTGTCCCACTAATAAACAGGATCTCCGGTGTGAAGCGGCGAGCCTGGGAATTTTTCTACTCAGAACACTTTTCAGAAAACTTTACACATGCTTTTTGTTAGAAAACACAGTGTTGAGAGGAAAACAATATCATGTCTTTATAAGTTGAAATAGGAGAGCTGAACTTTTGAATACATCAATCAGACCTATAATAGTTAAAGACAATGGGTTTGGCAGGGCAGTCAGCATAAAAAAGTGATGAGAGGAAGTTAGCTTTAACAATGTCTTTAGTGGATAATTCCAACTTTAGAACATGTTTCCTCTTTTCTAACTGGTCCCACCAGTTGCAGTGTTTTAACATATAAGGCCAACAAAGGGTCAGTTTTCTGTGCCAGTGTGAGCTGCGGTATGAAAGGAAGTCTAATATGCTGCTGACTCATCAAGGCAGTTTGGAGCTTGGAGCACAGGTAAGTCTTTATGCTTTGTTTCTTTTACACTCCTCAATTTAAGCATAATTCATTGATGTGAATGTGCACTATGTGTGAGACTCAACTTATTCAGAAGTTGTTTAAAGAGCACATATTATGCTTTTGTCTGCTATATATCTAACTGTGGGTGAGTATTTTATATTTTGGACATTTTATATTTCAACATTGGTCTTAAAGAGCTTAATAAAAGCAACAAGTCTGCTGATTTCCGGGTGCCTCTTTATGGCATGTTGCTGTAAACGGCATCACAGCTAAGCCGCACTGCCAAACCATTTTTTTATCATTTGTGCCAAAATGAACGAAGTCGGTACAGAGCAGTGGGCGTAAATGGGGGGGTGAGTGAGGACAAGTATTTTGGGGGCAGTGGTGTTTTGATTGCACGAAAACAAAAATTACTCAAACATACAGAACATGAATTTTTAAAAAAAAAGATTTTACTGTCTAAAAAGCTTGAAAAACAGAACTTTTTCATTCATTCATAAATGGTTTGCAGTGCTCTAAACCTATTCCTCACTTACCTTTTACATTCTGATCATCCTAACTATTCGCTGCAGTGAGTTCATAATAGCTTTTCACTACATTCAGAAACCAGTGCTGAGTTTTGCTGAGACAGCTAACAACAACTAACAAGCCACTTCCTGATTATCGGACAATAAAATGGTTTCTAATTAGATGCAGACAGCATGCTGCAGCTGACTTATTTTGACCTACTTATTTGCAATATATTTGTACTGGGACAAATGTTGTTCAAATACATGGTAAAAAAAAAAAATGAGTGCAACCTTAAAATGAATGCAACTTTGAGGGGGTAAATGGGAAGGCATAACAATTATAACATGGCTTAAAGCTCCTAAATGTTTTTTGTATTTGCATTCTATGTCAAACATACCCAAAACCACCAACAAACTCTCCCTATTTTTTCAATTCTACAATACCGGTCAACTGATCTTACCCCCCAGCGTTAAGTTTTGCTGCAGTCCCTCCTGACGCATGGAGTCTATATCTCTGCTGCTCAGGTTACCCATACAGAGCTAACACCTCCTCCAACCCCACCCCACTCCTCCTTCTCCCCCCACGCCCCCCCTACCCCCCACTGAGAGTCCCAGGTCACGCATGGCAGAGGGCAATGAAAGGGCCCACTCCTCTGATTTATGACCCGCACTGCCACAGGATACCTCCGGCTCTGGGATGGGGTTTTGTTAAGGTGCATTGCGGGTGGGACGTCCTGCCAGTGTTTGGGTTTAAGGTTGCACTCATTTGGATATTAGGATCAGGTCTGTATCAGCGCTTTGGAGATATGTCGAGGGATAAGAAGCTGTATTGTGCGGGACAACGAAGAGATAAAGACAGTAATTTTGACTGATGTTTTTTTGAGGCGCAGATTCCCAGATGCGGGCCAGCTGTAGCGTTCTGGCATTTTGATGTTGATAATTGAATAATGTGCTGCTGTTTCATTCCAGTCATTCTTCAAGTAGTTTGCAGATTTTGTGTGTCTGTCAGTGACATGTTAGTGAGGCTGCATCAAATCAAATAAGGTCATGATCTGAACAGTGAATTAACAATTTGCAATAAGCAGAAAATTAATGCCTTATTGGGGTTGGTTTTAGCAGAGACTTTTGAATTTTGATTCTTGCAAAAGCTGAAATTTTCTAAAAGTGTCAACAAGGTGGACTATATAACTTGTTTCCATGGGGATGATATCGTTTTGGCTGAAATGTTCCAAAGTATGGCAATAAACTTATCTAACTCCAAGACAAGCATGTGACGCTACCAGGTCAAGTTACAGGTCAGATTACCAGGCGACTCACAGTAAGAATGCATGTTTTTTAAGACATTTCTTGTAACAAAAACACCTAATATTGAATAATTGCATGACAGATGTGTGATACCACATTTGGGAACGTGGGCAAAACATCTCCAAAGATACAAGGAGATGGCAAACCCTCACCAGTAAGGTTACATACTGCACCTTTCAGTTTCATCAACTGCAAGAGTAGTTTAAAGAGGAATGATTTCTCCAAATACTATTCGTAACATAGGATCCACTGGTTACTCTCAGCCTGTAGCGTTCCTTTTTAGTAATCACACTCATATCTTGCCTTTCCTCATCAGAGCATGGCCCTGTCCCTTGTGTGAGATATTTGAGTGAGCCTTACCCTGAGTCATGCGGTGGGCTCCTCTCAAGCATACAAGTGTGCGGTCTGCGTTGGCTGCTGCTGGCACTACACAACTAGGACACATTTGACACACTCCACGAGCTAAGCAAACTCCAATGTTAATGCAACTGAGAGGAAACAGCATATTGTATAAAGCTGCTAATTCTGGATACAAAATCATTCATCAGGGATAGAGTACAACTTATGTGCTAATTTCCTTTTTCACATAGCCTAATTCTTTCTTAGTAAGATTTACCATTCATTGCGTAACCTATTAGCACATTTATAGCCAACCCATATAGATTATGCATCGAGTGATTTGTCTATATCTATAAAATTTCACCTTAGTTGCCTTTTCTACATGGTTTATGTTTAGTAATTTTTAGTTTATCTTTGGTTTGATCCAAAGGTAATATTTAGTTTTTCTCCTAATCTACTATTTAGCCTATTTTATGTTGATCATCGTTAAATAAGTAACAGGAACTAAAGAAGAAATATGCAGTATGTTTTTGTTAATTCAGGCACTGTTCTTATGTTATTCATAAAGAGGACTTTTGATAGGTCTATATTAATTTTAAAGTATCAAAAATACCGTTAAAAACCGATACAAACCATTTTAAGTCTTGTAACTTGTATCTCACTATAAACTGTGAAACTCAAAAGTAGGGGGTCTTTACAATCTCCTTTTGTTGCTTCTTCTGTGCGCCCAACCGCATGAAGCACCGAAGCCTGCACTTGTGGCACCCTACTGTTTAATCAGCCACTTTCAGACTACTATTCTGCAAATCTCTCTCAGGTATCGGCTCGGAAAAGTCCTCTTACTCAGCAGTAGACAGCCTCAAATCCGTCTGGCCTGTAATAATAATAATGAGTCCAGTCTGGATTGTTCTGGGACAGCTGTTGTGTGTTTATTTCCAGGCAGAGAAAAAAGGGCCAAACCCAAAAGTCGGCCATATGTCTGAGGCCTGCACAGAGAAGAGCCCAAACAGGAAGTGACAGCAGGCCGTCCGGTCAGAACGCTGAGGGAGGGAGAGGAGACACAGGAGGGTATTGTGTTTTCAGCTTTGGTAAAGAGGAGTGTGGAGGGTCTGCTGAGTCCTGGGTGGATGTGACATTGTTAAGACCGGACATAAGGTTACATGTGTGAGAGGATGGGAGAGGAGAGAAAAAAAAGTTGTGGGTTGCCAGATGACTTGGAAGATATTATTTTAAAACTATGTGTCTGACAAGTCTCAATAAACATGCTATTGCTATTGCTGAGCTAATGTTCCACAGTATGGCATTAACCTGATATACATGGCAACAAGTAAATGACACCTCCGGGTAAAGTTACAGCCCCAATATGTGCACCGCTGGTCATTAGAATGCACGTTTTTTTTTTTGTTTTTTTGAGCAATAAAACACCTGCAAATTAATAAATGTAAGCTAGTTAATGTTAATGCCATACTGTGGAACATTTCAGGCACAAATAACCAATAACCTTTCCATGGAGACAAGAAAGTGGTGGACACTCTACTAGAAAAGTTGCCAAGTGCACATTTAATCTATCTCACAATTTGGAGGAAACGTGTTATGCTATTATTTTCCCAACAAATGTCGCAATTTGTAACCCATTCTTGTCTGGATACTTATTGTTGTACTGGCTGAACCTATTTCCTGAGCATGCTGAATCATATATTAAGAGACAATACTGGAGTGTGAGATCCCCGAATGGCTCATATAGCATCAGGTCACACAGATGACATTTGTTTCCGAAGACAAGCTGTTGCAACTCACTCAAGAGCAGATTATGCAGAGAATGCTGAAAGCATTAGCACTGGGTCACTTCAGTTAATGTGAAAAGTGAGAAGACATTGAAGCATTGATATCTGTGAGATTAGCTCTAGTTGCAGTGTTAGATTAATCATATTGCAGTTGATACAGGTTATAATGTAATTGACACCTTTGCCTTATACAATCCAAGAATTATAAAAAATGACAGGCACAAAGTAATACAAACATTTTATATATATGTTTATTTGGTGTGTACACGATACACTTCTCTTTGGAATAAAAACTACATTTTTTGAATGAGATTTATGGTTCACAGGAGCCACTTTGTAAACATGCAGCCAAATGGTTTTGAAAGGGAGGTTACAAAACCCAACAACAGTCCAGCTTTAAGGAATCCAGGAGTGTGCCATGCCCACGATAAATACAGAAAAGGAAAATATCTGTCTGTAATAAATTGTGCTCATTTATTCCATGTACAGATATACTGTGCCCTGGACACCTCCCAGTCTGACCTCACATACCTCTGCAGCCCCTCTCCATGTTTCAGTTGCAGGGCATGTTATGGAAATGACCCTTCATGGAGATAACACAAAAATTATTGGGATGGATGAAGTGAAGGGGAATGGGTGGCTATCAGAGCGGAGAGTATCTTCAGCCTTCTTTGCTTGTTTTGATGGGAAACACGCTGATAGAGCAGACTGGGAGGTGCAACTGCTGGATGCTATCATCCAGAGATATGAAAGCAGCAGGCACACAGGATTTATGTCTTTTGGTGAGTTTTTCTGTACACGCCTGATCACACAACCAGAGAAGGTTTATTATGTTGAGGCTTAAGTATTAGCTGTGGTGATCAATAACTGAAGTATTTACTTAAATATTTAAATAAGTAAAAAAGGATAATGCTTACTGGGATACTGGCCTCGCATGGCTTTGTGTACATCCTGCAGCTTCAGTGGTAACATTATGAGATGAATCTCTGTGGAGTTAAATCTATAAGCCTAGTTTCATTTCCTCTGTCCAGTTCAGTGCATTAACAACCCCACAGGGGTGCTTTGCATCTTTGTTCCAACGCCTGCGTTTAAAGAGTAAAAAAAAGTAACATACATGCTAAACTGGGACAGTTCCAAATGAGGTACTCATGGTTCACTTCACTCACTCACACTGTTTCCAGTTTGAAAAGACATAGCTTAGTGGTTTTCCATTTCAGGTTAGTCATTTGCTCAAAGAGTTGTCAGGGACACTGATCTGTGTTGACTGTGTCATGACAAATACTAATATGTGCCTTTGTGAGGTTCAGAAGAGCTGGTTCTATGTTATTTATGAAAGTGGTTCAGTCACTATCAGACAAAACAGCAGTCTACCCAATATACATACATCACACTTTGCTGGTTTTCAAATGTGTCCTCTCTACACCCACACAATACTTCCATAGGATTTATAAATACAATATATCAATGTGACAGGAAATAACTGCTCGCAGTCATCAGTCTCTTTGGATTTAAAATGTATAAAGGTAACCATGTACCATGGAGTGCAAATTGTTGAAGAAACGTTAACCATCATGACAATATATCTGTATTACAAATAATGTTCTTGTTATATTGCCAGCAAACAGTCTGAGATGATTTTTGTTTTTCATTTGTGCAGACTATGCACTCTCTAACAACATTAAACAGTTGACTCTTTGGGTCCCTCACGAGCAGCGTTCTTACATCCATAAAGCCACTTAATGACTCGAGCATTTCTCTCGATAATGGACACACCAGTTGGAAGTGTCTCCACCAGCTCCTCCTCAAACAGTCCATCTCCAGAGTGGCGGGAGAATTCACTGGGCTCCGAGCCACCACAGCCCTCCACCACGCTCCGCAGGGCCAGTGACAGAGTGTCTATGGAGCTGGCACCAGACAGGAAGTTCTCTCTTCCCAAACACTCAATCATGTCCATATCCAAGCCACAGAAGGCAAAGAAATGCTCCGGCTCTGACAGTGCCACTGAGCTGCGGATCTGGAGGTCCGACTTGGAACGACGAAGATCCCCCAGTTGCCTTCTGTGCACTGGTGGAGATGCTCGTTTCCATGGATCATTCTCATCTTGGTTACTTGAGTGGTTGCCATTAGTAATGTTGTCATTGGTACCATTTATAACTTCAGTCTTTTCGAATGTGCTGAAACCTGGGCTTTGTAGTGACCCAGGAGAGCGATCGTGATCCATTTTGCTAGACCTTCTACTTTCTGGCCCGCTATCTACAGTGTCTTTCTCATTGGTCCATGACATGCGGGAATCTCCATCCCGTGAAGGAGCCCTCTCTTCACCAATCACCATTTTTTGGATTTTACTGTCTCCTCCACTGCTTTTCTCCCTCATAGATCCTTGGAAGAGGCGTCGGACAAAGCTATAACCCCTTATTTCAGAGTTATTGTTCTCTCCTGGTCCAGAACTACTTGGACTTTTGCACTCTTTCTTCTGCCGGTAGATGACAAGTGAGTCTGGCCTCAGCATACGTTTGCCAGTACTTCTCCTAAGCACCGGTGCACTATGTGGGGCCACCAGGCTGTGAATGGCAGGTGTTCTAGGACTTGGAGGCAAAACATTGCTCCTGTTGTTCGCCTCCACATCAACTGAAGTTCTTTTGTTCTCTTTTCTGGAGTCGTCGTTTTCATTTTCATCTTTGGAGACGACAGAGTCTGACAGGGTGGAGAAGGCTGTGTTGGAGGAGCGGCGCGGAGGAAGGTGAGGTGTTATATTCCCAGGGCTAACCCCAGCTCGCCGGGGTGGTGGGGTAGCACATGGGACCAGCACGGGTTCCTGTTTGGTGTTGATTACCTGCTGGCTCTTGACATATTTAGCTTTGTCTGCCTCCAGCCTCTCCACGGCACTGATGGAACGCCCGTGGCTTCCTCCATCTATCTGTCTGCGCAGATAGTCAGGGCCCTTGTTGAGGAGCCTCAGAGGGGAGGGGGAGCCGATTGGTGTTAGCGGTTTCATGGTGATCTACAAAGCAGGGAAGGACATTAAAAACTCAAGGTCAGGGATGGTAAACTGCTTCTGGTGTCCCCCACGGCACCGTACTTGGTCCACTTCAAAACTCAAAAGTGTAGTAAACTCCAGCCACTCATTGCATGTTCTCACATATCTTTCTCAAAAGAGTAATGGATAGGTAGCAATTCAGGAGACCACAGGCAGACAGTTTGTTGTAAAAACCTCCCAAGATAGTTTGCAGTGTCTTTGTTGGGCAAACCAAGTCTGCAGACAAATTGATATCTCTATCCAGTATTTAGGCAAGCATTTGACTTAGCAGGGAGGCACAGGGAAGTCCTTTTTTTGTCGGCCAAGAGCTCTCCCAAATGAGATGCTCCTAGCCCACAGCACTTCAAAAATAGCAGGCAGGGTGCTCTTTGAGTGGGTTACTTTTCCTCCCCCACAGGCACCCGTCCGTGTTGGTTTTGTGGCGACAACTTCTCCTCAAAAATGAGATATAATGGCTTCAAATATTTGCCTTTCACTGAGGGTTTTGTTTGACGCCGTCGTGGTTGAGCGGACTTGAGGGTGGCCGGCACCAGGGCACTTGATCCGCTGAAGGACAGATGGCAAGATGCCGATCTTGTCCTTGTCCTCACCTCACCTGGAGAGAGAAACAAAAAGAGAAAGAAGGTTTAGACGGAGAAGCAAATCTCATGGGCAAACTACAGAGAGCAGATGGTAGAAGAACAGTGGTCCCTAAAGCTCAGCTCATATTATGCTTATTTAAAGCTTGAGGGAGTAGCATGGCCTTGAGCAGTGAAGCAATGGTAAGACTGACATGAATAAGCATTTAATGAGCCTTAGCTCCACATACATAATAAATATGGTGTGCATTAGTGAAGATGCTAGTTAACCATGAGGAAATGGTTAGGTCAGGTCAACAACAGTACAGGCTATATTTAGAGATTAGTGGCACCTATATTCAGTTGTGACTATTTTGCTGAAACCCCTTTCTTGTATGAAATAACTGGCTTTTCAAGCTATTTTTGGAATAAAAAACAAGTAACTGTAACATCTTCCTGCTTAGCCACAGATCAGAAAATGTCATAAAACGGTGCAAGTAAACATAATTGATATGAGGTGCCTTTTATCTTTTTAAGGCCAAGGTCTAAACTTTCACTACTACAAAACAACTGGAATGACAGCATTATCTAAAAAGATATAACTTTGAATCATGAAAAATTAGATTAGATGCAAAATTGACTCAAATGTGTATCAGAATGAACCAAGGGCACATTGACATAAAAATCAGATTAGCACACGATGAACTTAGCTCTATTTCTTATTTATGGTGTTTTGAAGTACACCATATGTTAAATACATTTATGCTACACAACAGTCTAAGAAGAGAGAGCGGGGGTGGACGCCTATATTGGGACCAGCTCAACCAAGGCAGTATTTATAGTTTGAAAACTTCCCACCAGCCTCTCTGCCTACTCATGTGTCTATGTGCGAGTATATACATGCGTGAACCATACTGTATATTCCTGCTCTATTTCTACGCTAAGCCTGTGAGCATGTCCATGTGTCAGCAAGAGGCAATAAGAGGCTTCCCTGTAAATGAAAGACTAACTCTATGCACGACTAGGCAGCAGATTCCCATGGCTTTACATTATCTAGAGCTTTTTATATGAACCAAAGAGAAAGACAGGTACGTGCTTATTAGTGTACAAAGACAATATAAAACTCAGGAGGACATGTGGCGCCCAAATTTAATGCACGTCTGTTCAAATTGAATGAAGCAAGATAAGAGAAATAAAGGCTTCCGTGCAGCAGGAGGGTGTTACATTGTCGGGTTGAGCCTTCCTCTGGGCACGCTGCTCCTATTGTTAAGCGCTATTTTAGCCTTTCCGTTGAATAAGGTAGAACAATGAGCAGCCACCTTTGGCAGGAAAACGGATCTACGCTCTATCATCTTGCAAGACAAAATGGGTGGCATAAAGAACTAATGCAAGCACATCGAGGTTAAGAGCGGTTTCTAGTGTTATATGATTGGAAATTACAGTGCATGAGTTGAGTTTTACAGTTATGCAAGCTTAAAGGCCCTGTACTGTATTTTGTTTCCCTATGTATTTGAGCAAATATATTGTACAAGCAGCTCTTGAGGTCAAAATATATGTGCTGTCTGCGTCTAGTTCTAATGTGTTTTATTGTTCGATACTCAGGACGTGTGCATTAAGAAAAGCACTTATAAACTCATTACGGTAATTAATAAGGTAAGTGAGCACTTTTAATGTGAAGCAATACAACTGTAGACTAAACGTGAAGTGGATAGTATGTACCCTGTTATCTAACTTACAACTGGGCACATTGGTAGGTATGACTTTACGTAACTCTACCTTCATCAATGCTCACTGGGAACATCAGTCAAATGAGACACCGCTATAACTTTACTAAGAAACGCAGTTGGGGGCAACAGTCTGACAGGGCATTTTTCCAGATGTCTGGCAGTAAAGGACCAGGAAAGCTAGCCATTGTTGTGGAAGAGTTCTGGGAAAATGTCTCTGAACAGCTGTAGGGGGGGGCACGAATGGTCATCAAAGGAGAAAAAATGGGCAGAAAACTATAAGGATACGTTAGGGCTGCTGTGGATGGGGTATTTATTAGACACGTCTCTTCCGGAGCAATCTGTTTTCCATGTGATTTGGAAGTGTAACAGTGGCAGACTAATGCTATTGAAGCGTTAAAGGATTACCGCCACAGGAGCCTAAACAAAGTCACTAATCCTGACGTTTGGCGTTGCATTGAAGGGAATGAGGGTGATGTCTGCAAATGCATATTGGTACAAAGACTGTGAAGCTAATATCGAAGGGTACAGTATAAGCTAATCCTTAATGACCTAGGAGCTATCCTGGAAATCCATACGCTTGCACAGGCATACCCCCATGTGCCCTACTTACCGAGTCCCCATACTTTTTGCCTGTTCAGTGACCATGACCATTAGTATGAAAACTACTGCTAATAGGCTATTACATGCTTTAGGTAACACAACCTGACGGAAAGACTTTTATTTCATTGACATCTGACTTCTGTAGGTTTATCCCCATTCTGACCTTTCACCTAATCACCACATTAGCATAGAGTACAATGGCCACCATGAGATCCATTGACAATAACGAGCCAAATTATTCACTAGTACCTTCGCCTACGATGTAAAGAGCAGGGACTCTCTAGTGTTAGTTGACTCTTCGCTGTAGGCTGTCATTAACCTAAAGCCTTCCCCAATGCTCTTGTTTCTGATCTCCACCTCCCCTTGTAACTAGTGTGCCTTTTATTTCAGCCTCGCTCCCTCTCTCTCCTTCCCACATTTGATCTGTGCTCGTCTGCTCTATCTGCCACAGGGGCTCTTCACCCTTTCATTTTGCTGTTTTCCTGTATACGCCCTTTGCATTGCCCTTCCCCCATCCTCAACTTCACTCTGTTCTATAGATTAAGTTAGTGTAGTGCATAACCTAGATCTAACATCAAAATACTGTATCTTCCAGTCAATACATAAATAAAGTATTCGGAATTTTGGTGACAAAAAATAGCACCTATTTGGAAGCAGAGTTGATGCCGTCGGCCTGTAAAGGTGTAGAAGACCCATATAAAAGAAAACCATGCATGGATCAAATTTTCAACAATTTTATGTAGTTTGATACGGACACATGGACAAGCAAGTTCAGACAACCGCCACTGATTGAGATTTATGTAAGGGCTTGCAGTAAATTTCACTGTAGAATCAGCAGTCTCATGTAAGCAGATATCGTTCAAGCCAGTCGTGCTTAGTAGAGTTTTTAACAAGATTCATATCACTATTTAAAACAGTTGTCCAAGTACATGAGCTCCCTCTAACATTTCCTATGTCTGTTTACTCTAATGCCCCATGTTGCTTCCATGTCTGTGTCCTCCTTCTGAAGCGGAAGACGCAGCCTGCAGGGGATGCTTAGCCACGCACCCCCATGAACTCAAAGAGGAACCAGATGTTTGGTCATGCTACATCAAGACATTGGGTTTACCCTGACACAGACCTGTCAAAGGAGGAGACTACGGGCTTTTCATCAACAACATAGTTTGGGCCTACTTGTGTCTGACCGCCCTAGTAGTAGGTGGTAGAACTTGCCGTAAATAGGCCAGATCTTTCCAGCTGTGCTCCAGAAAACAGCTACACAATACGTCCAACTAGGAAGTGATTGTTCATGCCAAGCTAGCCCAGTTTATCATCAACACCTGAAGGCCATATCTAAAGAAAAAAACAGCTGGCCTCGCTTCTGAAGGTTAAAGGAAATCCGGGGTGAATTATGCGCTGGGTTAAATAGATAAGAACTTGATAAATTCTCCAAAACCACCTTTGAAGCGATTTGGAATGCATTCACGCACACTTACCTGTCAAATCAATCTTTGCACAAAAAGCATCTGCTGCAGACAAGAAACCAACTGGCAACTTCCACGTACGTCTTCCCTCTGTTCCTTTGTCACCACAGATTGCCAACCTTCTTTAAGCTAACATCTGGTGCCGCTATTAGCAACGGCAAAGAGTAATCGCTAATGTCTTGACGTGTGAATGCTTAAACGTTAGCTGCGACGACAAACAAAGCACATGCACACTTTAGTTTCAATGCTAAATGTAGCCGCTAATGAGTTTGTATTTGTAACTGGTTTGGGCATTAACTAGCGTTGCGGCTTTGCTACTATGAAAAGTCTGTTAAGGGGAAGGCCTAAGCACAAGAAGGCGTCATCCCTAGCGTTTTAAACAAAGGCAGACACTAGCTTTTCTTTGCATTATTAATGAACCACAACAATAGTCTTTTTCCTAGTGGTCAGATAAGGCTTGGCTTGGCTGCTGTCTCGAATTAATCAAGGGAGGGAAAGGTGTAAGTAACAACATGGTGACAATAAATGTTACCGAGCCAGAGGACACAAAGAAAAAGTCAGACAGACAATTGTAAATCCCGCAGCTCGAAGCACTATTAGCAACTTGATATACAGTTCCAGGCTAAATAAGGCTTAGGACAACTTTAGGGGCCCCAACTTGAATAGACCTCCACCCAAAACAATAAAATGGACAAGATAGGCTCCTAACTCATTGCTGAAATCTCTTTTGTCATTCAAAACAAGTGATAGCAGCAGCTACGCATTGGAGCTGTAAACTGAAGGTTATGACGTGATAAGATACGCTTGGAATATAGTGTGTAAGCTAGCACTCGCCACTAAACTGAATTATATGCAACAAATGCTTTAGTCTCACAATTTAAGCAGTTCTTTTCATCTTTAGAGTTATACTAGGCTACTTTATGTTAGAGCTTTATCTTCACTGCAACACCCATTGGCTGATAACATTTGCAAAGATTGTACATTCATATATTTATTCTAGCTATAATCAACAGACTGTCATGGCTTTTTGCAAAATGACGAAGGTGTGTTGCTGATAACAAGTGCACCGACCTATAAAAGTTCATGACTCATATATTTACCTTTTCAGCTGGTAGTTTTCAAGAAACAAAAAGGACCTATGGAACTTGAACTGGATATTTATATAGAAAGCTTATCTTTTGGGCACATCTTACATAATGACAATAGTCTGCAGGTAAGAGACACCTGGACAAACTGGAGTCAGAATGTTGAGCTGATGTGATGCGAGTTGATGGCTGAGCTAATGCATCTCAAACATTTGCATTGATGTCAGTAGACTGCTAAATCCTTGAGGGAGTCTAATGTCATGTTGTTAACTTAGTTTAAATATGAACAGACTAACGACTATGCTAACAATGGGTATTTATCACGAAAGACAATGTAAAACATGTTTCGGCATCGCTGGATTTAATAAAATATCAAATATCTTTGTTTTGCTATGCTATTAGTAATTAAAAAGTTGTAATTAATAGGTTTTAGCTTAGCCATTGCATATTGCAATAGCTAAGCTAAAATTGTTATCAGCAAAACAACCAAAGGAGTAACTAACTAGTTATAATATTGCTCACATGACCCAGTGCATCGCATAAGCTGTGCCAGAGTCTTATTTGTTTTAACAATTAGAATTGAAATTATTATTTTAATTATTCATATTTATAAATATATACTGGGGTATACACACACGCACACAAAATGCTAACAACATGCTAACAAGGTTTTTTATAACGTAAATTTTAGGGGATATCTTTCAGATTTGGCGTACAAAGCTGATGGCTTTTGTAATGTCATGCATACTATCATCTCTGCTCATGCACCCTGGTATGTCAGCCTGGATGTGAAACACAGGGCAACAGAGATTCCTCCCAAATATCTGCTCCTATATCTACTGCTGTCAGAGGTATTTATTATGGGCACCTCACTGATGTGTTCCCACTATGTGAACTCTCATTAAACTCTCAGCTGGTGCCATTGCACTGAAAGACAGCGCTGTCTGGACCAGTGCCAGATGTTTTATTTCACCAACTCGGCACATTCTTCACTCTGCCAGGCTCACGCCAGCTTCAACAACGTGATAAAAGACGGGTCAGTGGATAGTGGCCGCTGTACTTGCAAAGAGCAACACAAAAGTCAAAACATAGTTAGTGGCGATAAATCATGTACCTGCACACCTGTAAAACTCTTTAACTGACAGAATCATCTACTTAGAGGAAATTACTTTTAGGATCAGAGGGATTCTAACAGCACCCAAATGTAGGGTTAGCAAAAGGACATCACAGTGCCATTGTGAAGGGCTCTCAAACACATTCTCAAGACATTAACTGTGAAAGATTAGCACCAACTTGTGAGTGCAGTTGACATGGCTGTTTGCGCCTTGTGAGTGGCTCTAGCTGTGATGTGTCCCCAAATACAGGGTCATTTGTCCCTGTTGTGCCAGGCCCCATCAAACATTGATCAGCTCTCTGCACAGCTGAACTCAGCCTGACCACTCTTTCTGCACGGAGCACATCAGCAGGACACAAATAGGTTAATGCAATAGCTGTTGTGGTTTACTTTTCATAGCACGTACATTATGTGACTGGAAGGATTAGTCTTTTGAAAATTCATTTTGGGATACATTTACTCTGACATTGTTATATTGCAGTTAGGCTACTTGTGACATTATTCTACCCTGATTCTTGTAAAAATGTGCAAAAATAAGGATTCAAGATAACATAATTTACAACTCTATGAAGTATTCCTTTTCTGCTATGTCTTCTTCCACAACTATGGACAGTTGGACACTTTCTTGGCACATTGGACCATCACCAAAAATACAATTGCACATTCGTCCACTTTGGCCATTTTTAAACTCAACGTCTCGCCTACTGTCAATCTCATGTGGCTTGACTTCATGTGGCAATATTTCACCAAAATCCACAATAAGAAGGATACGACCTTCCAAAAACACTGCATTACAAACTCCCTTGACTGCACCAATGTTTTTATTCTCTGCCATCTACGCTTACCCGTTAACCTCTGCTGAACCGGCGTACTGTCTTCTCCTATTATCTTACAATCCAACCCACTGCTTCCCATCGCAAACAGTGCCCAAGTGCCACAGGAAGCAACCCCTCCGGTACATCCACCTCTCTTCCCCCTTTTTTCTTTCACTTCAGTCTGTCAGAATAACCCGACATCTGGGCCAGCCGGAGGACTTTTTAGCCATACCACCTCCGTCTCTCTCCAAAGTAGCCCCGATCCCGTGGTCCCTTGCGCATGAATGAATGGTTGGACATTATCAGATGTGGTGGGGCAACTCAGGCGCAGGCCCCGACTGTGAACAATTACTGGGATGTGCGAGCGGAGGGAAGAAGAGCCCTCACAGCTGTCACCCACACACAGGGGACTGTCAAGGGATGGAGACGTGTCAAATCAAGTTGCTGGCTCTTCACTGCCCACGATAAATTATGGATAACACAATACACTGATGTGATGTAACAGAAAGAATGACTGGGCGGTTTGGGGTAGGGCTGCAAGATATATTGAGATATATAAGAGATAATTTCCTCCACAAACAAGAAAATATCCGGTGTTTTTCTGCATGAGAAACAGCTAACTCTGTAGTTTAGATCTGCGCAAACATGTTCTGAAATGTGATTCTAGTATTAGTTTGACAGTTCATATTTCATTCTTTTTGTTAATTCTTCTGGATAGATTTAAATAGTGAACTCTGAAAATACAAACCATATATTGCAAATCTTTCAATAGCAATGCTTCTCAAAAATTGCAATTACATATTTTTCCCAAATCGTTCAGTTTGTGGATTTCTCATAGATTTATAAATATGCAAATAGGAGTCGGCTTGAATCTTCTTGAAATGATACTATGTACCGAGTAGACAACGCCTATATAATTGCAGATGAAAGACGTTAAGTTTATACATGTATGTAATACACTGGACACATCTGAAAAGTTATGTTTGAAAGGTTTGTCGTCTCTTAATTCCCACATTTTATTTTATTACCCGAAACCTATAAAATGAATCTAGTGCCAATTCTGATTCTGAGCATTTAAGCATTTCTCAAGAGTAAAATCTCCTAAATAATCCAACCAGATACAGCATGTTCATTTCCAAGAGGCACAACAAGCCCTCCTTCTATTCTGAAAAATACGTCTTTGCCTGTCAAATGAATGTGACTCCACAGGCTATGTTTACATAACAGGGGAACAACCTGCTTGTTACGTAGATTGCAGGTTTTATTCCTTTTTTTTCAACCAGACGTTAGTAAGAGTGGCAATCACATTATCAGTGGGTAGATTGGTTTCTGGAAGTTCTCACATTGACTTAAATGGTGACTTTTTTGACTCCCTCTTCCTCCTTTTCAAACTGGTCTTCCTGCAAAGAGCCAGTAAGAAACTTCCCAGAGATTGTTGGTGCAATGAACCAAACAAGGCGACAAGGGGCAATAAAGCTAAATTATAAGTGTGAGGAGCAAGTCTGTGAAGTCTCACTCTTGTGCATGTCAAAAGTCCCAAACCAGCTGTTGCTCCACACCACACACTTTTAACATTGCATTGGGGGGAGATGATGTCATTAGCCCACTACTTTTTAACCCTCTAATTAGAAACTTGAGATTCCCGCCATAACTTGAGGGTCTTTGCAAATCCATGAACAATGCAACAAACCAGAGAGTTAGCATAACAAATGTTTTAGCCCCATGTTCGAATGTGCAGTGATGTTTTTATGGCTCTGCTCCAAAGAAAAAGGCAAGGGCCCGCTCACAGTGCACAGGCGATTGTTTAAGTGATATGAAACACATTGTGAAGTGGAGCCATGAAATGCCCCGTGGCTTCCGCTTGTTCTCTCCGGGCTGCACTGATATGGCCCTTGACAATCTGATTATACTTTTTAGTATAGAGCCTTGCCAAACACAGAAGGATAAACAAAAATGTTTTGATGCCATATAATGTTCCTGAGTTTGAAGAGAGCATTGAAAGGGCAATGACGATGGCTTCCCAGCAAAGTCAAACATTTGGTTCACTAGAAGATGTTGCAGATCCATCAGGCTGAGGCTAACTGCAGCACAATTTAATACATCTATAACATGCTTTCAGTGATATGGAATATACTGTAAAATAAAAATGGACTTCGTGATCGGATTAGTAGTTGCGCTCCGAAAAGTTATTCCTCCCTTAAGATAGATGATCCGACCAGAACTGAAGAAGCGGCTTGGATGAGCAGCGAAACAAGTCCTACAACTTTTTGTCCAGCTGACAAATTTGAATTTTGAATGGATCACACCTGGACAACTGAGCGATCACACAGACATCTGAGTAGCTTTTGTAAATGAAAGTAAGTAAATGAATGAAAAATCCATCCCTTGGCTTGGAGAGAAAAGTCCCTGCGGAACAGTTTGTTTTTAAATAGTTAGTTAAGATTCAGATTACAATTTAGGGTAATAAACTTTTATTTGAATATGAATCACACATTTTACACTGTGTGATTCATATTCAATCACAGTCATAGCATGATTTACCAATATGGTAAATCATGCTATTGCACTGTTGACTTTAGGTGAGGATAATCACTTGATTATTTGATGAGATCAAGTCACAGCAAATTGCTAAATTCCATAAATCCATACTCCCATGACACTGTCTCAAATAGCCGGAGAATAAAGAAAATGCATGTTCAGGCTCAGTTAAAAATTAGCACCTGGAGCAATCACATTGTTTATTGGAAGATAGTTGGTTAGGAAAGTTACAAGCTGACAAGTGTATTCCAGCTCTCTCGAGACGCCCTGGAGATGTTGAATGTTTACACCACACCCTTTAGCCCACATCACAACCAGCAACATCAGTCCTGTGTAATACACCAAGCAGGGGCACGATACTAAATTACATTTCATTTAGTCATGCTAATCAACCCAGCTAACACAGACTGGAGATAGCAGCCTCCTTCTGCCTCTGCCTACTACTCTCCATGGGCCCTCTGCTCTCCAAAAATCAGGAAGAATTTACTCTACTTGGAGCACCTTCAAACGGAGCGTGCACTTCAACTGCATCTGGAAAATTAGCACAGCGCCACATGATTCAAGGCAAGGGAAAAAGATATGCCATAATTGAAGGGATCGCTGCACCAGTGGTTGTGTCCTAGTATGACACAATGATTGGTGTTGGCTGTAAGCATTTTTTACAATCTATGACTCACCGGAGCTCTAAGGCAAAGGATGCAAGCCCGGTCGCATTTGAGAGATTGTGTAAAAAAACAAAAGCTGCAGACCTATAAAAGATGCGTAGGAAAGGAAATTGCCCATGTCAAGTTGCAGTACGTCATGCATGGCCTTCGGGTTCACAGTCGAAGGCGAGGAGATAGATGAACGAACATAGGACCTTGCCAAAACTTAACAAACAGGGCCGAGCAATTGTCCTGACCAGCGCTGCGGTTAGACAGATTCAGTTAAAATTTCACACTTTTAACACTTCCTGGAGCACTAGCATTTGAGAGAAAGTTGAACTGAAATATGAGCTAATACAACAATCCCATGCATTTCAGAACGTGTTTGCTTGATAACAAAACAACTGTAGTCCTTTTAATTTCACTTTGATAGCTACACATCTTGCGGCCCTGCAAAAACTGTTCCTCGTCAACTCTCACCCGAGAAATGATGCAATTTGGAGGACACATGCAGTCTGTTTAGTCTGTCGCTAAGAACTTGTTGGGAGGCACATATCAGCCCTAGGTTTGAGATTGAGGAGGGCGTAGGTGGATGTGGGGGAGAGGTGGGGGTGGCGACCTCGAGGGCACGTCTGATACCAGGAGTCTGTCCCTCCAGGCTACTCTCATTCACCACATTCATTGGGTTTACATGCGGCACTTAGGCAGACTACGCTCCCACACTTATGAGATTACAGGTTTTCATGCACAATAACAAGCTAGCGAGCTACTTTACTAATGTTTGTCTTTTTATTTAGAAGCCACAGATGATACAGGCCATGTGCTCTTTGTGCTAGTGCCAAGCCTGGTTAAAATTCAGATGGTTGACCAACTATACCCATGGTTATCAAAAAGATGAAGAATATGCACAAATTAAAATAAAATATGATATGGTTTGAATGGGAAAAAGTCTTCAAATTTCCAAACAAGAAGCAGAAACCCACAAATATTGAAAAGAGAAATTAATGATGCATTACTGAACAATGTATGTAAATGTTATGTCACTAATTTTACACTTTAAATTCACTTGACAGCGTTAACACCAATTTAACCAAAACCAAAACGTTAACAACAAAAAATCCTCCAGTTGCAAGATTTGTTTTACATTACCCAGGGCTCTTTCCTTAGTACAACTTTAACCTGGCTCATAATCCAACTTTAAATCACATTATCCAGGTGTGCTCCTCTGATTAAGAATTACAACCTCACCAACCACTCCAAAAAAATAACTAGGCCATAACTTTTGCTCGTGCACACAAACATTCTGATTATACGTCACATCTTTGGTCCTACTTTGAGTTCCTCTGGCTCTTAGGTAACTCTGTCTTAATTAGAGTATTTTTCATAACAGAACAGCTCGGTAAGACGATTGTCAAACTTTCCCTTCCTTGATTAGATGGTTTTGAAGCCAAAGTCCCTCTTGCACCATCCAGATGTAAATATTTAGCAGCTAAGATGGGTTAAAGCTGGTGGCCCGGGTCAGCTATCTACCTCAATCACAGTGGTCAATCATCCACCGTGTAAGTCCTCTCTCATTCTTTCTCTCCAGCTATATTACTGACTGGATGTCCAAGGCTGACTTAAACCAGGCATATAGGTTTACATGGGGCAGTGATGAATTGTTGGGCTTCACAAATAAGTCCCTCCAAACGCCACATCTGTTGTTTATGGGTTGTCAACACATCCATGCCCGAGCAGACATCCATCAGACAGACACTGCCAAGGAGAATTTCTACAGCGTGGTAGTAAACATGCCATAAAGCTCTAGACAGGAGGCTTGTAACTGCCCCCTAAAATCAGCTGGAAAACATAGAATGGCTTTTCAATGCGATATAAATGGGTTATGATGGGAATCACTATTTACCTACAGCCTTTTTGACAGTGAAGAAGTGGCTGCCATAGTGATTGAGCATCTGTCTATACCAAATCACAAACACATGTTAACAGCACTATGATAGTAGGTAAGTAGCCTAACCTTCATCAAATTAATGCAACTAAATGGTGATGGTGGCCAAAAGTCACTGTTTGCTCTTGTGGGACGTGTGCCACCCCTCCATGGACACGTTTACGCACTGCAAACACGTAGGCTACAGAGAAGATAAGGGCTGGTAACGGGCAAATGTGAAGTCTACCTGAAGTTGTCTGCGTGTGAGCCAGAGGAAGGCGATCAGAATGAAAAATGGGGAACGTTGCTATAGCGATTAATCATTTAAGACAAAAATACCATGTCTTTTGAATGGGAAAAAAGTCCTTTAAACACTGCATTCAACAGAAAGTTGAAACCTATGAATACGTCAGTGTCAGGTTTACTTTATCAATAAATCTTTGCAATTCGTTAAGCTTTATGAAAACAGCAGTGTTTCTTGACAGTACTTTGGGACGAGCAAACAGTAATAACAGCGCACCTCTCACGTCACGGTCACGTTAAACTTTACCCAAACGCTCCCAAAAACATTTCCACGTGAAGAAAATCAATACCAACCTGTTCCGTTCCGTCCATCCACCGAAACTCGAGTGAAATCCAGTAAAGATCCGGAGCTCGTCTCTCTGTGACAGACGCCGTGACCGTGCGTAAAAAGCGTCTGTCCGCACGGCTGTGCTGCGCTCCGCGGCTGATGGCACACTGAGGAGAGACGCTGCAGCGCGTTAAAGAGAAACAGCGGAGGGGGGCGGGCAGGTAGACTCCAGCAGGACCGGGCCAGTCACAGGCAAAGGCTCTGTGTAAACTGACTGTCGTCACCGCTGCCAGCAGGAGGTGTGGGGTGAGGGGCGTGGAGGAGGACCGCGGGGACACGTGTGGAGTCAGGAGCTTATTTGTGATCTTTCACCTCGGTATAAATGTTTACTGACAGAAGTGGCGCTCTCACGTGACGTGCTGTGTTTAAGGGGGTTATGGAATAGTAATGCTTTATTGTCATAAAGTCATATGTGTGTCATAACTCAATCAATCCACTTTATTGTTATTTCTTATTATTTGTAGAATAATCTATAAAGGACGGCTATGTAAAACATGTCTTTTTTCATATCAAAAGCTCAGTTTGGGCACTGCACACTCTTTGTAGAATGGTATTGTCAGTGGTGGGAGAAGTACTCACTTAAGTAAAAGTACATACTGGAGCAAAAAAGTGCCCAAGTAAAAGTATCACATGAAAAAATCTACTTACGTAAAAGTATTAAAGTACCTGTTTAAAAAAGAGTAAAACGTAAAAGTATTTTGTGCAGATTTTGAGATCTAATAAAGCCTCAAATGTATTCATTTGACGACTCAATTTGAAGACTCAGTTTTGTTCAACAGAAACAACTGGTATGGTGTGGTCTGCTTTTATTTGGACAGGAACAGTGCACAACAACACACTGACCTTAAAAAACAGGAACAGGTTATAGCAAATATACTCATTTCCACCTGTAGTCCCTGGACAGGCTGATGTGAAGTAAGAATTGATTTATTGAATGATTGATTGATCTTTTTATTCTAGCAGTTTTTTATTTGTTGTTATATTTTATTATGAATATGTTAAAAATAAACCCTCAGCTTTTTCTGCAGGTCTCAAATAATAATAATTAAAAAAAAACTTTTACTTTTCAGTCCTGTTCAAACATGTAGTGGAGTAGAAAGTACAAATACCTGCTCTCAAATGTAGAGAAGTACATGTTAAAAGTACTTTACTAGTTTTACCTTGTGTCGTTCCACCACTGAGTATTGTTAAGACTACTGTATATGTTATAAGAAAACCTTTTGTCTTGAAAGTAAATATCACATGTTGAAAATCTAGATTAATAATAGATTCTCTATGGAGTTGACTAATCCATTGATGAATTAGCTCTCGTTGGATTGATGAGATAAGCACAGACTAATTCAGGTTTGATTACCAGGCAGCCCTTGGCCTCCAGTTTGATTAACGTGCACTTCACACTTGATCTGAGTGAGTTTCTGAGTCACATCTTGTGTTAATCTGCAGTGATCTGATCTGAAGAGTGTTTCTATTGTTATGCAAATGATGCACACGATGTTGCTTTCTTGCGTTACTAGTATTGGTTTCTATGTGAGGAAATGAGGCGTGTAATGTTGTAGTGAAGAGTGAACAAGTCTGAGTCATAATTAAAAAATGATTTATATAGTATCCACCAGTAGTTATAAGTTAGTACTCATTTTACCATGACTATTTCAGGCACTTACTTTTATTGCAGGCATTGTCAATATTCTATAAGAAATAATACCATAATTCCACAATATTATCAATGTAAATCTATTTTAAACATGGTACAGCAAGGTACACCACTACAGGCAACCACAAAATTGTACAACGTGCATTAAATATAACGTCACGCTAAGCAGGGCCAGGCCTGGTTAGTACTTGGATGGGAAACCGCTGGGAATTCCAGGTGCCACAGTGGGGTGCGAGTGGCAAAAACTGTCATTGTGTCCTTAGGCAAGACAGTCACATCGTCTAGTATGAATGTTTAGTGTGCGTGAGCGAGTTAGTGGTGGTCGGAGGGGCAGATTGGCAGCCTCACTTCCGTCAGCCTGCCCCAGAACAGTTGTAGCGACAATAGTAGCAGAGTGAATGAATACTGAACTGTAAAACACTTTGGGTGTTACGAAAGGTGCTATATATATATCTTTCATTCAATCGACTAGCATCCAAATATTTATATCAGACATTTTAATTTCAAAGGCTGTTTTGTTTTTTGTCAACTAGGAAAACAATAATCACCCTTTAAAGTACATACACAAAACTTTCCAATTTTGTACTCCTTGTTTTAAAAATAAAAGGCTACTAGGTTTCAAAGCTAAGTAATGCACCTTCTTATTTCTCACATTTTGGACAAACTCACACCATTTGGGAATCACTCAAGCTGCGGCACTGAATAGCTAATAATAATAATAATAGTTTGTTTAGTTGGAATTTATAGAGTAACTACAGTAGTCCTGAGAATAGTGGGATACATTTTTTTGCGATTAACAAAGTACAACTCAGATTATTGCAATAAAATAAACCGAAACAACACAAGTAGGAGTAGTTACTATAAGCCCCTACAATCTCCCCGCTACGTTCAAAGCTGTATCACTGTTCATTGGTTCTAACCCTCTCTGCTTGTGTGTTTACCCTGCTCACCTCTGGTCGTAAAGCCCAGGCTGAGGGCACCGTGGCAGAGCAGAGCAGAGCGGAGGGGATGGGAGGGGAGCCAGGGGGAGATAGAGCGGAGATCTCCACACACACCTGTTTTTCATTCCCGAGCTCATCGCGCATGACAGCCCAGAGAGGAGAATGAGGAAGGCCAGTGCTGAGCAGAGAGAGCAGAGCCACTGGAAATATGTGAGCCAGATATAAACCGGTCCTAAAACAGTGCTGTGTTGTAGAGGATCATGTGCACCATACATCACAACACTTGTATGTCTTTGTTATGGGCTATGGCCTTGAACGACACATACCTGCATTACTTTTATAATTTTGGCATATGAATCATTTGATATCTAAATAGTAATGACAACTCTTCTCTGTGTTGCAGAGTAAAACGGAGCTTCTCTTTTATCTCAGTGCACAGCCAATGTAAGCAGTTGTTAGAGCTTGCAATATATTTTGACCTAATTAATTTAAACTATGAACTAACATTTACAAATTAAATGATATAAGTCTTATCTATGAATATTATTTTGGCAATTTGAATTGGAAAATGGGACCAAACGTTGCAAATGCCTGTGCAACAACAAGGCGTCTAAGCAGTCACCATCTTGCACCCCTTTTTAATGGAGTTTGACGATGTTTCTTGATGTTTTGAACTGTGCCAAATGTGTAATACTGTTACTTTAAATAGAAAAACCAAGAATAACAATCAAACGCACAGGTTAAACAAGATCAGAGCTGCTGTCAACAAAGGAAATGCTCAAAAAATGGGTTTACATTTCTCCACTTGTACTCCGTCACGCTACATTTGGGGCACCACCAGACTGGAGCCATATATTCGTCCTACCGTTCCGTCCACATCTGGGACAAGTAATGCAATCTCCCCCAATCCACGACCTTTGACCTCACGCCCAAGCCACTTCCTCGTGCGTGTTAGGTGCCGAGCGACCTCCGCCTCGTTTGACGCCAGTTTTGACCCTGCGGAGCGCCCTTGCTATGTTGGACCATGCTGCTATGTGGTCGTAGATGGTTCAGAGGGCAGGTCCAGAGCAGGTGGCTAAGTTCCAGTGGCACTCAGCTGTTTAGGAGCCTGTTTACTTGTAGCGATAATCCTGGGAAAGTTGCGAAAGAACACGGAGGGACATGGTGATACAGGTGATTGCTACATTTACAATATAGGAGTTCATTGCTGATAATGTGAGGGGTCAGTTTGGGTCTTGTTGACACAGTACAAATATATAGATTCCCAATGACAAATTATGAACTTCTATGACTCATTATAGATCCAAACTAACTACTTAAGTGTTGCATTCTGTTATTTATTTACTGCAGATCATATTTTTCAGTCATTTTGTACATTTAGAATACTTTTGGAGGGATAATTTTTGCTTTATGGTTAGAGTTTTTTTACCGTTCACATCTTTCAAAATTTGTTATTGTGACAGACGATTGCTTAATTTTTACTGTCCTAAAACTGTGAACCTGCTGATTATTAGTTTTTTTAAGAAAACTCTTTATAATCATTCCTAGGACCACACATTCACCACAAGAGTTTATAAGCACATTTTGCACAACTTTTAGAGCAGAGTTTTGCCGTCACAATAAAGCGAACAACGACGAGCATGCTACTGTGCACCTGCTGATTATTATTTTATTAATAAAATGCTTTATAATTAGATGTGGACCACACATAGCAGAGAGGATAAGACACATTTTGCTTAAATACATAACAAAATTGGGTACAATGACCTTTTGATGATCTTTTGTAAAAAGGCAAATCTCTAAAGGATTAGACTGTAACAAAACTATGTGGATGAAAAACAAGCCATTCAGTACTCCACCTGATGATATATAAGAAACTAACAACAGCAATGAAGTTTGCTAGTTGTGTAAAAAGGCAAAGCACCAAAAGGATTTAACTGGCGAAAGCGTGTGGACTTTAAAAACACAAAGGAGAACGTGTACACCCCTATAACATAAAACTAAAGTGGTGAGCATTCTGAAAACGCAAACTTGGAAACAGCAGAATATAGCTCAGATCCCCTAACCTGTAAACACTTCAACTGTTCCCCTTTGCCCCTAAATGCTAAACCTAAACGACACAGTTTGCTCGCTCATGTCTTTGTTGGACCTTTGTCTGTCTCACCTTGTTCTAAAAGTTGTAGAGTCAGCAGACAAAGGTCCTATCGCCAAGCAAATGTACAATAGATAGAAAGGCTCCCTATAAATATGAAAAAATCAGCCCATTTAGACAATGATTATTCCTGTTCTTGTTTTATTTTATACAAACTTGCCACCTGCCAAGCTCAACATTGATTTTATAGTTACCGTTCTTTCTTTAATAAAAAAACAAAAAAAACAATCATCAAAACAAATGTAATAATAAAGTTAGTAACATTGGAACAATTTAGCACAAAAAATAAATTAATATAAAAGTTATTGTTTTTTATGCTTTTATTGCATTCAAAAAACCTTAACAGAAAAAAAAGAGAAACAAAAATCTTACTATGAGCGTGCTTGCAGCTCCACAAAACTCAATCTTATTTGGCTTAAGGGCCTCCTCCTGCTTGTCTCTATGGAAATATTGTTCCTTTGACTATAATATTGTGGTATAAAACATATCTCTTTCTGCGGGGAATCTTCCAAATATGGTTTTATCTTTCTGTTTTCATGGAATCCTGCAGGCGACGTCCCACATGCATAAAGTTACGTGGTGTTGCTTTAACTTCTTTGAAATTTGATCTCCTGACTTCAACCCTAGAACGCTGGATCCTGCACATTACACAGAACTGGGTAGGCTCTTCACCAAAAAGCATAAAGCAACACTTCGTAAACACCAACCATGCACAGATTACAATATTTTTGCAGGTGACATCTACACGTGACAACCTTCCCTGCCCCTGACCCGTCCGAGCCCACACACAAACTTCATGTTCACGTGTTAGTTTCCAAAGGATTGACAGCAGTTGTTTATGTGTAGACCTACTAGCTCACTGACCTCCCCGTGTTCCCTGAGAATGCCAGCTCTGCTATTGTTCGGCCTCAGGAAAGATGTGGAGCAAAGGGCCGTGCCTCTGATCCGAGTGGAAATACCCAGGGAATGTCTTGCACAAATATTGATCTTTAATATCATAAAAATTGCACACGCCACATTCCCGTCATTCCCATCATAGAAGTTGGATTAGCGGAATATTATGGATTTTAGACGCAATGTACATAGGTAGGAGGGAAGATGGCAGCTATCCAGGCGCTCACATCATTGTAGAATTTGGCAACAACCCATAGATCAGTGGCACATTGGAACAAAACGTCAATTCATATACGCCCAAGCAACCCAACCATGGCACTCAGTCAACTATTCTGACATTTTTGAAAACATATTCCACCCTTTCCCTTTCCCTTAGAACTAGCTTGAAGCAAAACAATGGCAGGCAATGGAGTGTGTCTCTCTTGCGTAAAAAAGGCTAAACAAAACGTCGTAACCGTGCGGTGTGTTCGTGAGGGTCGGGAGGGTAGAGGTCACCGGGGGAGGGGTTTACAGAAGGAGGGACACCGGTGTGGTTGTGTTTGGGTCAAATGCCAGCTCCGGGTCAGAGTAATTACGCTGTTGTTTGTGTGAGTAGATGATGCGGATTCAGAGAGGCAGTCCATAAAAGGTGATGTGACGTTAAGAGCAGTTGTGCAAGAAGAGTTGTTTGTGGTGTTGTACTGAAATGAGGAGACAAACACATGAGGTACAACATATGGTGGGGATACATTATATACATTACAATGCATTTATTAACATAGTTTGGGTACGATTTCGTCTAGGGACCACCACATATGATTTCTGTATGAGTATGTTTCACCTTTTTTTGTTTTTTGCACTATAAGGATGCTACTAGACATGATTTTAACTATTCTCTTAATATGGACTAATACATGCTTTATAAACTGTACCTAATACCTGAATAACCATTAACTAACAAACCAATTGGTGATGGGACTTTTGGCTCCTTTGTGACATCTGATTCTTTTGGATCTGTTCTCTCGAAAGAGCCGTTAATTAATTAGACTGGCTCTTTTACTACTACTATTTATATGACAGAAACCAGTGTGAGAACTCAATTTATCTACAAACTAATCACAGAAAGAAATGACCATGGCTCAGATGTGTTTAAAATGGTTCAAACTGAGCGTGGGCGTTTTTACCCTTTGATGTAATGAAAATCTACATCAAACTTTGCACTACAATAATAGTAATAATAATCTAAAAATTAACTGTATTAAATTATTATGCAAAATCTGTTTTTGTGCACACATTTCACTCTCTCACTTGTGTCGCCTGCTCTGCTTCTTGTGTTGGTTCAGAGTTTAAAATGCATACAAGTTGGAAAGAAAAAGATTCGGTTGTTTTAAAAAAATGACATCCAGATGCAACCATTCATGACTGTTCAAAGGAGCCGACTCGTTCACGAATGTCACATCACTAATTACCACTACCAGTTAGAAATGTGAAAATGTGGTCACTAAACTAAGAAGATTACCCATAGTTTTTAATAAGATAAGATAAGATAAGATAAGATAAGTAGGACTATAGTAGATAATATAGGACTATATGCATAAGGACAGGTGATTCTGGGCCTGAGATGGTATAAATTATTATCAGTGTTGCAGCTTGTTGCAATATACAGCTTTAATACGGGTCTGTACAATTATTGTATAAAAAACTGGGTGAATATGCAATTGATAGTTGACGATGGCCAGCTTGGATTAACAGAGTAAAGAAATCTTACTGCATAAATTACATTGTGAAATTTAACAAGACTGTTTTTGTGATCAGTCAGAGGCAACTCATGTCACTGTAAAAGTCCCTAATCATAACAAGACATATTAAATATTTCCCTCAATTGTCATCCGTCTAGTCACTTGCTTTAACATTGGAAGTTACACGTAGGCCTTTTTCACATTGACCAGATAATCCATTGAGCACGACGTCTGAGTCATAGCATAAGTGTTTCAATCTTTCACTGGTTAGCACACTGTTGACAATTATGACACACACTCACATAGAAAACACATTCTGGTTAAAATACTTTGTCATTACACATCATGGTTTGTTGTGGTGTGTTCAAGCTATGCACAAAATATATGTGTTTTTTTGTAATATTTAATGTGGTCAGCTTTATTTCCCAACATTTTAGCAATTATTATTTGTTCACAAGTAATGTCTGCGTGATCCCTCAGTCATCCAGTTATGATCCATAGTAAAAGATAAATTTTAATCTGTCAGCTGCACAAAAAGTTGAAGTGAAAACGTTTTGCTGTTCATCCTAGTTCTCTTTTTGTTCAGTAATGTTCACATCTTTCAACCATAATGCAAATTCCAGCCACAAAGCATTTCTCCCGGGCCAGACAAATAGGCTCCACCAAGTTGAAACAGTACCACGCCAGGTTAACTACCCTCTGGCCCGGCGTTGTTGAAGTTCACCTACAGAAGTGCTACCTCAGAGGTGGAGGTCAGCTCTGTAAATAGTCACCATATGGCTTCAGTGCTCACCATTAGGCAGAGATAAGCTGGCAAATGGTCCTAGATGTGCAGAAGCAGGAAAATGGCCATGTCTCTGTGTCCTCTCTTTGAAGTGTCATTATGCTTTGAGCTGGAGAGCACATGTAGACAGACTGAAGAAAGGAAGGAAGGAACATGCTTTATTTGTTATTTTCAAATACTTCTGGACACATATGTGAAATTACGCAGCATGGTTACTAGCAACATGACACTAAAAGATAGGCCCTTTTCTCAATAGAGCTCTGATGAATGTGTATGGACTTCCTGACTTCAGTGGATTAAGGTCACTCTGTTCAGAAGGAGATAAACTCACCAACCTTTCTGAAAAAAAAAAAACATATATAGTTTAGTTTTAAGTTATGGCTAGAATTTGTGTGTAGCAGTAATTTTGAAGTGCTGACAGTTCAAAAGAAATGTCAAACTCCATTTAGAAAAATATATTTAGGCATTAAGTGCCTAAGTGTGTGTCCTGTCTTTAATATATACAAGGTGACATATTTGTAATAGTAGAAGATTATTTATGGGCATTCTGCTACTCATATTGCAAATGGTTGAGTGGGTGATATTTATGTCTGTTAAAGATAGCTTACACTTAAAACATAATAGACATCTTAAAGATTAATATGCAAATACAATGCTGTAACTCATTTGTCAAGTCTTTAAATGAACTGAAGCTGCTGGAGATATAATTCCTTGCCTGCAGGACATCATGAGTTTAAGCACTGAGTGAATGTGAATGCAAAAAAGCAACATAATAAAAATAATTTGTGGCATCTATAATGCAATGTGTGTGTGCATGGCCAGCCAAGACCACACGCTATCAGAATATGTTTACAAAACTTAAGGTCTGGAAACATATATAACATATCTAATCTAATATGGTCGGCTTACCAGTACAAAGAAAGAAAAAAATGACACAAAGGACCAAGAAGCAGCAGATTTCTGCACAATCACTCTGTTAATCTGAACTAAAAGAAGTCATATATTTTGCTGTGAGTGATGGCTATCAGAATATTCCAGAGCAGATGTCTTCTGTGTTTGAGAGACACATAAGTGGCTGTGATTTGATCATCATCATCACCAGCAATCTGACCAGAACTCAAGAAGCGGCTTGGATGAGCAGCGAAACGTCTTCACTCCTACAACGAGTTGTCCAGTTGACAGGTTTTAACTTCGTCTTTTGCTTTTGAACAAAGGAAAAGTGTGGGAATGACCCTACAGGCAAATCCTATATAATCTTTATACTGCATATACCATAACCAAATCACTTCAGCATGATTCAACATTGAGTGTCAGAGATGAACCCAAAAATTTGGTGATCTTTTATTCAAACCAAAAACTTTTGTTTCCATTGATAAACTGCAGCCCCTGCAAATGGTTACATTTTCAGACTTTAGACACGAGACATCCACGATTCTGGCTAACTGCATTAGCCAGAATTTTTTTTATTTTTCAAATATTAGATGAAGAATTTGGACAGACAGTATGTAATACTTCAAAGCTCTGGCTCACAGAAGGGGAGGCTGACCGTGTGCCCCTCTAGAATCTGTCAAACAGCTGGCATGGAGCAGATGCTAGAGCAAAAGCCTAAGCTAATCGGCTACAAACCTGCCAGCTTCCTCTATATACACACAGAGGCAATAAATATCATCTTATTTTACTTGGACTGATCTACAGCCTCCAATTAGTCACATTCTTCAAAGCCTTACATCCAAAGCAGGCCACTTCCACGTTAACATTTGCCCCAGAGCACGCGGATCAGACTAAATCACAATAGTTTCCACATGGCTTCATTACGTATGGTCGCTATATGTTAGCTAATGAGCTACAGCACACTTGTGTCATCTGGTGAAGAATGCATGCCGATTGCACAAAACCCTAAAGATGGAAGGAAAAGCTATTACGAGAGACGATATAAACAATTGGGTGACCTACATTAGTGGAGATCAGTCACATTAACTAACTTAAATAGCATGTGATTTTGCTGCCTACTCAATTACATTATCCAATATTCCTAATATGTTATATCCAGGCAATGATGTTTCAGACATGTGCAAAAATGAACTTGCTTAACTTAGTGTACATTGCAGAATGATTTTGCACACATCTCACAGTGAATATTCTTGGATTTACTACCAGACTTGTAAGTAGTCCTATCTTTGCATCAATATGCAGGCTACACTATGACTAATTTAGCAAAGAACCTATTGTGGAGGGCTATGAGATTAAACCCTTATGCTGGCAGAATACAATAAACTAATGTCAAGTCTCCACAAGTCAGCAAACTTGCAAGAAAAGTCGACCTGCCCTAACCTAACCATTTTAACCATGTAGCCTTTGTAAATCAATGAATTGGTAAAAAGAAGGATTTAGTTTTTTAAAATGTGACATAATGGAGTTCCACTTTAGCCAATGACACAAAAACTCCACTCCATACATCCAGACCAAAAGCCTCCTGCTAAACTGGTCCAATTGATCACTGGAAGTACTTTTTACTACAAACCGAAGTGATTCTACATCATTAACCTGTGTAACACCACCGTGCATTGTGACATAGATCTAAAAATAAGTCTCCAGGTCTTATTAAAGGTACAGCGGCTCTGTCAACGCTGTTTTAAATGCACCAATATGAATGACTCACAGTTTCGTCACTAGTCTGTGGCCCTTCGCTTCAAATATGTTTCAACATGCAGCCCTCTGTGAAAAAAAAAAAAAAAGAAGTTTGGACACCCCTGAGCTAGACTCTCTTGAAACTTTTAGATTTTTAGCGTGCTAGTTTTGTTAGTTTTAGTGTTATATTTTACCTATTACTTGTGATCGCCTCAAAGCTAGTAGTTCCATCAACAAAGCTCCTTATTCTTCATTCATTAGTCCCAGGGCAGAGCTAAACAAACCCTCATCAAAGTAGATCCTCGGTCCATTAGCTTTTCCTGTTTAACATTGCTTTAACGGAAAGAGGAAGTGTCCTGTTGTTCCTTCTCTTGTGTCCTGTGGGAAGGCACGGGAGCTCACCTGTCCCTCTGAGGAGGTGTTGATTAAGGTAAGTGCTTGTGTTTTAGCTTCTATTCTCCCCCCAGGCCCAGAGGATCAACCAGACTTTTGTACCTGTTTCTTAAAAGGAGACACAGACTTTTACCAGGAGCGACATTAGGCGTGTTTTAAGCGCTGGGGTGGTCGCTTAGCCATAAACAGGAGAGTGTCAACACCTGTCTTGTTCCAAAGACGCAGAACTAAGTGGATGTGTCTCGAAAGCGTTACGTGGTGACAGTCGGCTCCGTTCTTCTTTGTCAGTCTTTGCACTCTGAGAAAGACATGAAGTTGATTTAAAGTTAGCACATAATTTGGTGCAGGGCTCATATGGCTGACAGAATAAAGAGACCACACATTCTTGATTGAGCTCTGTAGATGTGGATTGTTTTATACACTGCCTGGCCAAAAAAAAAAGTCGCCACCTGGATTTAACTAAGCAAATAGGTGCAACCCTCCTATTGGATGATTACTGCATGGGTGATTATCTTTCAGCTGAATGAATGAGGTCAGCGGACTACCTGAATATCCTGAATGACCAGGTTAGGCCATCAATGGATTTCTTCTTCCCTGATGGCACGGGGATATTCCAATATGACAATGCCAGGATTCATCAGGCTCAAATTGTGAAAGAGTGGTTCAGGGAGCATGAGACATCATTTTCACACATGGATTGGCCTCCACAGAGTCCAGACCTTAACCCCATTGAGAATCTTTGGGATCTTTGTGCTGGAGAATGTGCTTGATTTCTTTTTTTGGCCAGGCAGTGTATTTTAGTTGTGTATTCTATCCTAAGATAAGCACAAGAAGAAATAGGCTAACTAAAGGTATGCTTATATGTGTTTCCAGTGGGTTTAGTAGTTATTATGAAGTCAAAGAAGCAATTTACAAAAAAAT
The DNA here is from genome assembly GCA_019594935.1 of Periophthalmus modestus. Taxonomy (NCBI): domain Eukaryota; kingdom Metazoa; phylum Chordata; class Actinopteri; order Gobiiformes; family Gobiidae; genus Periophthalmus; species Periophthalmus modestus. Next base: position 21,009,064 of record JAIEZT010000124.1, on the reverse strand, counting down.
ACTGGTAGATTTAAGAGTACACTACATAACCTTATGGAAGTCGCACATAAACTGCATGATTCCATCGAAACAGAAGATAAAACCATACTTCGAACACTCTCCACTCTCCATGCCATATTATGGAGGATTGTAGCCAAAGAAACAACACGGAAACAATCATCAACAAAACCATAGATTGTTTTCTCTAGGAGTTGAAATGGTCCTATTTTACACAACACTAAATCAAAGATGAAAACAGATTTCAGCTACAACTCTTTTGAACACGCTTCCGTATTATAGCCATCACTGACACCACAACATGGCATTTTGTCTGCTTCAGCTCAACCAATGGCCCTAAATAATGTTTTATGTAAAAATCTGAGGGCAAGTAAAGCTTTTGAATATGTCCTTTTAACATGTGAACCACAACCATCATGCGAATAAAGAAGCCTATCATGTTAATTCTATTGGGAAAACATGTGGTTGATATAATAAATGTGGGACATAAATTTACAGTCACTTGAAAGCCCCCTGAACAAGTGTTTCATGTTAGCTTGGGAGGGAGGAGTCCTTGCATCCTAGTGGGGCATTTACTGTTACTCTGCGCAGCTCACGTCTTTGACTCTTTTGGCAAATGTCGCCCTGATGTTGGCCGTGTGTGAGCGCCGTTTTTCATGGCTGTCAGTCACCGAGGTGGTCTGAGCTCCTAACCCTGTGGACCTTCAAAGAGAATAGAGCACCAGCGCGCCATCCACCATAATCAGAATCACATTGTCTAAAGCTATCGGCCCATGGTGGAGCTGAGAAGCTTACGGTGAGTTTGACTGTGATTAGGCTTGGACGCTTTGATCTGGCAAAGCTCCTGCAGGAAGACTAGTGCCCCTTCATCACAGGGTAGGTACTGGTCCAGAATTCCCCCAGGGCCTGCAGTGAGTTTGAGCGGGAAACACAAGTGCGGCCTGGCTCCAGACAGGGATCGCCCCGGGCTGCTAACATGCTAATGCCATTAAATCAACTGGATACTAGCCCTTTGACGCCATGGATCTGACACATTGACACCATCTAAGTGACCATTGCAGGGGTCATTACCAGAGCTGGACCCTGACATGAAGAGACCGATTCATAGAGGGGGGGCACTCTTAAAACTATTTTACTGCCATTACTGACAAATGGCATGTCTTCAAAGTGGTTTTAAACATCAGTGTATATCACATTCCACTTTGGTTTTAAGGAATCAAGAAAATTTGGAAAACTAGTCAATCTTTTTGTAACTAAGAATAAATTTGCATAACGATTCTTATCGGTAAACGTGATATTTGATTCGAACAAGTAATAAGTAAGTAATGTTTATGGAATTTAAAATGAAAATCTTTTGAGAGATTTTGGTAGAGGTCATAATGGAAGGGAATTCACCAAATGAAGTAATGCAGCAGTTTATAGTCCTATGTTTTTTTGCTGAACACAATGCTGCAGTTGACGCCAACCAACCAATTTACAGATTTTAAATTAAACATATCTTATAAAACTTTAAAAAAACAAATGTTCAAAAACTGAATGGCAGGAAAGACAACATGCCCTCACAAATCACAGTGCTGAGTGCTTAGAATAGTGCCGTTGAAGCAGGGGATTTTTGCACAGCTGAATATAGAGCCAGAACCAAATTTAGACCAGCCCTGGAGAAGAATAACACCTTTAAATGTCCCACATAACCAACTTCATCCTTTTCTCTACTTGTACCATTACAACACTTCATACGATGGCCATCTTCTGTGTGTGTGTGTGTGATCATGTCTGTATTCTGGTGTGTTCCTGCTGTGCTCTGGAGCCACACACTTGTGCTTGTGGCCTGGCCGGTGCCCTCCAAACATCATCAAATGGAGCTTGACCCTGCTGGCCCTGCTGCTCGGACCTCCCACTCTGCTCGTGTTTTCTGAAGGTCACGTTTGCTTTGGTCAGCGTCTCCTGTCAGTCTCTGGACCTGTGTTTGTCCAAGTGACTTCTGTTGCATTTTCACTCAAGCAACTTTTCCTTCAAGACACTTGGTTTGAAATGGCATTGAATTATGAAAGTGATGGAAAGTGACAATCTTCAATCTATCCCCTTGGAAACAAGCAGATGTCGCAGCACAGTCCAAGGTACTGGTCAGATCTATGGAGCAGCGATCCCGCTTACAGAAAGAATCAAGTTTGTTTGGGGTTTTTTTTAGCAATAATAATGCCTGTAATTGAATAAATGCAAGTTTAATGCTATACCGCGGAACAATTTCTGACAAAAATAATAACCTTTCCATGGAGACACGTTACGAACCCCTCAGAAAAGTTACACAGTGCACCTTTAACTCATCAAACCTACTTTTTGGCAAGTGTTTTTGTGGCTAATTGACCAAAAATATTGTTACTTGCCCATGTATCAGTAGGCTAATAGTAACTGTCAAATGTTAAGTAAGCATTTTTTTTTTTTCACAAAGCTGTCTCCTTAAAACAATCCTCTTACTTTTATCTTCAGTTTTTATGTAATAATTATTGCACCTCTGACGCACTTTCAAATCCTTCATAGATTAGTTGCTGCCTAAGGGGAAAAGCTAATCAACCCCAGTCTACCAAACAAGATCACAGATGTGCAAGTAGCGGCGCGTTTCCAGATAGCACGACGAGATCCCGATACCACCCCATTAACTGCTGTAGAGAACACCTTCTTTCACCAAATCTGTTTATCTAATTGTTATTTTTACCTTATCAGCTGGGGGTTCCTGTGTTTTCTCGGGGGACGTGGCTTTTTTACACTGAAATGCTATAAACAGGAAGGCACATCCACTGGAGCGAGTGAGACAAACCAGAACACAAGCGGCTGTAGCGTAAGGCATCTATCAAGTAACCGGGTTTATTTACACACTTGACAGCTCTGTGTGCAAGCTGTCAACGCTGAGTGGAAGCTAGCCCCCGGTCAAACTCACGGTGATCTGCAGAACAATTCAGAAATCAGAGCAGAGTGTAAAGGGTGGATTTGGATATGATGTCGTGTATTTTAAGATATGAGCTTAGGGGAGTTGAAGTTTGGATTTCATGTGTTGTTTTGCACTTTTGTAATGACATGATAAAATATTAGTCTACGCTTCAACCTTTAGATGACATATTCGCTTGTAATCAGGACGGCCATGTGGAATGATAAAGTTAAGTCTTAAGGTCAAGTAACTATGCTGGAATTTGCCTTCAAGAGTACAGCTTGAAAAAGAGCACGATGTAGCTTTTCTGGTGCAGGATGTGTCATGCCATGCTTGTCTCTGTGGAAATGTTATGTCTTTGCCTGTAATGTTCCAGAGTATGGCATTAAATGAATCCATCTTGCATTTCATTCAATTACAGGTGTTGCTAAAAAAAACCTTGAAAAGCATGAACTGTTACAGATTTTTAAAGTTTATATCAACACACAAGATTATGTATGTGTACGTCTGTATTTTAAGACTCCATTTAACTTTTTATCTCAGATGTTCTCAGGAAAAAAGTTATATGAAGCCAGCGTTAGCATGCTGGAAGCCGCTTTACATGTAAAAGATGTTTTAATGAATGTGGCATGCATTGTGAGACAGGCTTCTACTTTGACAATGTTGGAACAGCTCCCGACAGCTCTGTTTAGCCTATAAAGTGGCATTTTAACAGCTTCTCACAAACTCTCCCCATATGTTCCTGGTAGGTCCGTTTTCCTGTAGTTGTTCATCCTGATTTAACAATAATCCCCTGAGCTTTAACAATACATATGAATCATTCTAAATCTTCCATGTTGCAATGTTTCCAAACCAGGAGGAGCGTTACCTCACAGGTACTGATAACACACCCCATTGGCCTTATTTTCCTTGGAAGCTACTCTCCATCTGGCGATAGTTAATGACAAATTGAATGTTTTGTTCTCATATCAGAAGGAGTTTATCTTTCTCCGGCTCATCCTTGCTCCGCACTTCAATCAGCAGAACAAACAGAGGAGTGGGTACTTCGGACGGTCAGAGAGGGCCAGAGCTGCAGCTGTGTCAGCAGGAAGAGCAGGAGAGCAGGGAGGGAGCCGCGTGTTTGGATTGGATTCACTCTTGTGTACTTATGATACTCCTGTGTACATGATAGAAAAGTGTGTAAATCAGGACCAGTATCTGTTACATTAAGGTTCAAAGGAGTATCAGCGTGCTAGTATAAGCTTTCAAGTGACAGAGATTTTCACATTTACAGCTCACATTAAGATAAATGTATTGCTTCAAGTCTTCTCTATAGGATTGCATGCCATATAATTTGTTAATCTTCTGCTAGTGGAGCCTACACTGACAAGCATTGATCCTGAGAAGTTTAGGAGTGGACTGTGGCTCCAGAAATATATATATCCATGCAACTGCCTTTAATACGTATTTTTTTAAAACATTGCCAAAATAAGATTTAAAGCCAGGGTACCCAGCTTTTTTGTAAATGAATAAATTTTGTGTTCTCCTCCAAGGCAGCACTTTATGACATAATAAAACCCCTGAGTACTGTTGGTAGCTAATAATTAAGTATTTCTCTAAAGCCTGAAAATCAATGCATGTGGATATTAACAATGTGCCAAATGGTTTGTGCAAGCTTGGGATGAATTTTACAGATTTAAATACCTCCTTCCTCCTGTCATTGTGTAAAAACCCAGCTTCAAGGTGACTGTTTTTAGGCTGTCAGTGATATACGGTCAGGCATGTTACACAGATGGAGTTACAGAAGGGAATCCCCCTCAGTAAAACACCGTGAGGGAACTTCAAACGGATGACACTGCTGTCATGTTTTCTCTGGTAAACCTCACCTCACTGACCTGCTGCGGCATTTGGGGAGAAAAAAGGATTACCAGGTACAAAACTTTGCTTTATAGGCCGTAAAATTAATATTTGGGTGTTTGCAGCAGATGGACAGTACTGAATGGGAATGGTTTTGGCAAAAGTAAGTAAAAGGCTCTTGACACTTAGTTTGGGAAATTAATGAATAATGATCTGCAAAGTGGCAAGTTTGCAAAATTGAAGTACTCAAGGATTAAAAATTACACTCCCAATCGTCTGTGATATAACAGTATAAACCCTTTCAATTAGCCCATTATTATTTCTGGGAAGGGATTCAAGTCCCATTTCCCTTGCGGTCAGGCTATTACCGCCGGCTGCATTTTTACAAATCCATGTAAGCTACAACAAAGACCGTAATATGTATTGTAGAGTGGGGATAACAGGAAGGTGACCATGGCTTCCTCTGGCCAGTCCCTAACTATTCAGACTCTATTGATATCACACAATTTCCTTTTCTTGTCCCGGAAAACAGTCTAAATGAACAGTTTACGATCAATGGAGAGGGATACCTTTTAAACTCTGCATGTAGATTTTGTTTAGTTTTTTCCTATGTATCTATATATATTTTTTATTTTAGTGAAAATTATAACAAAGCTGGGTTAAAAATAAGACCAACACAACTCTGGGTTATTTTTATCCAGGAGTTTGTGTTTATTATTTTAACCCAACTTTATTTTTTCTTCCCCTATTCTGGATTAATGCAGCAGCACATTATTGATTCAGCAGTAAAACGATCATTGAAATTGTCCATGTTGCTGTTTGTTCTTGTTAAACTTGGTGAAGTGACAGAAGCTTGAGCAGTGACATTCTGAAGCTAAACTGGACAGAGATTCTCCTGTGGGTAGAATAGTGTACCGCTTATCACATGACAGATGTAAAACTATGATAATTATTTATTATCCCACCAAACCAAGTAATAATTTGAAAAACATGAAAATATATACAAATGCATATATACTTTAAAGTGGGACTAAACACCTACACGCCGCCTAAAGTCACATTTCAAATAGACCTAGAGTGAGTGTGTGTGTGTGTGTGTGTGTGTGTGTTGTAGTAGTTAACTTTAAACCTGTGTGTATCAGGTGTAATCAGAAACACCAGGCTTTAATCAGGACAGTCTTACGTGATATCACATAGTACCTGAAATTGCACTGGCCACTGGAGCCAGGACACATTTTTATACATTTTTATATTTTTTTTGCCGCAAAGCTGTAAATATAGCCAGTTTGCACTAAAATTGCCAAAAAAGGAACAAAAGAACAATGCTATTCACGCAGCATATACACATTTTAGTAGCAAAAAGAAGTTGATTTAGTGTTTCGTCTGACTTTAAGATCCATTGCGATGGCAGCTATCCTCAAAAACCCCAGTGACTGCAGCAGAGTTCAGGCCTAGAGGCTATTCAGAGAAGCCTGACAATCTGAAAAAGCATACTCATTTTACACTACTATTTCCAGATAAGCAACTGAACCTGGAAGCAGCCGCAGGACACAATACAGCACTGCAGTACAAGTCAAGGGAAATTCAACAAGTAGAGTACAAAGAGTGTATGATTTGAAAAGATTTGTTAGTATAGCAACCTCATTAGCCTCTTCATTAACTTTTAATGAGCTAGTCAAACTAGGTTACTTTAAATAAAATATCATATCTTCATGTTCAGTGGGCTAAAATTAGAAAGCAATTTTCTATATAACATGACAGGATGTATTTGCCTAAAGAGGTGTATCTTGTGAAAGCATGAGCCGTTTACATTATTCTTGTTTTATAATACTTAATACTTTGGCATTTTAATTTGAAGTTAAGAAAGTTTGGTTGTTTTTCTTTGCCTGTCTCATATTCTGTTGGTACCAATAAGAACTAAATGACATTGAAAGGACAAATTGCTAAAATGGTGCTTGTCAACATGTCACTAACAGACAGGTGATCCATAATTTCAGCTGCTTCTTACCTGGAATGTTCCACAGTGTGACGTTTAACTTAACTTCATCCATGATACAATCTCCACCTGAAAAGTCACAGGTCAGATCTGTGGAGAGGTGCTAGAGATGCATGTTTAGCAATACAAACACCGCTAAATGAATGTCCAATCCAGAGATTACATGCTAGATATATTTATTGGTATATAGTGAAACATTCCCGGCAAAGTAAATGAAAAAATTCAATTCTTTCAACTGGACAAAACATTATTGAGACGTTTAGATATAAGGCAGTGTCCACCAGCAATCAGACCAAAACTGAAGAAGTGAGACGTCGTCACTCAATACCTTTTTGTCCAGTTGACAGAATTGAATAGTTCTTTTACTATGGCTCACACCTGGACGACTGAGGGATTACACCAGAAAAGACAGTGCACCTTAAAGAAACAGGACCTGTTCAATTACACTGATACAACTTCTAACACAAGCAAACCTACTTTCTTTGTTCTCACCATTTAGTCAATGACGTCAAGAGACTCCACAATCACTCAGTTTTCTCTTCCTAAAACAGCACTATTGTTGTTTGCTGCCATCATCTCCTCATGCTTTGTCTGGAGCGTCTCCAGACAAAGGCTTATTCACCCGAGGTCCTCTTATACCAGACGATGTGGTCAACAGATAATCCCACTAGAATAGGTTCTTCTGTTCGACTGGCACATCTGGATTTCATGCCTTGCTCTGTGTGGTTTTGCTTTTGATGGTAGGGTAAACTGTTAAGAGCAAAGTCTGGACAGTTGAATCCACAAAACAGGTCATGTCTCAGAGATGTAGTTGGTATATGCCTGCTTACTAAAACAAAACGTGCGAACAATAAACATATTCTTTAAACTGCTGTTTCTCGTGGTATTACAATTCCAACAGTTTTTTTTTTTTTTAATATTGCTGTACTACCTATATACCTATATTTCTCAGAATGCTGTGCAGTCATCTATATTATTATTAATAAAAATAATAATATATTGCACTTTTTGGGGGGCGCTCAAAGACACAGTGCATTATTCGTTCACTCCACACTGATGAAAAACTACTATTGTAGCCACAGCTGCCCTGGGGTAGACTAACAGAAACAACCACCAACACTCACGCCACATTCATACTAAACAACTGTGTGTGAAGTGTCATGCCCAACTGCATTTTTTGCGACTGGCGCCCCACGGTGGCACCTGGTATTCCCAGCGATCTCCGATCCAAGTACTAACCAGACCCGGCCTTGCACAGCTTCTGAGCTCTAACAAGATCAGTCTTTGACGAGGAGATCTGGCCACAACCTACATATTGCATAATTGCAGTTCAGTGAGTATTTGGTTAAGGCACAAATTGTATAGGGCAGTGGTTCTCAAATTTTTCATACCAAGTACCACCAAGTGCAAGGAAATATTTGGCCTTCCGAGTACAGTACCACAAAATCTAAACCAGGACTATTTTAGGTATAAACTAGGACCACACCATGTCTAAAACCGGACTACACTCTTGCTATATCATTTTGTCTTCCTAATTCAAAGGAGGACAAAATATATGTGATTTAAACTGACCCAAAATTCAGCAAATATTTGAACTGTAGACTAGAGTTATCCATATACCAGTGTTCCACAGTTTGAGAGGCACTGCTATAACCTGTTTATATATTTGTTTTGACTTTTATTATTTATCACCTTTTAATAGGTTTGGCAACTTGTGTCTCTCCTTCATGTTAACAATTCTCAACGTTGTATTTTTGTTGCCATTCACATATTGGAAGTCTCATAAACCAACCATGCAATTTAAAATGTACTTTTACTCCTCCCACATCTCTGATATAACACCATCAAAGCTCTGTTTTACCCACAACAGTGTTACAAACTTTGATGCGGTCCTTATCAGAGGGGCTGCAGCTTGGAGTGAGTAGAATAGCACAATACAACAGACAAACGGCGCTCTGTAATCAGCCCGGCCCACTGACAGATTCCAAATAAAGATGTCATCTAGATAGAAGTGTGGAGAGGTTCAGTCTGGTATAGAAACACAGAGAAGGCCTAAAGGTTCAAAAAACAGACGTGAGAGTGGAAACCTGCCAACTGACAAAGGCTCAGCAGGGAAAGGCAATGATTTATAATGTGTTACCTCAGCTGCTGGCAGTTCACTAACAGCAAGACTTTAGCCTTTCGATTGGGCCAGCTGGGTGCCAGTTATGGTCGGTTCAGACTTGGCTGGTAGTGGTGCCTTCAAGGACATCTGCATTCTGAGCACAGTGACGAAAACTTCTTACGCTATAGGGCATTTTTAATCAAAAATCTGCCACTAGACTAGATCAGTGGCAGTAAATCAAAGTTATAAGGAAGTCTTAAATATTCTCCGCTCCATAGACCCAAAGAAGTCCATGGGAGCTGATGACCTTGATGCAAAACTAGTATCACTGGCTGCCCTATATTAAATTCAACCTCTATAACGTATTTTTAATTTATCAGTTCAAATGGCGGTTATACCAGAATTATGGAAAACGGCACATGTTTTATTACCTTGTTTTGCAAAACTTTTAGAAAAGTTAGTTTCAAATCAAATTACAATTGACTTAAATAAATGCTTATCATCAGTTTTATCATCAAGGGCAGAGTACTGTCACTGTAACCAGAAAAGTTTAAAATGACATTTTCACAGCCCTTGATGACAAACATGACTGTGTAGCTCTGTTTATTGATTTAACTAAAGCTTTTGATTCAGTAGATCATAAAATCCTCTTGGATTGCACCAAGGCTCAATTTTGGGGCTACTACCTTTTACTATATCTATTAATTCCATTGGTTGCAATTGAAGAGAAAGCCTCATACATTTATATGCAGATGAGGCTGTTTTCTATGCTAATGCCCCCTCATCTGATCAGGAAGATTTTAATGAAATCCAAAATTCCCTTTTCTAAATAACATGTAAGTAATGTGCATCAGAACTGTGCAAGCTACAGATCTGTACACACTAAACGGTCGATTGATTGAAAGAGTCACCACCTTTAAATATCTTGGGTTTTGGCTTGATGGAAACATTTATCATTTAAAATACATATCTTCGAATTATGTAACAGTTTAAAATTATCATTATCATTTTAATATAAAAACTAATCTTGCTGCCCCTTGGATTACAGAAAAGAAATTGTTCAAGCAACCTTTTTTTATAGACTAGATTATGGAGATACAATCTACATGCAGACCTCAGCCTCTACCTTGAAACCTTTAGATACACTTTCACTCAGCTCTTCGTTTCATAACAGCTGATGAACTTAAAACCCATCACTGTTTTCCGTATTTATACGTTTCCACACGATAGACTGCCTGAATATCCTACTTGTTTGTTGAACTTTGATATGGGAACATTAAATACAAGATCTCATGACTGTCTACATCTACAAACTGGCCACACTAGAAAGTTTGGTTATTTTGCTACCCAAAAAACTTGATACATTGGTCCCACAAATGCACTTTAATAATCTGGCGATGAACAGAACACAAATATATATTGTTCTTAATGTTTCAAATGGACCTTTGCAGCCAAATGTTTTTGTTTTTGTTTCTGTTCACTGTATTTAAACAGGGCGTTCATGAAAGTCTGGTACTCTCATTTGGCTCTCCTTGTGTAAATAACAATAAATGAAAATTATTTTTTATAAAAATAAAAAAAATGTTGCAGATCAGATGAGGTCACGTAGGTTACTTGGAAATGCTTTGTGCTTTGGACAAAGAAAGAACAAAAATTTAAATGTGATTTTTAAGCTGAAATTGTCTAAATGTTTGTGTTTTTTCAATACTACTCATAAAGATAATACACTTTTACTTTTGGTTATCTATAGCTGTATATCTAACTATAGTTTCTAATAATAATAATAATTGAGAATGAACAGTTTTTAGGTATTATATTGTATGTCATTGGTTGTACATAAGTTATATTTACTTTTTAAATACAGGATGCACCAACTTTTGACACATGTAATATATTGATAATTGCATCGTCTTTATTTCTCCTAAAAAGTGTATAAAAGTATCACCTTAGATCTGTCTCTTTAACGCACTTTTCAACTTGACAGTGGTGCACTCTTGAGAGTATATCTTGTTTTCTTTGCCTATCAACTAGGTCATGGTAACAGCAGCCAATGAGTTAACTTTATCTCTATGTTGTCTTGCATATCATGTCCCCATGCTTTGTTCTTAGCCTGTGCGATATGCTGACGCCCTCTGCACAGCGGCCTCTTTGGGTTTGGGTCCAGTCCAAAATGCGAGTCTGTGGTTAGCCGCTACTTACAGCCTGAATCAAACAGGAGCCCAATCTCCCAGAGCACCTTTGTAACATGTCAACACACTCACAGACGGGCACACGTCAGCAGACTATGCCTACAGGGGAAACGCTTACTTTCACTGTGTACTCATCCATGCGTCACTTCTGCTCGAGAGGTGTGGTCAAATATGGGCTACATTGACCAAAAGGGATTAAATGTATCCCCACGGTTTCCAAGTGTAAAGCTAAACATGGCAATCTGTCAACAATTTATGCTGTAGTGGTAAAAGGCACTGTTGTATTCTATAGGCTATCATCTGTTAGCAACTGTTGTTTTATTTATTCATTCATTCATTCATTTTCTTCCTCTTATCCAGGGCCAGCAGTCTAAGCAGGGACTCCCAGACTTCCCACATCCCAGACACTTCCTCCAGCTCCTCCGGTGGGACTCCGAGGCGCTCCCAGAACAGCCAAGAGCCATAGTCCCTTCCCTTATATCTGTGATTTTGTCCTTTCAGTCATTACCCAAAGCTCATGAACATAGGTGAGGGTAGGAATATAGATTAACCGGTAAATTAAGAGCTTTGCCTTTCGACTCAGCGCCTTCTTCACCGCAACAGTCCGATACAGTGACCACATCACTGTAGACGATGCACCGATCCGCCTGTCAATCTCACGCTCCATCCTTCCCTCACTCGTGATTACCCTGAGATACTTGAACTTACGTATTAACTTATTCATTTATGTATTTATTTTCTTTTGTATATGCACTGCTGATATGTATAAACCCCAATCTGGCAATTTATGACATTTTATAGGTATTTCAGGCATGGAATCTGTGACTTTACAAAAGACCTTATTAGCGTTAATACAATAACCTAAAGATAAGCATTCTGAACGTCAATCAGGGCATGTCTGGTAGCTTATAAGCACCAAGTATGGAGTGAATGAAAAATGCATGCAAATTGTAAAGCGACCTTGAAATCTGCAAGACTAATGGATTATTATAATTATACAGGGTGTCCCAAAAGTCACTGACACTTTTAAATCTTCAATAACTCCTATACATCTTAAGTTATACTCACCAAATTTTATCAATAGGTAAACTGAACCTTCCGAGATTTTTGACAATATATACGGTTATAATTGTTCACTTACATTTGAACTTATCACTACTTAAACTAGGGGAAGTAAAAATGACCTAATTTTTATTAATATTGTTTTTTTAAATGCTCACCATTTTTGTTCACCATTTTTTTTAGGTTTATTCACAAACACCTTTTCTTTAAGATAGCCCCACACGAAGAAATCGGGACTAGTCAGGTCTGTGGAGATCACATACTGCCCCCTGTCTTTGAAAACCACTTATTATTCCTTTAATGTCATTTACACTGGGTTTGTGAATTTGACCCATGTGACTCAAAGTACCACTGTACAATGAGGGTTCGTTCCTCAGTTCTATATTTGCTCATAAGGGTAGGTCTAAATGCTCTGTAAAAATTAAAGAAAAATATTTAGAAACAAAAGAGTTATGAATTTTTTTCAACTGTCAGTGACTTTTGCACCACCCTGTACAAGTATATGCACCTCAAGTAGGATCAAATCAGTTATGTGAATATGTTAAAGTTGGTAATACAATCATTTTCTGACATATTTGTAAATCTTTAGCAAAATAAATGTTTTTTTTTTTTTTTTTTTTTATAATTCTTTTTATTTAAGTTTTCCTTATTAAAACAAATGTAAAACAAAAGCAATATACAAAGTAAATACATAAAACAAACAACAAATGTAAGATTATATAAGTAAAATAATTAATAAAATAGTAATAATAAAATAAAGTAAAAACAGGGGGGGGGGGGGGGGGGGGGGGGGGGGGTTCTGATAGCATATCCTATACCTGCATATTCACCTGTCTATCTTGTCTGTCACAGTGTTCCAAGAACCCATCCCATGTCAGGTGGAAAGTGTCCACTTTCCCTCTAAGTTCAAATTTAATTTTTTCTAGCTGGACATGTTTCAATATGTCATACAACAGGTTGATATAGGTTGGAGGGTTTTTCTGCTTCCAGTTCAACAAAATAAGTCTCCGAGCCAATAATGTCACAAACTTGACAAACGTTTTTTTGTTCATTCCGGAGATTTGCACCAGCTGAGGGTACGCCAACAGTGCCAGCACAGGATCAGGATCTAACTGAAGTTGACAAACGTCCGACATCATGCGGAATATTTTTTGTCCAGTAGGGGGACATTTCTGGACAACTCCAAAAAGTATGAGCCAGTGAGGCTTGGGTCCTGCCCACAGCGCTCACAAGTTGTGTCAACTCCAGGAAACATTTTGGAAAGTCTCACCTTTGACAGATGTAGTCTATGCAAAATTTTAAATTGTAGTAGGCCATGGCGGGCGCAAATCGAAGAAGAGTGGACATTGTCTTGGGCTTTAGTCCACTGATTGTCCGTTATGTCCACTCCAATGTCCTGTTGCCAGGCGTCCTTTAGATGTTCCAGTGTAGGCATATCTTCCAAGTCCAACAAGCTGTTACAGATTCTGGAGATTGAGCCTTTTTTCAGAGGATCCCTCAAAGCACAGTATCAAGGTCATACTCAGGAGGCTGACAGGGAAGGACGAGAGCGCTGATTTTACAAAACTGCGAATCTGCAAATATTTGAAGAAGTCTCTCTTTTCTATCTTATATTTTCCACAGAGTTGATCAAAGGTGGCAAATGTTTTTTGGATAAATAAATCTCGCAAGGAATTTATTCCCATGTTTGCCCACTGACTAAATGAGACTTCCAAAAGAGCTGGAATAAACTCATGATTATATGTTATTGGTGCCAGTGTGGAAATCTCTTTCCATTTAAAGTGTTTTCTAATTTGATGCAAGATTTTAACTGAGTGGGAAACGATAAGATTCTTAAATTTGGGAATAGTCGCTTTTAAAGAAGCATAAATAAGTGCTCGTAGTGAAGTTGGACGGGCACTGTTTTCTTCTATTTCAACCCAGTCAGCCTCCCCAGCATTACACCCAGAAGGACAGAGATCGTATATTACATGACCAGTAGTAAAATCTGAAGCGGGGCAATCCCATCCCCCCGTGTTCTCTGGGTCTTTGTAAAAATGTTTTCTTAATCCGGGGGGTCTTTTTATTCCAAATAAATTGTGAGATCAAACTATCTAATTTGGAAAAAAATGATTTGGTGATGAGGTAAGGTATGCATTGGAATAAGAATAAAATTTTTGTAAAATATTCATCCTTACAATATTAATCCTCCCTGCTAAAGAGATTGGAAGGCTCATCCATTGTCCAAGTTCTGTTTCGTTTGTTCATACAGAACTGAAAATTTTGTTTAAAGAGACCGGAGAACTCTTGTGTCACATTAATGCCCAAGTATTTAAATCTATCTGAAACTGTAAAGGGATATACATTAAGAGGTGGACAGGGCTGTTTAGATACATTCTTGATTAAAAAGAGGGTACTTTTAGAAAAATTAATTTTATATCCTGATACTATCCCAAAGTCCTTCAGTACTGACATTATGATTTGGTAGGGAGCGTTCGGGATTTGATACGTATAACAGCAGATCGTCGGCATATAGAGATACTTTATGTTCCATTTCTCCTCTAATGATGCCTGAATATCCCACATTCGTTTTTAATGCTATGGCCAGGGGTTCAATTGCTAAAGCAAATAACAGAGGGGACAGTGGGCAACCCTGTCTTGTTGATCGGCCTAAAGGAAAGTAGGATGAATAAATGTCATTAGTTCGTATGGATGCTTTCGGGTGTACATACAGCAACCTGACCAGAGATACAAAATTAGGGCCAAATCCAAACTTCGATAGGGCAGAGAAAAGGTAGTCCCATTCGACCCTGTCAAAAGCCTTCTCCGCGTCCAAAGAGAGCAGCAATTCCTGATCATTTTTGTTTTCTTGGGTGTAAATTATATTTAGTAATCTCCTAATATTAAAAAACAGGTGTCTGTCTTTATGAAGCCCGTCTGATCTTGAGATATGACACTTGGAAGTATATTCTCTAGGCGTGTAGCCAGGATCTTGGCTAAGATTTTATAATCGACGTTTAACAAACTTATTGGTCTATATGAACTAGGCTCTAAAGGGTCTTTACCAGATTTGTGTATGAGTGAAATACTAGCATCATAGAATGATGGAGGCAGCGAACCTCTGATCAGAGCCTCGTTAAATACTTCCAACAGCATTGGGGAGATCTGGTCTTTAAATGTCTTATAGAACTCAACAGTATATCCATCAGGACCAGGGGCCTTTGAGTTTTGCATTTTAAGTATTGCTTCTTTTATTTCTCCCAATGTTATCGATTTTCCAACATGGCTCTGTGGTCAGTACTAACTTGAGGAATACTGAGATTTTCAAAGAAGTTGTTACTAATTTAGAGTCTCCTTTTGATTCAGACGTATACAGTTTGCTATAATATTGTTTGAACATGTCATTAATCTCTTTAGGATCAGTTGTTATCTGCCCCAAACCAGTCCTGACTTCAATAATTGATCTTGACGCCTGTTGTTCTTTAATTTGAGATGCTAGGAGTCTACCAACCTTCTCTCCATGTTCATAGTATTTATGTCTTAGCTGTGTTAAAAGTTTGGTTGTTTCAGAAGTATACAGTAGATTGAGTTCAGTCTGGAGACATTGCCTTTTATTATACAGGTCAGATGAGGGGGAGGTCTCATACAGGCGATCTATTTCTTTGATTTTGCAAGTAATAGTGGATTCTTTTTCTCTCCTCTTTTTGTTATTAAAACTGCTCCACGAAATTAGTTGACCGCGTAGGTAGGCTTTTTGAGTCTCCCATAATGTGCATCTTGTTATATCTGGGGCGTCGTTAGTGGCTCGAAATAAATTAAGGTGTTTCTCAATTCTTTCTTGCTTATCTGATCCAGTAACAGGGAGTTGTTAAATCTCCACACTTTATTTCTATTTTGCCCAATTGCAATTTGTAATAGTACTGGACTGTGGTCTGACAAAACTATTGTTTTATATTCACAACGTTGAACTTTAGATAGTAGACCCTGATCAATTAGGAAAAAATCAAACCTCGAAAGGAGTGATGAACTGGTGAAAAAAAAGAGTATTCACTTTTATCAGGAAACAATGATCTCCAGGGATCTACTACCTTGTAGGTGTCCATAAAGGTATGAATGGCTTTTGCTGATTTTAACAGGATTGCTGCTCTCTTCGAGGACCTATCCAGCTGTGGATCGAGTACCAGGTTGAAGTCCCCACCAATGATAAGCTTGTGCGTGTTCATATTAGGTATTGCTGAAAGGAAAGACATCATAAATTGATAATCATCAATATTAGGAGCATATATGCTTATCAGCGTATTGGGTTATTATAAAGCCTCCCTGTCACAATAACATATCTGCCTCTACTGTCTGGTATTATTTTATCTTCAATAAATGGTATTGACTTTTTAATAATTATAGCGGCTCCTCTGCTTTTGGCATTAAAGTGGGAGTGATAGATCTGCCCTATCCATTTCCTACGTAATCTGTTATGGTCTTTATCTTTGAGATGCGTCTCCTGAAGAAACCCAATGTCTGTATCAAGTTTTTCAAGATGGGAAAAAATATTGCCCCGCTTCACCGCTCCATTTAGACCTTTACAGTTCCAAGAGATAAACCTCACTGTATTTCTTGCCATAGTTCGTGATCATCAAAAATTATCCTGAAATCCCACACCCCCGCCCCCCGGGGAATAAAAAGGGAGAGAAAAAAAAAAAAAAAAAAAAAAAAAAATTGAATAAAACAAAATAAAACAGAACCCACATAACCCTCTCTGCCTTTCCCCAAATGAAAGACATACCCACTGCATCCGGTGCAGGAACAGAAAAAAGACAAAAACAGAATAAAGGTCTTAGAGGAAACTAAGTCTTGACTTCTTGCTAAACTCCGCTTTTTGAGAGAGAAATAAAAATATAATTTTCTGGGTGTTTTCAACCCCCCCCCTTCCCAGACCAGACCTACCCTGAAGTGTCCAGGGAGCTAATTCAAGAATATATATAACGGTACTCGCAACAATTGAGGAACATCCATTTAAGTAAACATAATGGTACTAGAATAAATAAATGAGAGTAAATAAATTAAATCAAATCAAATTTGGCCTGTCAGCTTGTAAATAACCTAAAGAATAATAAATAACATAAAAAACAATACATTAATATTCGTACCTTTTAAGAGCAATTAAAATGGTGCAGAACAGTTGTGGTGAAAGAACTTTTGCAAAGATAAATAAAATAAAAGTGTCAGGCCTTATCTCTTAAACATCAGTCGTTTTTTTCCCGTTATGTTCAGCTCCCGGTCCCCAGCATGGTTCACTTCTTTCAGATGTCCTCGACGCTGTCAGCCGCAGATGCAATGCTGAGAATAAACTTCTCCGCTTCCCGTGGCTCGGTAAATACGCGTGTAGATCCCTTCACGTTTATCGTCAGCCTCGCCGGATAGTATAAGCTGTACGGAACTCCTTCCGCACGTAGCTTGGCTTTAACTTGGTTGAATGATGCTCGAAGTCGACTCACTTCTGGGGAGATGTCTGGAAAGATGTGCAGTGGGGCGCCGTTATACGAAAGTGCACCTTTCTCTCTGGAGAGTCGTAGTATTTTTTCTTTATCAGCGTAGTAGTGCATACGGGCGAGTAGCGCACGGGGACGGCCACCCCGTCCGTTCTGCGGGGCACCGGTCCTGTGTGCGCGGTCAATGAGTGGAGGAGATTCAAAGTTATCTGTCCCCAGTACGTGCTGCAAAAGATGCGCCAGAAAGCGGCTGGCATCACCACCCTCGGCGCCCTCCGTGACTCCCACAAACCGCAGATTTTGTCTGCGGCTCCGGTTCTCAAGATCCAGGCACTTCTCCCATACTGTTTTGTATTCTTTCATAAGTGTTTCGTATGATTTCTCCATTGCAGTCATCTTGTCACTGTTGTCGCTGAGTGATTTTTCCATCTCCAGCTGAGTGTTTCGGGTCTCTGTGTGCGTGTCGTTCAGCGTCTGTATTTGTTGGGACAGGTCGGCCCTGAGTGCTGCTGTCTCGGCTTTGGATTCACGGCGGAGTTGGGCAATTTCTTTCTGAAGTTCCTTTTTCATAGTCTCCACTTGTATTATCAAGTCAGCCGATATACCCTCCCGAGAGTTTTCAGTTCGTGTTGCAAGATTCGTACCGTGAGGGAGGAATCCTCCACCCTTTGCTCCGCCACCTGTACAGTGTCCGCCATATTGCTAACCTCTGCCGATATGCTAGCTGAGGGAACCGACGCTGTCTGAATAGTCTTCTGCGTATATTTGCGAGTGCCTTTTTTAGTAGTCATTTCCCCGTCAACATAGTTTACATGTTGTAGTATTATCGAAGCTTCGTCTGGTCCGGGGGGGGTTAATATCGATGAAAATAAAGCGGAGCTGCCACAGGCGTTCTGCTCACTCCATTAGGCGGAAGCCTCAAAATAAATGTTTTTTTAAATTATTTTTTCTTCTGAGCCCAAGTTACCCAGGCAAAGTGCATGCTTTTCCAGTTAATGCTCTAACCTTGTAGCCCCCTGACCAGACATGGGCTGCTGCCTCTGGCCTCTCCCTGTACCCAGTCAGACAGCCTCCTTGCACTCATACAATATTCAGATATGTGTGTGATGGTGCACCCGTGTACATGTGTCTGGTTCCATCAGTATCCACTCTTACTCATGCTCCACACAGCGCGGCCTCCTCTCTCTTGACATTTGGTGTGATGCCTCGGGCCAGCGGGGGCAGCAGTGAGCACACATGTGCCCAGTAAGGGTGGGTGCAAAGAAGGGGCAGACATGCTCCTCTGCACACTGTGGCTGGGTCCAAATGTCCACACTATTCTCTACTTAGGGCGCAAAACAGGGGTCATGACATTTCAGAAAAGAAGGTCAGAGAGTCAGGAAAAGAACAGCAGAGAGAAGCACTGGTTTATCGCTGATCTGTTCCCTGATCATGAATAAAACACTGTTAAATAAACCGTTGGTAGCATTGGCCACTTATCTTGCCTTGAGCTGTTACGAGATCGATAATTTCCACATTGCTGACAAAAATCGAATAATCCAGCCAGTTTGAGTGAGATCCAGCTTGGCAAAAACAGCAATTAGTCCAGAAATATGTGTGCCCATCCAATTTGATCATTATTTATTCAAATGCCAGAGTCACGTGACCTGAAAGTTGCGAGCTGCAGGTCCTAATCACACTATATAGAGCCCAGACTGCAGAGCTGTGTAGTGAATGAGGGGTTAAGAGCCTGGGTGGACATTCGGACACACACATATATATGTTTTGTAAGTTTTAGTGTTGGAAAAAAGCTGATAATGCTTTAAATCCATTGATGCTAGTGTGCAGGTTAAGTGCTCTCCTAGATACAACACACTGACGTCAAGACTTGCCTTTGAGCAAACTGTTTCTTTTAAAATTACATTTGCTAAAGTTACACAAACACAAACAAGGCTCTGCGCTGTTTTCAGGGTTGTAAGATTGATTCCCGACTCCAACAATTCGCTGATTCTCTTCACCCTTTATTTTACATTATACTGTCCTGTAAATAACGTCTACAGACTTACACATAAAGCTCCAAAAAGACAAAAAACGTCCATATCACTGTCACATTGATTCCTGACAATGCAATTGGCGTCACTGTTTTAGGATTAAATGTATTAAGATATTTCTCTGTGGCATATTTATAGGTTTCAAGCTATGGATAGGACTGGGACTATAGGACTATGAGACTTTTGGGGCCCAGGGAAAGCTAACACGGGCCCCACTTTAATAGAAAATTATAGAAAGCGAGCCAAATTCTGGGCCCCTAAACACATTATCAACTCCTTGTGATCAATACTTCCTATAGTTGGAGTTTTAGCTTATTGTACATGTTTTAAGTTCACGAAAGAAACCTAAACACGTGAACTCCACACAGAAATGCCTCTACCTGTCTGGGAATCAGGCGATGGCGACAGTGCTATAGCCCGTCCACCACCATCTTACTCTTTCAGTGTGTGCATATAAAGACCAGTCTATTTATTCAAAGTATTAAAACCAAAAATCCTCTCTTCTCTAGCTTGTACATCTAAGCTCTTAGCCACACACCCTTTTCCAAGCGCAACTGATAAATTATAAATCAAAACAAACAGTGGCAGATGATTCAGCAGCATCTAAAATTAGCCTCGTGTGCAGTTCTCCGGCAGCTCTGAGCAAAAGGAAGAATCGGTGACAACTTTCCACCTTTCTTATCAAACGCGCTATTCCAATAAGCTAACAAAGAAGTCAGGAAGGATGTGGTTTTGAGCTGGACTTTTCTCCTCTGTATCATTTCATATTCATATTCCTATCCTATCCTATTCATATTCCTTTGAAATGGACAGGTTATATTTAAGGTTTTTTAGAAATCATTGCTAGTTCCTATGTTTTTGCACTCAGTTTTTGCCCATAAACTGTCCCTGGACTTATGTAAACTAAGATAAATATTCACTCCAGACACTATCCTTCCAATCGCTTGCACTTTAAACTACATTCACAATCCTGGCTGCATGGGTCGCACCATTCTAACTATAAAACAAGTCATCACTACAGAAGCCAGTCTATAAATGAACTCCAATAGATTCCTCCGCTCCTTTTGTACTTAACCAGAAATAGTACACTGCATGTTTTATGAGGACCTATATTTTTGTCTCTCTCACGCTTAAAACGAAATGAGTACGGCGTTTTGTGGCGTTCCGTTTATAGGCCTGGTGACCGCAGCGTCGCTCTCATGTGGTCAGTCTATGGGGCACAATGGCAGTGAAGTCGGAGTTGTCACCCTGAGTTGATGCGAGGGAATAAAGAGTCTGGCCGTAAACTGCAGGGTTGATTAAAGATGGTAAAGTGCTCTATACGGTTGGATTTAGAACGAGACGATTATAGTTTATAGAACAGTAATAAGGTTTAGAGAGACATGTATGGGTAGATAGAGCTGAGTAGAGTACAGGTTTTTATCACTAGGACAATGAGGCTACAAGGGCTGTGGAGAAAGTAACCCAAACAATAGGACTAACTGTGGGAATAAAAAGCCTTAAAGATGTGATAACTTTTCTAACCTGCTTGACTCAGTGGAGTATGCCTTTAAACTCTCCATGGAGACAAGCAGGTGGCGCTACCAAGCCGAGTTTCAGGTCAGATCTGTGGAGAATGCATGATTTTGTTGCTGTTGTTGTTGTTTTTAGGTGTTTTTAGGAGATGTTTTGCTTTTGGTATTTAACACTTAGACATTGAATGAATGCAAGATATATTTGATTCCATGGAGACAAGCAGGTGGCGCTACACGGAGGCAAGGAAGAAGAGTTTAAGGTCAGATCTGTTACACAGTACAATGTCTGTTGCCCGTTATAAAGCTGTATTGACAATCTTAATATGTTTTACAAAATATGTCAGAAATACAGTTCATATTATGTAATTGTGTGGATTATATGTACACTGCAATCTTTTTTTTTTTTTTTTTTTTTTATACAGAGAGAATTTAAAAGAAAAGTCTGATTATTGCTATTTTAAGAGCATATATTACACACAATTGACTCTTCTGATCTTAAAGTCATGTTTTAATGCTGTTACCTCCTCAAAAACATACCTGAAGTTGTGTTTTACTTCATTCATACATGTTTGAGTAACACTTTATTTAGTCTGTCTACACCTCAAAATGCTCTGTCCCAACTTGTGATGTCAGAATGATTCTAGTGAAGATGTACGGAGTTTAAAAACACAGTGAAGCACTTCCTCTATTACCGCATGACATCACAATGTGGACTGAGTGTTTTCATTTGAGAATAAAGCTCATCCTAAATGTGCAGGTGTGTTTGCGTGTGTGACTGAAACAAAATATAACACCAGGTATGTTTTTAATGTGGATGCAGCATTACTAACATAGATCAGAAAATAGAAAATCAGAAAATAGTGAAAAATAGGCCCTTGAAGGAACTCCTGTGTCATTGCAAATGTGTTTTGTGAGATTTAGTGACATCTAGTGGTAAAATTTGATTTTGCAGCTGGTTATAAAAAACAGTAAAGCATTTTAGGTTATCACAGTGATTGTTTTCCAAATCTAGTGTTTTACTTTTACTGTTAAGCACTTGGGATCCAGAATACACTCTTTAATACTTAATACTTTAATACTCATGGGTCTACTGTACACATCCTTGTTATATTTTTAAATGAGCAGTGGATTAATACTGCAAGAGCTTTATATAGGCACGAGTAGCAATGGCCTGATTCAAATAGTGGATAAAGGTGTTTAATAATTCATATGAAAAGGGAATTCTTTGTGTGTGATGTTTATGTTGGCACATGGGGCTCTGATCACATTTGTATGTGCTGCTTTAATGACATGTTAGGCTCTTTATGAAGTGTCAATCAACAGCCCAAATGCAAGGTCACCAGATACAGACAGTTTTCTTAAAAGCTTTATTCATGTTAACTGCAGTCTGTGTACACTTTGAAGATGAAAGTGGCACCCTCTCCTCTGTTCTGTGGGTGCAGATGTGACCTGGGCAAACTGCACTCTTTCCCTCTCTCTCTCTTTCTTGTCTCTCTCTCTCTCTCTCTCTTCCCCTCACTCTTTCAGTCAGTATCTCTCTCCCTCCTTCACTACCTCCCGTCCTTCCCTCCCATTATCACTTTCTTTTCTCCCTCTCCCTTTCTCTGTCTCTCTCCTTCTCTTTCGTTCTGTGTCTCTCCTCTCCCTCCTTCACCCCTCCCTCTCTCTCTTTCTTCTCTCTATCTCTTTCTGTGTGTGTGCCTCTCTCTCCTTGCTCCCTCCTCTCCTTCTCTCCCTTTTTCACCCCTGTGGTCTCTCTTGCCCCCCCCCTCTCTGTCTTTCTTTCTCTGTCTCTCTTTCCTTCTCTGATCTTTATATAATGATGTAAGTGTTGTGTTCCAGCCTGAGGCCAGAGGTACCTGCTCCACAGAGAGAAGCACACCTCCCTATCCCTGACCTGACAGATCACTCTCTCAGCCCTGAGCTTTGATTGGAACAGTGTGTGTGTGTGTGTGTGTGTGTGTGTGTGTGTGTGTGTGTGTGTGTGTGTGTGTGTGTGTGTGTGTGTGTGTGTGTGTGTGTGTGTGTGTGTGTGTGTGTGTGTGTGTAGTGTGTGTGTGTGTGTGTGTGTGTGTGTGTGTGTGTGTGTGTGTGTGTGTGTGTGTAGGTGTGTGTGTGTGTGTGTGTGTGTGTGTGTGTGTGTGTGTGTGTGTGTGTGTGTGTGTGTGTGTGTGTGTGTGTGTGTGTGTGTGTGTGTGTGTGTGTGTGTGTGTGTGTCTGTGTCTGTGTGTCTGTGTGTCTGAAACTGTTTTACGCTGCCCTCATATAAACAGCATTATCTCTGGTCTAGTAAAACTTTCTCAGATGTGGTTATTTGATGTTTAAGATGTACTAGATATCAATATAAATATATTTACTGGATTTTTCTCACATCTATAACATCTCGTTATAGCTCATAGACAGAAGGGAAGTAATAATAAATATACAAGATATGGTCAACTTGAGTCACATGACGCATTTGTGGAACAGTGCTGCCCTCCTCTGGTGAAGTCCTGTAAATGCAGATCTGATGTCTGATGACTGGTGTCTCAAAGTAATTAAAGGTTTTGTTTATTTGTATTTTTTTAAACAGAAATAAGCAATAATTAATGCATGTGTGAATGGGGTTCATGTGTGCTATAATTCATTCATTTATTTATTTTTTGAGGCTATAACTTATTCATTTATTTTACAGCAGTAGGGATGACGTCACATATCGTAGCCTGTTTTAAATAATGTTCCATTCAGACACAATTATCCTAAAGCAACGGGGAATGACAGAACTTATCACCATGGAGATCCACAGTGACCGCCTCCTCCGCTGCCGGAAGTACTGTTTCCCTCCATTTTCCTCAGAGACTTTTCGAGAAAATTTAAATATTAAGAGTTCAAAGGCACCGCGGAGGCTAAGCCCAAAAAGCACATTTAAAACTCAAGATTCAGCAAAATATTTTAATAACTTCACGGTTTATAACGTTTCAAAACCAAATTTAAAAGTAGTAATTAATTACCACAAAGTTGATTAGCCCTGCGCAAGCTTTCAAACTTTATCTTATTTATCTTATTTATTTAGATTTTATTTGATTTAAATGTATTTTAATTTAATTTATTTATTTTCAGAAAGTCTATAAAATACACAGGAGAAAAGTATTTAAGGACAGGAGAAATGTACTTTTCTCCTGCTTAAATACACGGGACAAAAGTACATTTTACACTGTACCCTCTTCCTTCCCCTTTAAATAGTTGTCACACTTTTTAGCAAATGTACTGATTCACTTGAAAGGGAAACAGTTTTGTCAGCTGTTCTAAACAAAATGAGTCATGATTGTACGATCATAACAGTTGAATTGTTTATCTTAAGTCTGACTATCAATACCAGTCATGTTTTGTGTACAAATAGGCCTACAACAGTTTTAAAAGGATTACTATATCTGATTAAATTCATTTTTATTTCTAAAAGTCTTGCACATCTTACAAAAACACTGCCGGTCCCTCAGATTCCTTGTTGTGATGGTTCTGCTCCTTCATTAGAGTCCACCAGAGGGAGATTCCACTTCGCCCTAAATCGCCCTATGGCCTGGTTTGGACATGTTCATCCTAGGCATGGGACAATACTGAAATTTGGTGTCACGATTAGTATGGCCAAAATAACTACGCTTAGTGATTATATCACGATAATTATTGTTGCTGACACTTTTAAAATGTGGATATGTGGATAAATTTAAATATTATGAGTACCAGTAGGTTCTATATTTAAACAGCTGTTATAGTATTGTACTTTATTATAAGTAAAAACAACAGTGATCTGGAGGAGATCATCAGGGAAAAGTAATTTATTTCTGCACATTCTGTTGACACAATGGCAATTATCTTTTATGATCATTATCACGATTATGTAAAAAGTGCCACTAACGATTACCTTTTTATCATGATAAAAGTTATTATTGTTTATTGTCCCATCCCTAGTTCATCCACAACATTTCCCTTTTCACATTTAATTATGTTGGTTAAAAACTCTTAGTTGATGTCCCCAAATATAAGTCGTTGGATGAACTGGTCTACTCAGCTCACTAGTGACATTTAAAGGGGCAATATGTAAGATTTTAGGATGGACACCGCCACCAGAAAACATACATAATAAACTTCACCCAACTTCAAATTTGAATCTAAAACACAAGCAAACAAAAAGGGTGGATGTGTCTGAGCATTTTTACAGACAATTTAGTTACTCACAGGTTGTCATTTAGGGTGTTTTCATCATATGAAAATATTTTTCCTTTAAAATGTAGCTAAAACAATCATCCTTCATAATCTACTTAGTCATATACAAACCTCCCCAGCACTGCCTAAATTTTTATTGATGATTTTACAGTACTTTGTTGAAATTGGAAAATATTTCTCATAAAAATGGCCCTGACCTGTGGGGTGCCTCAGGGGTCAATCCTGGGACCCCTGCTGTTCAAGCGCAACAAGCTGCCGTTAGGCCAGTTAATACACAGCAATAATGTGTCCTACCACAACTATGCAGATGACACTCAGATCTATGTCTCAAAGGCAGCAGGTGAATATGGACCAGTGGATTCACTCTGCCACTGCATCCGACAGACATCAGTGTGTGGAGGCAAAACTGTTACGACCCAGCTCAACTAGGGGAAAAGGGAAGTAACAAAACCAGATGTAAAATGGTAAAACTAAAGTTTATAATTTATTAAAAGGAATGTTCCAGCTACCAAAAAGAGGCTCTGAACAGAGTAAGTTTATACATGTACCTAGAGTGCTGCTAACAAAACAAAAGAACTTAAATTGCGAATACACAAAAGGGCCACAACTTCAAAGTCCAAATTACCTAAAATCAAAGTTTCCAAGTTCAAAATTCCAAAGTTTCATAAATCCAAAATTCCAAAGTTCCAAACTTTCTTCAGCTAAACTCAGACAAGACTGAAGTCATAGTCTTTGGCCCACAGAAACATAGAGAGTGTTAACACCTCCAGTCTCTCTCTTTAAAACCTTCAAATCAGACTAGAAATCCAGGGCTAATGATGGACTCAGACTTGAACTTTAACAGCCACATCAAATAATAACATCTGCAGACTTTTTACCATCTTAAAATATTGCAAAAATCAATGGTATACTGTAAGAACCAGACTTAGAGAGACTTATCCATGCATTTGTCTCCAGTAGGTTAGACTACTGTAACGGCCTGTTCACTGGCCTCTCCAAACGGGCCTTAAGACAGCTGCAGTACATCCAGAATATTGCTGCTGACTAGAACTATGAAGTATGATCACATAAGTCCTCTGCTCAGGTCTCTGCACTGGCTCCTGTGGTTCAGAGAATAGACTTTAAAGCAGCTCTGTGTGAACAAGTCTCTCCATGGACCAGCACCAAAGTACATCTCCAACATGTTAGTGCCACATGAACCATCTCACACTCTGAGGACTTCAGGGACCAGCCTCCTTCTGGTGCCCAGAGTCAGGACTAAACATCAGTGTTTCAGTTTTATGCAGATGTGAGACAGGCCTCTACTTTGACAATGTTTAAATCCAGGCTCAAAACAGTTCTGTTTAGCTGTGCATATGACTGAAACGTTTGTGTTCTGCACTTTTCTCTTTTAATGTTAATTTTATGATGATTATTTGTGATTATTTATGTTTTGAGTTTGTTTATATTGTGATTTTAATGTCTTTCTTATTCTGTAAAGCACTTTGAATTACCTTGTGTTGTGCTTTACAAATAAAATTGCCTTGCCTTCATTCAGTAAGTGCTATGAATTTAAAAGCACTAAATAAAATAACATTGTTCTGAAAAAGAGGAAGGAGGACTCTTTATAAAGCACTGGGCAAAATAGACAGAATATAAACAAAAAGAGACATTATCCACCTTTTTGCATTTCTGTATTTGAACAGTGCCCAAGGTTTAACTTTTGTTTTGTCATTGTTACAAAAACTAGAATTAAAAACATGTAAAAAGTATTTTTTTTTTTTAAATTGTTCACTCTTGTTGCTTCCCTCATTTCCCTCATACATGCTCCAGTTCTCCTCTTATAAACCCCGAGACCAGGCTGCCCATATGTGTCCATTTATGGTCATGTGACTCCTCCACATACTGAAGGCTATAGTGAGCCTTCTTTACGTAACACTTATTACATTGTGACGGGACAATGGACATTTATGGGACAGTGTGGGACTCTGGGCATGTAATGATAAAAAGATGACATTTTCTTACAAAGATGGAGACCCCAGGGATAATAAAGCACTCTTATCCTGGATCAGTAGTGATGGACATTTCCAAGGATGACTGCACAGGAAAATTAAAAAGTGGGGATGAGGTTCAGCTTACAGTTTTTTCAGCTTTCTACATTGTCATAACATTATTCCCCTGTCAAAAACTTGCCTGAAGAGGTTTAAGATGTCATCCGTGCATGTTCGATTATTTTAGTATTTGAACCCTCCTTATGATTATCTGTAAGATTCTGTCCGATCATAAGCATATGTCACCCAATGTGATGTGCAGTAGTTTCATTAGAGGGGTGCACTCTGACTGTGTTGTGATAGCGCTCTGAAGGAGGAGTGACTTAGCCCTGAGAGCAAAGGGAAGAGAGACTCAGAGCATCACAAACAAAAGGGAAACTTATAAAACATATTAATACATTGTTTTTGGAAAATACAGGAGTTTCAGAACAATAAAAGTGGTGATCTAAATTTGTTATGTGTTAGCAGTGAAAACCTAAAAGAAGTTTGGAGGAATAGTGCCTGTGGTAAATATTTATCACAGTTTTACATCAGTCAAGTGACAGTTTATGGGAAAAAAAAGCTGAAAAGAAAAGCACAAATATACAAGAAGCAGTAGCAGAGCCAGAGGAGTAGGCAGGGTGGCCAGTGCCCTCCTCTATAAATGCCCTTGCCACCCCGAGTGACCATTAGTTCCCTAGTGTTCATGAATACTTCTACTTTTGTTATCAATACAGAAAATTCCACCCAAAATGTAGGGACAATTTACATGCAAGGAAGACTTTTTTTAAACCTTGATGTCACAAAATAAAGCCAATGACATTTATTTGTATTGGTCTACTCATACCTTACATCATTGTGCAATGTTTTGACCTTTATGACTGTTAAGTAACATTTATAAAATACCTCAACTTATGTCATATCTACTCTAAATCCAACCAGTAAATAAAATTATAAACTTCATTAAAATTACAGGCTACTACATAAAACTAGACAAAATGTTTTGGGAAAAAAATGTTAAATATAATGACGTTAACTATGTTTTAGTGCAATGGGTAGTCTAACCTGTCATATGCCTCTGTGTCATCCAATCCGCTAATGACCGCTTACAGCCTGAATTGTGATTAAATGTGCAAAATATTTTTCTCAGAGTTTGACACAGACATGTAGTCAGCGCTTGTCAAAGTTTGTAGAGCTTATGCCAGGTCGGGTCACGTCACATTTTGTTTTGCCCACACACAGACAGAGTTCTGCTGGGCTGTCATCACAAATCCACCAGGCGACAGTCCCGGATCAAGCGGCTGCACCATAATGAAGAGCTGTCGGAGAAGTTTGAGCCAGGTAACCATGGTGACGAAGCACGAGAGGAGAGCCAAATGTCACCGTGCCTATGGTATGGCATCCAGACGGAGAGTTTTGTAAGGGCTAGAGCAGTGAAGAGGTATGTTTCCTTGAGTGAAATAACTATGCAGAAGAATAACAACACTTTACAATAGTCCAAAGTTGTTTCTCACTTACATTAGGCATTCATAACATCCTAATTATTCACCATGATGAGTCTGAAAGTGCTATTCACAACTTTCAGAGACCAAAGCAGAGTAATTAACTACTGTAACGCTAACATGTGTACTTGTGTCTGTACTGTTACGTTATTATGTGGATTATATGTGCAGGTTTGAAATAAATATTGTAACTAGCTAACAACAACAAGCATGCTAACTGTGCACTTCCTGATTCTCTGACAATAAAAAGCTTTAAAATTAGGTGCTGATAGTTCACAATGGACATATTTTGAGCTGCTTATGCAATATATATGTACTGAGACAAGACAAAGTGTGTCCAAATACGTGACCCGACTCACCCTTTCTCTTATCGTCGGTCTACATCTTGCGAGTGCCATGGGTTTAACTAATCAAGTGTAGCAAAAGGTATAATCATAATCATCTTATCTCGCAATGGCATACTCAAGATACTAACTACATGAACTGTGAGATTGTGATCTAGGCTCTAGAAGTGGTTTTGTCTGGGTTATTAAGTCTGAATTATATTAAAAAAGTGCAGTTCTGTAATAAGGCATAATTAAATATAAATATTACTGCTCGCTATTACTTCTGGTACAGTCACTTTTATTCTTCCTTTACTTTTCACTTGATTAGTTGATGTACATACATGCACTTACCTCAATAATCTAACACAAGAAGCATGCTGATATGACAAAAGGTTTGCCAACAAATGAAACAAGGAAGTTACTTCACGACACCAAGCCTGTGCTTTTGAAAGACAGAAGAGAGACAAAAAATTGGGAGAGAAATGCTGAAAAAAAGTTACCTTGAAGCTGTTCACTCCTTTCTATAGCATCAGTGTAATTTTTAATTTCATTTCCAGGCCAGACAACTACTCTAAAAGGGTTTAGGCAGGACTGTGTGAAGGCTCTTCTGAACCACAAAGCAGCGAAAGTTGTTGCTCCTGCCCATTATTATTAGTATCATTTGTGTTGTATTCTTTTGCAGAGAGAAAAGTTGCCCCAATTATATATGAATGCATTTGACGAAAACTGGAAATACAAACATAGTCCCCAAAATAGAAAAGCCAATACAAGTCTTTGAAGAGAGAATCTTTTACTTTACGCAATAACAAAGCCTGTCGTAGCAAATGAAGGGTACAGGTTTGTTCTGCAGGGCTCAGTGATATCAAATGATACTTTATCCTAAACTTACATCATTGTGCACTTCTTTTCTTCAGGCTGAAAATGTGCTTTTGTAGAGAGTAATTCATGTTCTTCACATTCTTTTGTACAGCACCTCAAACTGAACCCAAATGAGATCAGGCCCACAGTACAAATATGTTGTCTATTATTGATCATTCATTAGTTTGTTTGTCAGTAACCGATTTACTTCAAAAAGACTTGAACTGCATATTTCAAATAGACATAGTTCAAAAGGTAGAGGCATAATATAAATGCTATGTTATGGAGTGAACATTGGCTGCTGAGTTTGCAGATAAACTGTTTTCAAAGTACACCTTCAGTGCTTGGCTCACCCTGAGGTACAAAAGGTCAGCGCACTTCTCCTTATTTGTGTCGGTCAGCAGCCTTGGCCTTTCTATAGACAATATTGCTATAGTGTATTATTACCTTATGCCCTTGATACTCAAAATATAAATTCAGCCAAGCAAATGTTTACGGAGGACAAGAGTGTAGGGATTATTATAATGGATTTGTAGTCATTACACACAACCTCGGTCTTTGCACAGCACTGTGTAGCTTACAGATGCGCAAACAGCTCATAATCTATCGTATTTTTAAAAAAGTATTTCTGTAATAGCAAGAAATCTACCAATACACAGAAAAAATACAGATAAAATACCAATTTCGCCCATACTCTTTATTTTTGTGATTTTTTCCCCCTATAACACAAAAGGAAAATAATGGTACCACGTCTATTCTTATTCATCTGTTAAGAGAGAGAAAGATATCATTCTAGCCAGACAAGGTAAATGCTTTTCTAAATGACTTGTCTCTTTTCATTATCTTTACCACTAAGAGGTATGAAATGGAAATATGGAATCAAGATTTAGATTTGCACACATTTCTTTGCAGACTGACAAAAATGTAAATGGAGTTCACTATAAAACTAGACAATTATGCTGTACATGTTTTCAGAAAAGCATTTCAGAACAATCTGCATGCATAAGTACATTTAAAGGAGCATTAAAATATCAATATTACTTTAGGGGGGTGTATTTTTAGCATGTTTTACTTTAAATTCTAAATTGCTATGGCAACAGTCCTAGTTTTTCATCATTCTGAAACCCATAGATAGTCAACTGTTACTGAACTTACATTATTATACTCAAGATCATATATAGAACATTATCTCTATTAAAAAAATGTAAAAAATAAAACATTTCACTGGTGTTGAAAAAACATGTCATTTGAAAGCTCCTATTGTTTTTCTGAGGAGCGTGCTTTTTTGACTGATGTTGATTAAGACCATTCAAAAATGATTAACAAAAGGTCACATTTTTATGCTGAAGAAAACCCTGGGTCCATTTTTTTCCGCTTATCCGGAGCGGGTCACCATCAGTCTAAGCAGAGACTCTCGACTTCCCGCACCCGAGACATGTCCTCTCCTCCGCTGGGACAAGGCGTTCCCATGCCAGCCCGAGCCATTGTCCCTCCTGGGTCTTTCTCTGGGCCTCCTCCTGGTTCGACATGCCGGAGCCACCTCAGCTGGCTCCTCTCAGCGGCTCTACCCTATCACCTCAGGGTATCTCTAAGGGTAAAGTGCTGAAGAAACCCCAGAAATATTTGAAGATTAAATCTAGTTTTGATTCCAGGTTTGAGTCAAGGTTTACATTCATAGCGAAAAGATGTAAAGAACTGTATTCACACTACTAACCAAGAGTATAACACATAGTCATGAGGGTACACAGGTTGTAGGCTGGGCTGAGTAACTAGCACTCATGTCTCACTATAAGAATCCCCAGATTGCATCAACCCAAAACCTGCACAATAGATAAAATCCCCCAGCGAAGGTATTTCTCACAGGTTGCTCAAGTGGTATCGAAGGATGGGTCAAATGCAGAGAACAAATTTCTCTACAGGGACAATAAAGTGCATCGTAACCTTAACCTTAAGTAGAGATAGATATAACAAAACATGCAAAACACCGTCCTTTTCTTATCTGTCAATCATTATTATATTTATTTACTGTTTCGCTTTATGCATACAAAATAAATTTAAAATCAGACATCTTATTTAGACGTGCATTAGTAACTATCCGATGGCCGGGTTTGTAATTTACAATGTGAAGTCCGAAAGTGTGAGGTAACAGGTTGAGACCGCTTGTACTGGGGAAGTAAGCAATAATGTCTATCTTAAGCACTATATGGCCCAACTTTTATCTTTTATTGCATCATACTTTACAATCCCTGGTGTTTATTGGATGTTTTATCTGAGTTAAAATAGAACACTGACCTAAATTACATGGATTGTGTTTTTATATTTAGAAATGCAAACCAATTTCCAATACATTTTAAAGATTTCTTTGTGAACTTGTGCATTATCTTAGACTCACCATCACTTCTTTATTACCCATCCATTTTCTCTAGCCGAGAGACATAGTCTCTTCAGCGTGTCCTGGGTGTTCCCCAGGGCCTCCTCCCGGTGGGACATGCCCAGAACACCTCCCTGAACAGATGCACCTCAGCTGACCCCTCTTGACGTGGAGGAACAACGGCAGCTCTAGTCCGAGCTCCCCCTGTGTGCCTGAGCTCCCCACCCTATCTCTAAAGGAGGGTGAGGAGCTATATGTTTTACATATACATATACCCTATATTTTCAAAGTAACAGCTACCAATTACAAGTGTTGTCGAACAGGGTGTACTGTAGGCATTCAAATAGCAAGCGTGAGGTTTGACAGCAGATGATATATAGTACCCAAGGCTATAATCGTGTTTTGCATAAATGTGAGGTTAGGTGTTTGGAGAGTTTGACCTTCTCGGAGTGTCATATTACTCGGAAATCCCAAACAGCATTTAAAGGAGAGCTAAGTGCGTTAAGTATTTATGAAGCCTACTTTGGCAAGTGACGCAATCAGGGGACTACCGAGTGTCAATTGCTCATATTGTTCTGAATAGAAAGCCTTCCACCATTTACAACTACACATTCATAATAGCAGTAGAGGGGTGTTAGTGTATATGTGATATTACAGTAAATTGTCAAGATGAATAGGGACATATTATGTAAACCATGCTATAACTTTCCCCTTGTCATGAGCTAAGTCAAAGTTGTACTTAAGTTCTTGCATGTTTGAGTTATCCTGTGTTGGATTCAAGTCTACCCCCTATCTCCATCTACTGTGCTGTACTTACTTACAATTAGAAATATTCAGGAAATGTAGCTTCTTGGTCACCCATGAAAGTTCAATAATGTTCTGTAGCCATTTTTCAACGAGACCTCTCAGATCTGCAGTTCTGAACAGGAAGTCTGCACATCAGTAATGTGGTTTACGGTGAGCAAAGTGTAAAATTGTGATCTGTGTGTGTTACAATTTAAAACTTAGTAGGCAAAAAAGTCTATAAAAATATCAACTGATAAGATATTTTAATCAGACTTGTTTTATTGCACTCAGTGGTTTCTAAAGAGTTTAACCTCTATGGGCACCGTTAGCCACATGAAATACATCAAGATGGTGCTTGACTTTGTGCCATGTTCCCTGTAGCATAACCTCATCTGTGGTAACAATCACATCTGTTATCTTTTGCTTTATTCAGTAACGTCCCGTATCTTTGATATCTTTAACATGGTCCCATAGAACCCATAATAACTATTGTGCCTTGTTTTAAGGAGTAGCCATTTCTTAGGGATTCATTCAAAATTATGCCTCTTTAATCAACAGGATGCCTGAAATACAAAAATGCAATGTGATTAAAAACTTTGTTCCGGGCATGTCCCACCAAGAGGCGGCCCCGGGGAAGACCCAGGACACGCTGGAGGGACTGTCTCTCGTCAGGCCTGAGAACACCTTGGGGTCCCACCGGAGTAGCTGGAGGACGTGTCTGAGGTGAGGGAAGTCTGGAAGTTCCTGCTTAGACTGCTGCCCCTGGCCACGGACAGCGGAAGAAAATGGTTGGATGGATTGAAAGCTTTTATAACCACTGAATACAATAGAATAAATGGAATTAACATACATAGCCTTTGCAATTCAATTGTAAAATTGTAAAGAGCCTTATGGACACCCTGTATGTTTTTAATCAGTAGATTCAAGTAGGTTTAAACAAATGTGATGTAATACAGTCTGGTAAAGGTCATTTCAATAAATGTGATTGTTAAACTTTGTGTGTGCTTGTGCAGCCTGTTGCCCATGTGATTTGATGATGAAATATTGTAGATTGACAGCATTAGTTTGTGTCCACTGAGTGTCCTAGTGTCCTATCCTCTGGCCTAAACTGAGCCAATGAAATTTTATATTAATTTTAGTCCTGTTTCCTTGCCAATACTCTCCTGTTTTCCATACTCCTCCTTTCCTATAGATGTCACTATAGTAACCTTCCTCCTCCTCCCTCCACTCCTCCTCCAGGTCTCATCCACCCAGCCTCCGCGTAAGTCCTGCGTTTTGAAGGTTGCATGCGGCTAAACAGCGCTGCAAACTGGAGCAGACCCCACTCGGTCAGCTGCGAGCGGAGCCGCCTTCACCGGACGCGGCAGCACATCACCTGGGTGTCTCTCCTCGCCTGTCTTCCTCCTCAGCTCAACTCTCTCTCACAACACAAGATCTTGTCCTCTCGGCTCTGAAACACCCTGGAAATGCCGCATACCTGGACAGAATTAGTCAAAAGTTTACACTGACTGAGCACTGGAGGAAAATGCTCATTGACAGCTGTGGGTTTTCTCCCTCAAGGTCAACATTTGAGCACGGCCGCTTTACGCACGACTTTCTCCGGCCGTGGACAGCGGGGGGAGAGGCGCGGAGGAGATGCCGCGTTGCCTTTGCTTGCCCCCGGCATCAACAATGACATCTTTTACAGAGGAAGACATCGATATGCAGTGAGACGCGGGACAGAGACAGATAAATACCAGTGCGCCATCAAAACAAAAGACGAGACTGACTTTAATCAACTGAGGAAATCAACTCCGCTGGCGTTTCCTGCTTTTTTTCCCCCACGGCCTGTTTGTGCGCACTGTTTACCTGAGCCACCTGGACCTGTTTGACCATTGAAACAGCATTTTCAGCGTAAAAACCCCTCTGTTTAGCATGGTCCACCAGTGCGCACGTAACCAAGGCAGCAGTGTGTTTCAAAGTTACAACCAAACCGGCTGTAACTTCAACTTGTTTCAACTTTTCTTTTAACCTTTCTTTGTGACTGCTCAGCATGTGTACACGGGCTCTTTGGTCTAGCCCTGGGAGGAGGACTTCCCCAGCGCGCACGGGGCTGCTCTGGGTCACAGTCCTGGTGCTGTTGGAGGGCTCTGTGCTCCACGCTACAGCCGGAGCCAGCGCCGCGGATGCCATCAACCACCACCACATTTCCACCAACGAGTCTGTCCACCAGAAGAAGCCTTTCCCTGTGCTAGATCTCAACTACGAACACGTCCAGACCCCGTTTGAAATCTCATTATGGGTGCTGTTAGCGTCTTTAATGAAATTAGGTGAGTTCCTTATGGATATTGTGTTATTACGTGATTACAAGAGGAGAGATGCTGCACAAACAGAGCAGCATAGTGTCACTTCATCAGTCCTGTTGCCTTATTTTACAATTGATTGAGTAGATGCACTTTGTCAGCAGGGCATCCACAACCTTGTTTTCGGTGTGTAATTACAAATGCCAAGAGTATCCTGACAAAACAAGTTAGACCAGGAGTAACCCAGTTGAGTGAGTCACAAAGAGTGGAAATCCATATTCTTGTTTATGCAAATCTCTTCCAGTCCGGATTGTGTCATTCAAGGGTCTTTTACTCTAGTGCAAGGATGACTAAGCACCTTGATGGAGCGATGTTGGACTGCAACTTTTCAAAATTGGGTTAGGTTTTACTGTAGGATGTTAAGAGGCTGTTACACAATATTATTCAATACAACATTCACGTGCAGATTAAATGCTTTTGTAGTTTTCCACTTCTATTTCCTCACTTTTGAACTCCTCCCCTTCACTTTCATGCAGTTCCTTGCTTGCATTTCCCTTTACTTCCCTAAACGAATGCCCCCCCCCCCCAGCCATCGCTCTTTCTATGCATTGTATTTTACCCCTGAATAGTTCATTGGGTTGTTTGATCTCTTACCAGCAGCCTGTTGTTTCCTGTAGCGTTCATGACCTGAGTGAACAGCAGCAGTTTGAAAAGGGAGGATTCTGAACCGTCAATGTCTGGGCTGTAGTCCCAGTATTGTGTCTCTAGAGAGGCCAAGCAAGCAGAGACCACCTGGCTCTCTGTCTCTGCGGTAGGACACTCTGAAGGACATGGCGCAGACTAATGGAGGGACGAAGGGTAGTGAGTGGAAGCGTGATGTAATTGTACAGCATTACCAAGCATGGATGGATAGGCGGCTCCAGACAGTGGTGACCTTAAGCCTATGATTATCTCGGACGCACAGGCTAATTCAATGTGCCATCCTGTCTTCTGCACATTTCTGGTCATGTGCAGTTGTGCATAGACTTACTCACTACCTTACTTGTTTATCTCGTGGAAACCAGGGGCATGTATGTTGACTTTTGATCTTGTTATACGAGTTGTACTTGAAATGAGATGAATATGAGTCTTAGAAAGTTATGTGACAGTGCTTTCTAAGTAGTGCCCATGGTAAATATTCATCATAGTTTTATTTCAATCAAGTAGCAGTTTAAGAACGAAAGATTTATTTGAAAATTGCAGGAAGTAGCACTGAGATCGACAAACGAATCCCTCCATCTGTGTCATCAATACACAAAATTCTATCCAAAATGTACCGACAATTTACAGACTGTATTTTCTGACAGTTTAAACATATCAAAGATGAAGATTTCGTCATATATTTTCATTTGTCAAATAATAACTAACTGTGTAAATTAGACAAGCGTTGACCCTTGTCCATATCCAACCAGGAAGTAAAATGATAAACTTGACCAAAATGCTCAGACTTAAGACAACTAGGCAAGCTTTTTAGTCAAATATAAAATGGTTTTGGTGAAATTAGTAGTCTAACTTGTCATACTAACTCATTTTCATGCTGTTCCTAGTTCTAATTAAGGCCGCTCAAACCAGCAACTACTTAAAGTGTTGGTCCATTAACTAACTCACAAGAAATCCCCAATGCTAATAATAGATACGCCTCATAGTAGACCATCTGTCACATTTTTTTCTTAGCTTTTTGTGATCCTTTTAGCGTTACTTTCAAGGTGCGCCTAATGGTGTTTGAAGAAGCAAGATAACTTATCAACTTCCTATATAAATAATCTTTAGCGATAGGTATGCTCAATGATAAGTCACACCCAGCAGCAATTTTAACACTGTGCCATTGTACTACTAACCTCATTTATTGAAATCTGATTGCTCAGTGCTGTTTCACATTAAACATATCATTAGTGGACACACCTTTTGCATGAGGTAACACCCCTTTTGCTCTAGAAATACTCTAACGTGTTTGGCTGGCCTAGTAAGTCTCACCTTACTTCTATAATTGAAAGGACCGGTTCTAAAGGCGTGTGAGGTTGTTTGTTATGTATTGAGAAAGCAGTCGCAAAGTGCATATTATAGGTTAAAGGTGTCATGAAAACTTGAAAAACTAATAATTACAACTTATAACATGGTCATGAAGCTGTTGACAAATGATGATGTATATTGTATGTCAGAGGTGCCAGACTCATTTTCACAGAGGGCCACATCAACAAAATGGTTGCTCTCAAAAGGCCAGATGTTAGATAAATGAAACTAAATATAACCAAACGTAATGTAAAATAAATGCAACTACTTTTTAATCTTGTTAATTAACCGTTTCTATATTTATTACTTATTCAAGTTACAAATATTGCAGATGGATTTGCATAGATATGAAAAAATGGCTTTGTAACTGTATCTCCTGATAAACTGATATTTTAAGACTGTCATACCTTTTAATTTACTTTGTCACGGGCCACATAAAATGACATAATGGGCCGCATTTGGCCCACGGGCCTTGAGTTTGACACACGTTGTATGTGGCGGCACGGAAGCCAACCCAAATCATGCAGCATAGGTAAAATCCTCCTGCTGAGGTAGTCCTGACTGAGCCTAGCAACAACATCACGGAGATAGGTCCCTGAGCGCTGTGGGCGATGCTCACTGCTCCTGAGGACATGCAACAGCACCAATTTGATTATTTTTACTAGATTGACCTTCTTGCCTTTTTTTTTATCGGCAATGCTTGTTTTACAACATATTTTTTCCCGTCATGGATTGGACTCCATTCTGATTACATATGATCATTCAAAAGATATGATATTTAGTTTTAAATCTACATTCTAGGATATCCCTCCACTGTTGGCCTTCCACCGCTCTTCTCTTATTTTATGGAGGAGACATTTTAGCCTGTTACCAAACCATGTGCCTGTGGTTATCCCTTTGGCTACCACAACCACATGTTTAATACATTAATCAAGTCCATAGGTCACAAGTCCACATGTCACATTAACAATTAGTCTTTGTGTATTGAAACCTCACCCTAGCTGTGTCTTGTTTGCTCTGCTTATCAAAATTGAAAAAGCTGGAGATACCTAAAGGCGCTGTACCTGATTTACCACTGTGCTTTTTACTGCCTTAAAAATGTGAAAAACAGAACTGGTACATTTGAAAAGCTTTGTAGTGGTCTAAATGTACGCCTCACTTGCCTTATGATTTCAGAGCATCTTAATTATTCACTGTGATGGGTTCTTGATGGGTGCTTTTCACAACTTTCAGAGGTCAGAGCGGCGTTTTGCTGGATAAGCCATTTGTTTTTATTACAGTTTGTCAGTTTTTTTGTCTACTCATTACAAATGTTTGAAATGACCAAACTCAAATTAAACACGTAATGTTCTGTTGAAAAGGTCCATCACCTCAATGTTTCTTCAAAGATGTTGCTCCTTTGTCCAAAATGTTCCACAGTATGGCATTAAACTAATCTACGTCCGTGGGGATAAGCAGAAGTTAATTCATTAGACACAGCGGACATATTTTGACCTCAATAGCTGCTTATACAATATATCTGGACTGAGGCGAGACAAATTTTGCTCAAATGCATGGGGAAACGTCAGGTACAGGCCTTTTAATGCCATACTGTGGAACTTTCGAGGCACGGAAATTACATCTCCACCCGGACGAGCAGATGGCCGACCCCCCCACCTGAAAGGTTTAACATAGTGTGCCTTTGAAAGCTTATCACAGAACCTAAAATGTTAAGCAGAGATGACACTTGACACTAAATATGGCGGGCAGCAGTCTCCCAATATTAATAATTCATAATAAATCAACATGGGTCTTGCACGGCAGACCACATGGGGGAACATAATAGTGTGCGTCACAATCAAACCATGACTCACAACAGCTTCTCTTTCACGCGGCACACTCTTTGGCGGGGCTCTTTTGTCGGCATACACGGTACTGGAAAGTCAACCAGTTTAAGCATCTACATTTGAGATTAAATGGGTCCATATGAATAGCTCCTTTCAGACAGGATTGATAAGACGTTTTTTTTCTGCTTTGACTTTGCTCGGTCGACCGTATTTGGCAGATACCGGTGAACAATTAGTCACTTAGCAACAGGACACAGTTCGAGGCTTTAGAAATGATAATGTGTAACAAGTGCCAGTGGGCGCTGAGAAGGTCTAGGTTAAAAGGTATCACTAAGGTATTGTAAAAGTGATAAGATAGTAGATACAAGTAAATGCAAGATAGTAACGACACAACAATGCACCGTGAAAATGTTTTAAACTTTATACTTTATTAATTATTTTATTGTTCAGTTTGTCTTTCTAGATTTTGATTAATACAGAAATGTGTACCAAAAATTGTTAAGTAAATGAAAGGTTCCTAACCAGAGTGGGTTGCGGAGATATGTAAAATTAGATCTATTGGTAAATGGTCATGTTTTATACACTGGCGGTGAGGTGGATTAAGTGTCTTGCCCAAGGACACAACAACAGTACTCATTTGTGGGTGCTGGAATCACACTGCCAACCTGTATCTGACCAATGATGTTTATGTCGAGAGCGGGATTCGAACCAACAACCTTCGGATCAAAAGACAAATACTCTCCCAACTGAGCCACTGTCGCATCTTTTAGAATATCTTTACGCATCTGATGGTCTTATTCCTTTGCCTTGAAAGTACCGCTGTGTGGCATTAAACTTGTATAAATGGAGACAGACTCGTGACGGGTTAAGTTATATAGTTACATGTCAGATCTGTGGAGAGGCAAGCCCACTCACTGTATGATTGCAAGTATCTTTGAGCAATAAAATAACAGAGCAGTAGATATAGTTAATGTGGAACAATACAGAGATATTCATTTCTGTCATTAGCTCCCTGCCCCACAGCTGAATGTTCTGTGGAGTGCAGCACTGACCTTGCCTGGAGAAGAGTCTCTGGGGAGGCTAAGAGGAGGACCCTGAGCACCTATTGACAAACTGCCACTGCGGACGAGCCAGGATAATTAATTAGAGCAGCCGGAAATACACCGTTTTTATTTAGACTCCATTGGTGCTGTTGTTTTGCCTGCCACTGCTACATTTACTGTGTCCCTGTCATCAAACTGCACTTTTTCTAACCTGATGATGGCTTTTTTTATGTTCTAGCTCATCAGATCAAATAAACAGTTAACATTTTACATTACTTATAAAGATTAAAAGTACGTCTGCAATCAAATCGCAAAGGCTGCAGTTTTCCAGTACCATAATTTCCTCCACAAACAACAAAATATCCTGTCTTATTCTGAATATAACCCTGCAGTTTAGATCGGCACAAAATCCTGGTCTGAAATGTGATTCTTGTGTATACTTTTTCAGTTCATATTTCAGCCTTTTTGTCATTCCTATTAAAACATAAATCGCAAATATATATGCAGTTGCGGTGCTTGTCAGAATAATCAGAGCTAGATATTTTTTCCAAATCATCCAGCCCCACTTAAAAGTTTCTAGCGTAGATGGAAAATGGTCCTTCCTAATTCTTACCCTAACCCCTAAGACTTAATTAAATGGATTTATGTTAAGTAAGGTAGCTGTTTTCTTACTTAAGATTTCTCACAAATGTTATTTTAAACTATTTTTAAATCTGTCTATTTGAGAGCTCTTTTGCAAATGTTTCCTCATGAACTTTAGCAATTTAAGAAAGTCCCATGATGCCCTCCTGACACAACACTTGGGCTTTTGTGGTTCTGAAAGACGTCATCTTGAAAAGGGGCGTTATGCTAAATCGATTTTTTTTTTTTAGCTTTCTACCAATAATTTTATCAGTGGGATGCACGTTGAATGGTTGTGACAGTGCTCTGAAGGGGGAGGACAGGCTCAGAGTGTCAAAAATGAAAGTGAAACTTAACATGTTGATACTTTTTTTGTTTTGGTTTTTGTAACATGGTGATCTACATATGTTATGTGTTAGCAGTTAATACCCCATAGAAGTAAAAAAAAACAAAAAACCTTTTTTAAAAAAGTATTTGGCTGGATGCCAGATTGAATACGCTGTAATCATATATTTATTGAAACCACTTTTGTCTTGTTTGTTTGAAGCCTACTGTTCCACTTCTATGTTCCCCTTGTCCTCTTCAGTGGATGGGCCATAATCAGAGTCACGCTCAGCAGCTTTAAGTATGTGTTAACTGTCCCTCTTAGTCCTCCTCAAGTGCTTTAGTCCACCTGCATAGAGTATTTTGTCAGAGCCCCAGTTGTGTGTCCTCCCCAGGTCAGTATTGATGTTAGAATGTCTCTTTGTCACTTTCACTGTGGTCCTGCGCTCTTCACTTGTCCCTCCTGGTCACCCCTCAATGATAATGAGGTCATTTTGTACTGAGTCTTACAAATGCTTTAATGTCCTCCCATTGGGGCTCTGCAGCAATTAGTTAAAGGATAGCTGTTAATATTGTGTGAATCATTGCGTGTCTAGTAGTGTTTATCATGATCCATGAGCACTGGTGCTATAGCAATTTGAAACAAAATATCATACTTTTGAATGGGCTGAAGTCCTTGAAAATCACCTAATAAAGAATAATCTGAAAACCATGGATAAAGCCTGACTTGTGCTAAATTCACTATAGCCACTCTTATACCCACTTCTTCGCTACCGTGTTGCACCGAGGGCGCTCACTGCCAGCTCAGGCCTTGCTATCTTAACTTATGTCATCAGAGGTATAATACTCCCTACAATGGAAGCATAGTCAGACTGGACTGCAGTAGACGAGGATGGACAACACTTTCACAATGTCTTAACTCCAGCCTCATGCCTCTTCTTCCTACTGGCTGACTACCTTGATTTATTCTACCACACTCATAAAAACATACTGGAATTATTCTTTGTTTCATTTAAGGAGGCTTCAGTAATTTTGCCAATTTTGATGAGGTTGCTGTTGTGAGAGAATTGGTTCTTAATATGCCTGCCTGAATAAGTAAAGGTTACCACATAAAGATTACCTAGAAACCAGAAAACCATAAGCTTATTGATGTAGCTGTCGGTAAAGCGTTTGTGTGAGAATGACTGCTTAACTCCCAGCCCCTCCTCAGTGTTCACTTGCCTGCCACCCTCCATGTGCCCATTTAGTCCTCCATCAAATGCCAGTCCTATTTCTGGATGTTGGTTTGAGGGGTGAATGACAGTTGGAGAACAGTGCCCTGACAGTTTTTTATGGCTCGATGCAGATTGGAGGAGCTATTTAACCACAGGAAGCATGCCGTAATAATAATAATACTCCTTACTGACTTCACATGGCGCTGCAGGCCTCAAGATTCATTTAGCGATTCATTTTTAAATGTGATAATTGTGCCTGAGAAACATTTCTCTGTTGCTTAGTAATAAGGCAAATGGTAAAAGGCATGTGTTGATAAAAAGAACAATGCAGACAACGCTTCATGCTGTTATTTTCCAGATAAACCACTTTGATTACATGCTTTTCATATTTCTGAGGACTTTTTCCACAGTTAAGATATAATTTTGTTTTAAGTGGTTGATCACTATAGCAATCGGCCTAATCGACGTGAATCTGTGTGTGTCTTTCTCTTTCCTGTTTCTTGTCGATGAGGAAGTTTTGTTTTTAATGTGCCAAAGAGTGTGTCAGAGCTAGTGATATATGGATTTAAATACATACTTCCCTGTTTCTGGTTT
This sequence comes from Periophthalmus modestus, assembly GCA_019594935.1. Lineage (NCBI taxonomy): Eukaryota > Metazoa > Chordata > Actinopteri > Gobiiformes > Gobiidae > Periophthalmus > Periophthalmus modestus. The sequence goes on along the minus strand of JAIEZT010000124.1, from coordinate 20,965,943 downwards.
AATAGGTTAAATGAAAGATATAAAGTTACACATTTTTTTGGACAATTGTGCATAAAATATTGGCGATGCAAAATCGGTCGGCAACAGCAATGGATTTGGAGCTGGAGCTAAAAAAAAGCATACACACCTTTTTATGTGCATTGTAGAGCATAACATGTCTTTAGAGTAGTGTTGTCATGATAGTAAAGAACAGATTCAATATTCAATATCAATTTCAGTACCACAATGATTTTTAAAATGCTCTTCCAACACAAAATGATATACTCCATGACACAATAGTTCTGATAAAACTCAAGACCATTACAAAACTGTTCAAAAAAGGTCAAATTTAGTTTTAGTATCAGTCGGCCTGTCACCATAATATATTTTGAAGATTGATGTACTGTACTGCTGAAGTAAATATAGACGGTAAACGATAATACTGAAACCAATTTATGCCACTGACAATAAGCAAAAAGCAGATTTAAGCCACAAAAAAATTATAAATGTACAATTTTGTTAAAAAATCATGAGCTGTAATAAATAAACAGCAGAATGAAACACTTTAGTACTTAGTTTGTATCTATAATGAGTCATAAAAATGATTTATTCAACCTTTTACAGTTTAAATCCCATCATCTAAGCAGAAATAACCACAAATTTCCCAGTAATACAATGAAAAATTACATCTGAGAAATGTGACACATTGAATGATAAGTCGATATAAAGATTATCATGACAAGCCTCAGTATCATAACAGGTTCAAACGAGCATCCGGTTTTGATACTAGTTTTAGTATTAATCATATCTGATTTTCTATTTTTACTTTTTACAGCCCTACTTTAGTGTCTATAAAATTTAACTGACTTTGAATTAACTGATTGCCAAATTACTTTATAGTCATCATTTCGGATTTGCAGCTTTCGTCTACCCGCTTTATTCTTTTATATTTGCCTACCTATTAAACTGATAAACAACTCAAGTCACTGAGAAAATCATTAATAGAGAAATACTTTTTTCAAGGAGCCAGGGTTACAGTTGCGTTATCAAACTCTTGTGTAAACGCAAGCCCACTAATGCAATCACCAATCCTACGCCCTAAATTTCATCTGAGTAGCGCCACATCTTAATTATCCCACACCTACTTGCTTTTCATTTTCCAGTGGCCGGGTAAACAGATTGGGTGTTCTTCATGCGTGTGCGGAACAGTCTGCACCAGCTGTGATCCTCCTCCAACATAAGCCTCCTGAAGATTTCTCACAGGAATTCTTCTGTCGTTTTCCAACCAGTTTTGACAAGATTATTTAGTTATCCTGGCCGCCGCCATGAAGCAGTGGGCATATCTGTTTACCTGTGGTATATTGAAAAGAAAATCATGCAGTAATTTATAGTGAATTTCTGTTGAAGGCTCTTGTGTTTTGCATGAGCTGCGTTCACAAAGACATATGGACTTTGATGCATTGTAATGTCGTTCTGTTGCTTATTATGACCGTCCCACACCTGTTTGGACAATGTTTCCTCACTATTCCCAAAGAGCATTTCTAACCTTTTGCAAAGTCATGTTCCTGTTAAGTTTAATTAAAATTCACTGTTAGCTGGGCTTGCACTTGCCTTGAAGATTGCAGTATATTATTTTGTTTGCAGAGTGAGCTTGTTTGTCCACTATTAAATGTATTTCTGTTAACAACTTCATAGACTTTGGTTTCAAAATATAACTATCATTGATTGCCATATCTGTATTGTTAAAGGGACTGTGTGTAGCCTACGCTCCTATTGATTTAAAAAAGGTCGTACAGTTACAACTGAACCTGGATTTCCAGTGGTTAAACCTGCAGAACGAGCACAAGTACATTTTATCCTCTGTATATAAGGCCTCACTCACTGCACTAGCACTGATTAATGATTAGCTGCAGGTGCTACAGGTGCTCGATAGTGAGGTTTCAGATCAGTGAGAGTTTAAACCAACTGGATTTCAGCATTGAAATTGGCAGCCCAAATGAGAGCCTCTTCTACTTCCTAGAGAACAAAAATAACAAATTATAACAAATAAATGGGACATCATGTCCCATGTTTTTGGAATTACGAATAAATCAGCATTAGAACTGTTATCAGTAAAAGCTTTATTTGATTTGGACATGTCTACCTCACATCTGGGGAGACACATTAATTAGGAAATTTAAAATTATAATCTTACATACAGTTCCTTTAGCAGAAACAAGGTGGTCTATATTAAAGTCTCAATTAGGGATGGGATGATATTAAAATTTAGACTCATAATCGAGATTAACAATATTATCACGATAATTATTAAACCGAGGTGTACAGTTTTTAAAAAAGTCACTAAAACATCAATTGCCATACAATTGGCAGGTGTCTGAGCGATCACCTTTATTGTTGTTGTTTTTTTTGCTGCAAGTGAAATTAACAATGAATGAATAACACATTTGTCAATTATATAACTCTTGAATATAAAGAAACACATGAACCAACCTGAGAAAGCCTCCAGATAAAGGATATGATAAAGGACATGCTGGCATCGCAGCCATCAGCTGTGCAAAATGCTGTTAGCTAGAGCTAACCTAGCAATAGCAAAGTCAACACAAACACCTACCATTATTCATACAAATCCAAACTAACACAAACTACATTCAATAGTTTATTTCACATGGTACCTTACTTACGGTGGATATTTTCGTCTCAAGTCTGTCAAACGATGCAGGATGGTTGTCTCGTAAATGTTGTTTGTGTTTGCCCTCAGAGTCGTGACTTTTTTTCAGTAGACTCTACAGATTGGTAGCTCATCACCATCTTGGTCTTGGGTTTCAAAGCCATAAGAATTCCACACATCAGACTTCACCTTCTTGAATGGAGGATATAAATGGTAGTGAAGAACCATCCCCAATTCAAAATAGGCACAGAAGGTATCAAGTTTCATTGCTATTATAGTGGGCCCCCTTGTGGGCAAACACCAGAACTAACATTCAAACACTGTAATGAAACCGGAAACATGAGGCAGTATGATGCCGCGAAGGCGATTATAATACGTGTGCGATGATCACGATTATTAAAAATGCCACAAACGATTAATTGTGGACCACATTTGGGGAGATATTACTACTATGCAAAAGATATGCAGAATGAGTAATGTGAACCTATTGTAAGCTACTACTGTTCTACTTGTCTACAATTATTTTCAAAGTATCCTTGACCAGCAACATCACATTACAACATGCCGGTACTATGACACCGTCCAACTTTTAACCTCCATTGTCCCTTATCCTCCCATGTGTATTGGGTAATTATACAAGCACTGGCAAACCTGAACCTCCATGTAACCCTACACAACCTGCTTCCCCTTTACCATATGCTGCGGTTGAGCGAGCTTAGCCCTTGTGGTCCTGTCTGGTGCCTTGTTTTTAGAAATGACATGTCTATAGAGATGGCTCTTCCCTTTCTACTTACTGTATCAGGTCAGTTACACAACAATAGCTGTTTATCTCCTTATCTCCTGCTAAACCAAAACGCTTCCTCCACCCCTATGGGATTGTTTAGCCCCCATGAGCATGTAGCCATACCTGGGTCGGATTATGTCTCGTTTGAGTGGTTGTTGATGTGCTGTGACATCAGCTGAGACGGTGACAATGGCACACCCCAGTCCATTAGAGGTGTACAGTAAATAGAGGCTTTATGATAATTTTTCTGTGTTTGTAGGTCTCATTTTGGTTAGTAATAGGGTGAAATCAGGTTCATATCGAATTTAACCATGGCTCAATGTGAGGCTAATAAAAAGAAGGCCAAAACTGTGAATAACAAAAGTCAAGACAACCAGAAGAAGCCTGAGTACCACAGTTTGAGAACCACTGCTATGAAATGGAAGATATTTAATGAGCACATCACTGGCACCAGTCTGGCCGTACTAGGTTTATAGTTTTGGATGCACTGGATAGTTCGAATTTTAAAAGCAACAATATCCGAAATGTAAGAAAGTTTAATTTTAGGAATTATAGGAATATTTAGGAATAGGAATATTCTGCTTTTGAGATACATATGTTTTATGTCATATAGTGGAAAATTATAGCCGAAGGAAAAATATTTTCATGGAAACAAGCAGCAGACGGCCCTCCTCATATGCTTTTTAGTGTATGTTTTGGCTCAAAAGTTACATACTGTGACTTTAAGCTGCCCATGTCTCGATGTGACAAATCAATATCAAACCATCCCTAGTAAATAGATTTTTTTTTCTACATGCAGTGTTGTGTTCTTTATTTTAACGGGCTATATGTTTCATGCAGTTAAAAGTTGTTTTCCTGTTGCCACTTGTTTGAAATGGGTGGACGTGGTACACCACCTCCAGACCTGCTGTACAAATCATACGGACCGCCACATCAATTTGATAAATCCCACGCAGCGCCTCGTTTATGTCGTACACCAAATATACACACCTGTTTCGCTGTATGGAAGTTTTGTGAATCAGGGCCATGGCACTACAGTATCTTTCAGCTCTCACTTCTGTGAAATTGTTATTTTAGACTTGTTTTCTGCCACTCAGTCATTCATTGTTGCCTCTTTTCATCTTTGGACATTTCATTTAGTGGCATCTGTGATGTGAGTGGATTTCAAAGCTTCGAGTGAGAATATAGCCTCACTATAATCCATGCCTCTGTCTGGTATCTTGTAAAACTATGTGGCAGCTTAGACATGGCATTTGTGGAAGCTTTGTAGAAACCATATGGCTTTGTTACCCTTTGAGAGTCAACATCTCAGGCTGAACAGAATGTCTATGTTGTTAGGTGTCACTGCTTGCAAAGGCATTAGCATTCTGTGGAGCTGACTTGCATACTTCCTGCTAGTACTATGACATTGAAATTGTCTTTGGTTGTTAAGGCAGTAAGTGTCACTGAAATAAATTAAGCTATCAAATAAAACGTAAAGGAATTTGGCAAATAATGATTATATTATAACAGAATAGCAACTTGGAGTCCTCAATAATTATAATTTTTATAATATATATATATATATATATATATATATATATATATATATATATATATTTTTTTTTTTTTTTTTTTTTTTTTTTTAAATCAGATGTGATGTGAAATCATATTTTAAGATATTGTTTTTGGCAATTTCTTGTTTTTTTGGTCAGTTTGTGCTATGAAACATGTATATTTTCACATGGAGCCAGCAACATTGTCCAATCTGCACTGAAAGACGTTGAAATGTATTGCCCAATATATCCATAGATTTCTATAGATTGTATTAAATTTGTGTTAACTTCACAGTACTACCTTTGTTATTCAAATTTCAAATAATTTTCCTGCCTGACAAATTTGAAGGGGGCACACTGGGTAATTAAGTGTTTTGCATCTTATTTCCATTTTTTCCTTTAGATAGTCACAAGACCACAGCATTTGCAGGGCCACCTCACCACCAAAAGTGTGTCAGTCCTTTGTAGCTTAGAGGTAGTGCTTTGTGAAGCAACTAGTGTAATGTGCGGAAAGGTATGTAAGGACATGACCCAACCTGCAATGAAATTAAAACCAGGAAACAGTCTCTTAACAAATTCTGATCAATGTACATGTTCATTGTTTTAAGTTGTTTAATTGACCGTAGCTCTGTCGATAGTATTTGTCCACTGATCTGAAAGTTGGCGGTTCGAATCCCGCTCTCAACATGAACATCATTGGTTGAGCGGTCAGATCCACTGACCCACAGGTTGACTGTGCAATTCCAGCTCCCACAGATGAATGCTGTTGTTGTGGCCTTGGGCAAGACACTTAACCCACCCCCAGTGTCTGCGTACAACGGTGTATGAATGTATGTGTGAATGAGTGAGTGGCTCCATGATGTAAAATGCTTTGAGTGCCTTCAAGGAGGAAAATATATATAAAAATCTGACCATTCAATTGCAAGCATGTTTAAAAAAGGGCCATGTCTGGTACAGAGTTTGAAGTGGTGCTAGAGTAATGTCACTAGTATGGCTCAGTGCTCTTAGATGTGTGGTATATCACGCTCTTGTAGTAATGATGGCTAGAAGGTGCTTTTGTTTTGGTGTTTGTAGTTTTTTCATGATATGTATTTGACAGAAAAACTAATTTCCCAAACTATAATACTTATCATCATGAATCATATCTTACATTTTTCTTGCATTTCTGTGGCTTCGACCTGCACATGACTGTTTAACAATCAAATCTCTCAAAACATTCTTGTCATTTTTAAGATATGTTCTATAGAAATGAAACACCAGATAATAAATAAAATTAATAAGGCGGCACAAAGTTCAATTAAAGTTCACAGACTAAAATGACTAGATGAATAGGTTGACTCAGGGCAACGCAATTAATTACAATTGAATTTAAATTATTGCATTTTTTTTTTTTAAATATATGGAGTTCTTGTATTAGTTTAACTGTTGAAATTTTAATGATTTTCAAATGTTAATGCTCCTGGATTTGTTAAAAATGTGCATTGTAAACATAAATTGCAAAAGTTGGAATTCTTGCCAGAAAAAAATGCACTTACTTTTTTTTTTTTTTCTCAAATGTGGGCACCCTTAGTTTGAAACACTCAAATAAAAGTAATTTGTGCTCTATCAGTGGTGATTGTAGTGTTATTATTGCATTCCAACTTTCTAAAATATAAAAGGATTATCAGCCCTTATTGAATTGTTTTGTCCCTTCCAGGCTTCCATTTGATCCCACGCTTGTCCAGCATCGTCCCAGAGAGCTGCCTCTTGATCGTGGTGGGACTGCTGGTGGGGGGCCTCATCAGACTGGCCGGAGAAGCGGTACCGCCGGTCATGAACGCAGATGTCTTCTTCCTCTGCCTGCTACCTCCCATCATCCTTGACGCCGGCTACTTTCTACCCATCCGCCCCTTCATGGAAAACCTGGGAACGATCCTGATGTTCGCTGTGGTCGGAACTCTGTGGAACTCCTTTTTCATCGGAGGCCTGCTTTTTGCTGTGTGTCAAATCAACGCGGGTTATCCGTCAGAACTTCACCAATTAGAGCTGCTTCCTTGTTTGCTGTTTGGGTCCATAATATCGGCGGTGGACCCGGTGGCAGTGCTGGCAGTTTTTGAGGAGATTCACATTAACGAACTCTTGCACATTCTGGTGTTTGGGGAGTCGCTGCTCAATGATGCTGTCACTGTGGTAAGTGACTGGAACAAACAGATTACTCGTTTGACTGTGACTGTGGAGGGAGAGATTATAAAAATATTTCTGACAGTAATATAGGAGTTGATCACAAAATGTCTTTTTCCTTTGCCTGTATGTAAACACATTCAGTTATCAGTGTTTGATCCAGACACAATCGGATTGAACCCAGTATATATTTTGGAGCCGTCCTAACTGCAAATAAATGGAGTGGTGTTGTTCAGGAGGCCCAATCTGGTCTTAAATCATTTCAAATTAGTCCTTTCCCGTCTTCTGTCTCTTGTTCCCAGGTGCTGTACCATCTTTTTGAGGAGTACGCAGGGGCTGGCACTGTGACAGTACTGGATGGCTTCTTGGGTATCGTGTCCTTTTTGGTGGTGGCGCTGGGGGGAGTTCTGGTTGGAGCCATCTACGGTCTGCTGGCTGCCTTCACCTCACGCTTCACCTCCCACATGAGAGTCATCGAACCGCTGTTTGTGTTTGTGTACAGCTACATGGCGTACCTGTCTGCTGAGATATTCCACCTGTCAGGCATCATGGCGTAAGTCCACACAAGACATAATTATGTCTGAAAATTATGTTTAAAGTTACACTATCCAACTTCTCTCTTATGGTGGGTTTCGGATGATATCAGAACCACATTCTATAGGCCAATAAGGTTTAATACAGATATGGGGCAGCTAAAATGAATGCTATTAAAATGCAGATGTTGTAATAGTTTATGGTTTGTGCCTGGTTTGTGCTTTTACCTTTTGGATATTTTGTAGGAAAATCTAGTATAATCGATCGGAAACACTAGCTCTTGTCCCCCATCTGGGAGTATAACATCACATTTTAGAACCTAAGAACCACCAATAAATGAGTACCGGTACATTTGTTTTAAAGGTACTAGCACTGTACTAAAGGGTTTGTGAGAGCCAGGCAGTAGATAGATTTAAATACCTACTTCCTCAGAATAGATCACATGACTTGGTTTCTTGTTAATCATTCTCCTGTGCTTACTATTAGGATTGTCAAGTAGGCTATAGAAAATCAGGTGCGAATTGATAACTAAAACTAGTGAGTAGTGAGTATCGAGTTCTATCGAGCTCTAGTATTGAAATAGAGTTTGAAATTTTAGTATGGTGTTTGAAAAATTTGTATTGTGACACTACTTACTATACTTCAGTCTTTATTACTGTTTTTAAGTGGAATAATGGATAATGACCTCTCATGTCTTGTTTATAATATCTAAAGTTTTAGTTTTCCTGAGTATTGAAACTAGATTTGCATTTTTGTTTTGTTCAAAAGTGTTCACATTACACATTTTAAACATGTCCAGAAAGGCCGGAACCTTAACATTTCTGCTTTCTACCATGTTATAATGTTCCCTTACCCTTGCATGCTTGAGTATTTTAGCTATCTCTCCCGGGCCTTACTTAAACCCTCCTTACGGTTAGCTGTAAGATTCGGTGCAATGCTCAGCTTACAAGCCTACATCATCTAAAAACATGATACAAAACTGTGCACTAACAACTTGTCGATGTGCAGTAGTTTCAACAGTGGGATGCACTCGTTCTACAGCATATAGGCCAAGGTCATTCATTTTGCATAACTCCCTTTGACAGTACACAATGTCTATAGTGGGTGATTGAGGGCCTGTCTATATATACAGCCTTGACCTTGCATTGACATCACAGTCACCTATGCCTCCTTGGCAAACAGAGTACGGACATACATCATGGGACCTGTGCTATTATATAACTCATCATATCCATCACGCATTCATACCCAGCCCAATGGTGTCCCAGCTGCCATCTCCCATGAGCCCCTCCCGTATGTATCAATCCACTCTGGGTTGAAGGCACGGTGACTTATAGAACATGGGGCCTGGCAGAGGTGATATTCTCAGTGTCACAGCGCATAGGAGCGTCAAGGACTAAAAGCTCTCTCAAGACATTCTGGGAAAATGTTAGAGCATTTATCAAGTTACTTTGGAGTTTCATCTTTTCCTTCTCCAGACAGTAGGGATATGAAGTAATAGGGTTACAGCTAGTGTTTATTAAGTAACTAGTCCAAATAAAGGTTAAAATGTGCTGACAGTAGCCTTCTAGATAGGGAATATTTACAAATAAAGTACTGGTATATTATTAATAAAAATCTTTTTTGACATTTTGATTTAATAATGCCACGGTCTTTGTTAAAAAAAATGTATTGTCTTATGTGTGTTTATTAATTCAAAATACGATTACAATGACTTTGGTCACGGTCATATGAGATTTAAAACTGGATGTTGAAACTCGATCCAACCTATTATAGGTTTTATTATCAATACGCATAAGTCTGTTATGTCAATTTACATTTAATTTCCAGGGAAAGAGCCAAACACAAGGATAAACTGTCTAATGTCAGAATAATATTTAAAAAACAGGGCATGGGTAAGGCCAGATTCCATCAGAAATTCTTTATTATTTTAAAATTTTGAAAGATGATACAGCGCAGCATTTCTGTTTCATTTCTGTCTCTTTTTGTTTTTATCAGACATTTGATTGCTACCTGAATGATGGTTTTATTGCCTTGTAAAATAGATAAATAGGCAAATGCTCTAAGTAGGGGATAGTGTGGACAGTCTGAAAGGCGTCGTGCGAAAGATATACCATAATACTTTCTTTTAAATTGCTACATACTGTGAAAACAATCCTTATGTGTCATCATTCTGAAACCCACTGAAATCAAGCTTTATGGATAGAAAGAACTAGTCATTTTTAAATATCTAGGCTGCAGTGCTCTATTGACTTGTAAACCTACTGAATACCAAATACTTTCTCCGTAGTTAATGTTTACTTTTGTCTTCTCTCTGCAGATTGATCGCATGTGGCGCTGTCATGAAACCCTATGTGGAGGCCAACATATCGCACAAGTCCCACACAACCATCAAGTATTTCCTGAAGATGTGGAGCAGCGTCAGTGAGACCCTCATCTTCATCTTCCTGGGAGTCGCTACAGTGGACGGCGAACACCACTCGTGGAACTGGATCTTTGTCACCGCCACTGTCATCCTCTGTCTGGTTGCAAGGGTCATAGGTCAGTTATTTTATTTTATTTTTTTGACCCCTCCCTGAACCGCCACCTTAACGTGGTGGAGGGGTTTGAGCACCCGAATGATCCTGGGAGCTATGTTGTCGGGGGCTTCATGCCCCTGGTAGGGTCACCCATGGCAAACAGGTCTAGGGGGAGGGGTCAGACTAAGAGCGGTTCAGAAGCCCTTTATGATGAGGAGACAACAAAGGCTAGTTACGTCGCCCGGACCGGCATCACCGGGGCCCCACCCTGGAGCCAGGCCTCGGGTGGGTGCTCGAGAGCGAGTGCCTGGTGGCCGGGCCTTTCCCCACGGGGCCCGGCCGGGCTCAGCCCGAAGGAGCGACGTGGGGCCGTCCTCACGTGGACCCATCACCTGCGAGAGGATCCGTAAGGGGCTGGTGCAGAGAGATCTGGGCGGCAGTCGACGGCGGGGGCCTCGACGACCGGATCTCCGGACATGGAGACTAGCTCTGGGGACATGGAATGTCACCTCGCTGGGGGGGAAGGAGCCTGAGCTTGTGCGGGAGGTTGAGCGTTACCGACTAGATATAGTCGGCCTCACCTCCATGCACAGTTTGGGCTCTGGAACCCAACTCCCTGAGAGGGGCTGGACTCTCCATTTCTCTGGCGTTGCCCACGGGGAACGGCGGCAAGCTGGTGGTGGTGGTGGTGGGGGGGGGTGACGACAGTGACACCTGTGGGTGACGACAGTGACACCTGGAGGGGCGTGATTGGGAAGAACGGCCTCCCTCATCTGAACCCGAGTGGTGTTTTGTTATTAGACTTCTGTGCTAGTCACAGTTTGTCCATAACGAACACCATGTTCAAGCACAAGGGTGTCCATCAGTGCACGTGGCACCAGGACACCTTAGGTCGGAGGTCAATGATCGACTTTGTAGTCGTGTCATCTGACCTCCGGCCGTGTGTTTTGGACACTCGGGTGAAGAGAGGGGCAGAGCTGTCAACTGATCACCACCTGGTTGTGAGTTGGATCCGCTGGCGAAGGAGGAAGCCGGATAGACCTGGCAGGCCCAAGCGCATCGTGAGGGTTTGTTGGGAACGTCTGGTGGAGCCTTCTGTCAGGGGGGTCTTCAATTCGCACCTCCGGGAGAGCTTCTCTCTGATCCCGGGGGAGGCTGGGGACATGGACTACGAGTGGGCCATGTTCTCCACTTCTATTGTCGATGCGGCTGCTCGTAGCTGTGGTTGTAAGGTCTGCGGTGCTTGTCGCGGCGGCAATCCCCGAACCCGGTGGTGGCCACCGGAAGCAAGGGATGCCGTCAGGCTGAAGAAGGAGTCCTATTGGACCTTGTTGGCTTGTGGGACTCCTGAGGCAGCTGACAGGTATCGGTGGACCAAGCGTGCCGCGGCTCGTGCTGTCGTGGAGGCAAAAACTCGGGGTTGGGAGGAGTTCGGGGAGGCCATGGAGAAGGACTATCGGACGGCCTCAAAGAAATTCTGGCAAACCGTTCGCCGCCTGAGGAGGGGGACCAGAGGGTGTGTTCCAATTACAGGGGAATCACACTCCTCAGCCTTCCCGGTAAGGTCTATTCCAGGGTACTGGAGAGGACAATCCGACTGATAGTCGAACCTCGGATTCAGGAGGAGCAGTGTGGTTTTCGTCCTGGTCGTGGAACACTGGACCAGCTCTATACTCTTGCTCTTGCCTGCTCGAGGGTTCATGGGAGTTTGCCCAACTAGTCCACGTGTGTTTTGTGGATCTGGAGAAGGCATTCGACCGTGTCCCTCGTGGTGTCCTTTGGGGGGTGCTCTGGGAGTATGGGGTCCGGGGCCCTTTGCTAAGGGCTGTCCGTTCCCTGTATGACCGGAGCAGGAGCTGTGTTCGCATTGCCGGCAGTAAGTCAGACTTGTTCCCGGTGCATGTTGGACTCCGCCAGGGCTGCCCTTTGTCACCGGTTCTGTTCATTATATTTTTGGACAGAATTTCTAGGCGCAGTCAGGGGGTGGAGAGAGTCTGGTTCGGGAACCACAGGATCTCATCTCTGCTGTTTGCAGATGATGTTGTCCTGATGGCTTCTTCGAGCCAGGACCTGCAGCAGGTACTGGGGCGGTTTGCAGCCGAGTGTGAAGCGACTGGGATGAGAATCAGCTCTTCCAAATCTGAGGCCATGGTTCTCGACCGGAAAAAGGTGGTTTGCCCTCTCTGGGTGGGTGGTGAGCCCTTGCCTCAAGTGGAGGAGTTCAAGTATCTCGGGGTCTTGTTCACGAGTGAGGGAAGGATGGAACGCGAGATTGACAGGCGGATCGGTGCAGCGTCTGCAGTGATGCGGTCGCTGTATCGGTCCATTGTGGTAAAGAGGGAGCTGAGTCGAAAGGCAAATCTCTCGATTTACCGGTCAATCTACGTTCCTACCCTCACCTATGGTCATGAGGTCTGGGTCATGACCAAAAGGACAAGATCGCGGATACAAGCGTCCGAAATGGGTTTCCTGTGCAGGGTGACTGGGCGCACCCTTAGAGACAGGGTGAGGAGCTCAGTCACACGGGAGGAGCTCGGAGTAGAGCCGCTGCTCCTTCACGTCGAGAGGAACCAGCTGAGGTGGCTCGGGCATCTGCTCAGGATGCCTCCTGGATGCCTCCCTAGGGAGGTGTTCTGGGCATGTCCCACCGAGAGAAGGCCCCGGGGAAGACCCAGGACACGCTGGAGGGACTATGTCTCTCGGCTGGCCTGGGAATGCCTTGGGGTCCCACCGGAGGAGCTGGAGGACGTGTCTGGGGTGAGGGAAGTCTGGGAGTCCCTGCTTAGACTGCTGCCCCCGAATGATTAATGATTATTTAGCTAAGCCTGATTATGATTATTTAGCTAAGCCTGTCACAATAACAAAATTTGAAGTGCGATATATTGCAGAGGAAAATATTGAAAACGATGCCATTGACGCAATTTTTTTTTTATACATATACAATATCTTTAAATAACATGAGCTGGAATAAAAAATAAATAAAAAATAAACCACTTCAGTAATAAATTTGTATCTATAATGAGCCATAATTCCTATAAGCCATAAGTACAACAACAAGTAGAGTATGTTATGAATATTTGTCATGTTTTTTTTTTACTGTAATTGCACTATTACTATGGTATTATGGCCATGATATTACGACGCTGTAAAGTTAAGGCCTACTGATAAAACCAGAACGCAGACAATCTTATCTAATTTATATTCTTTCCCAGGTGTGGTTGGTTTGACCTACATCATCAACAAGTTCCGCATTGTAAAACTGACTACCAAGGACCAGTTCATTATCGCCTATGGTGGCCTGCGAGGGGCTATTGCCTTCTCTCTGGGTTTCCTGCTCGATGAAGTGCATTTTCCCAAGAAAGACATGTTCCTCACAGCCATCATCACAGTTGTTTTCTTCACTGTGTTTGTTCAGGTATATCACACATAATTTATCTGTGTATTGTTAATTAGATGATCCAAAGCATAATCTCAGTCAGTGTTTGTCCCAGGAAGAAAAACAAGCACCCCAGCAGTTACCAAGGAGACCATTGTGTTTGTCACATCAAATAATATGACGCATCAAAAAACTAGAATATTATTGTTCCTTTCCACCGCATTCATCCATTAGAAACTGTTCGAGGTAAACTTCGGGAAGATATGGAGGGGAAACCGATTGGCTACCTCCCAAATGAAATCCAAATGTCTGCTCTGAGGCTGGATTGCAATGTTTTATTCATTATGCAGAAGACACTGCCAGGGCATCCGATGCTGAGATAGCAGGGCAAAAAGTTCAAGGTCCTTTCCACTTGGGGTAAAGCAGTGATTTGTATATTGTCAAAAGAATACATATAAAGTGTATGTGAGGTTTTGACTTTAGATTCCATAAACATGCCCTGTCTGTGTCCCCAGATATGAGCTAAACATGCTCGAATCAAATACAGCTATTACTGATAACTATTATAATACTGGTTCTTCTTAAAACAACAATAGTGGACATGATTTTTTTTTGGTTCTCTAGACAATTATCCAATCAGAATGTAGTAGAATGAGCCTGGGTTGCCAGTTTCAACACTGAAATCCAGTTGGTTTAAAACTAAAAGGGCTCTTTGATCTGAATCATCACTACCTAAACCCCAGCACCAGCAGCCAATCATTAATCAGTCCAGTATATGCTGTCCATAAACTGAGAATGAGGAAATCTTTGTCCTCTTTTCACCTTATTACAGAAGTTGCCGTGAGCACCGCCTTCATCATTCGGGTTGTATTATTTTGCATGCGACTGCCGATCTTGAGAGCAAATAAGTTCTACACAGACTGCAGAGCCATTTTAAAGCCTCCCAGAGAATGATTGAATTGTTGACTTGTTTGTGCACTTGAACATAGAACGTTTTACACAAATCAATCTACTTTATATCAGATTTTACTAGCAAAACTTTCATCAAATTCTCAATTGAAATGAATGGGATTCCCAATTAACCGGAATTGCCACCACAAAGAAAGTGCAATTTAGTAGCTTTAAAAGGCAAAAGTGGCCGGGCAGAATATGGTGAACATGAAGGTTAAGACCTTGGCAACCCAGGTTCAATTGTGATTGTAGTATCTTTTTTTTAAACTGTAAGAGCACAGACTACATACAGTTCTTTTAAACTTTTCCCCCCACATCTACCATATGAAAAAGTATTTACAACCAATGTACCTTATCATTATTATTGCTCTAACTAAAATAGATCAAAGATTTCCATATCTTTGTAGCCATTTACTTCAAGTCAAATTGGCCCAGTGAGTCATTTCTTTATTGGGTAATTTAAGTGATAAGGCTAATCTGTTCAGATAAGCAGCACAACCTCTTGGCTGCATTTTCAGGGTGGGCTGTTAGATGAATGAAAAACACAGTAATAGGATTCTGTAATAGGCTGTAATAAGGCAGTTCCCTTTAAAAAACAATATGCAGAATGTATTTACAATTATGTGTTTGTTTCCTCACAGGGCATGACCATCAAACCTCTAGTGGAGCTACTGGCGGTGAAAAAGAAACAAGAGGCCAAGCGCTCCATTAATGAGGAGATCCACACACAGGTACGGTGGTAAAGCGACTATATAATATTCTGGTGTCATCTCCTCCAGTATTCACAAATCAATTTAATTTAACATGTATTTTACACCAATCTACTAAGTATGATGCAAGATTGATCAAAATCTAATTGAAATTGCATTTTGAACGGACATAAACTGCAAAGGCTGCAGGTTTTTTTTAAAGCATATTTTCCTTCATGAACAACAACTTATCCTTTCTTATTCTGCATAAAAACTGCTAGCCCTGTAGTTAAGGTCTGTGCAAACATGTTATGAAGTGTGATTGTTGTTGTTCAAATTTCAGTCTTTTTGTCAGTTCTTCTGGTTGAGTTTAAAATGTGAACTCTGAACAGAACCCTGTTATCTAAACATAAATTGCAAATCTAATCACAATGCTTGACTGAAAAATCACAGTTAGTAATCACTAGTCATACAAGGACTGCAGGAATTGGGAAAAATATCTATCACTGCTGAGGAAAGGTATGAAAACATGAAGGTTGCTCCCACCTACTGGCCATGTGCTGGAACTTCATGTCCTCTTTAAACTACATGCATTTTGCTTGTAGCTCACTTTTCCTTTGCAATCAAAAAACCTACACAAGAAACAGTGACAGACAGCTCTCAGACTGGTATTACCTTTCTCATAGTAAGAGTACAGCGCATGCAGCCGCCCACACCTCTTTGGGGCTTTGTGGTGAGTCACCAGTACTTTAGACTCGGGAGAGTACACTGCCTTCATTTTCAAAACTTCAAATGAGAGTCTGCCACAGCACAGACAATGGAAGCTGGCCTTGGTTCACTTTATCTTTGCTCTGAAATGTGGTTATAGTCCGAAGCAACTGCTATTGTTCATTGTTGTAAGTAACAGTACACACGGAAGTAGATGTAATTTTTGTGAGATACACTGGTTTTAGTGAAATTCTAGTGGAAGTAAAACATGTAATGTGCTGTATTTGGAAGGACATGAGTTTGTGTTAACTGTGTGATCACTGAAGCAATCCACTATATTAGTTTTAGAGGGAGAGTGTTTAATGGGCACTTTTACCATAGCAAGTAAAAATGTTCTTTCTAATAGAATAGTACAAAAGTACTCAAAATGGTGCCTATAAACAGTCATCTGAAACCTGTTAATAGTTGTATGTAGTCTCTCTGCTCTATTTCAATACTAAGGAATAGACTCGATACTCAATACTGATTTTGATACCAAGATGATAATAAAAAACACAATAGACAATAGGATGTCATTTTCAACATTAAACATTAGTACTTTTTTATATTACTATGTGGCCTTATATCTGTGTAATTCCTCAGTCGTCTAGGTAGGTTCCATAGTGGTCCATGGGCATATACTAGTCTATGTGGTTTTATACTTATATATACTAGCTAGAAGCTGCTCCTCCACATCGAGAGCAGCCAGCTGACGTGGCTCGGGCATCTGTTCCGGATGTTTCCTGGGCGCCTCCCTACAGAGGTGTTCTGGGCATGTCCAAGCGGGAGGTGACTCTAGGGGGAAGACCAGGCATTTGCTGGAGGGACTAGCCTCTCTCAGCTGGCCTGGGAACACCTTGGGATTCTATTGAAGGAGCTGGAGGAAGTGTCTGGGGTGGGGGAAGTCTGAGAGTCCCTGCTTAGACTGCAGCCCTCACGACACTGCCCCAAATAAGTGGAAGGAAATGGATGGATTAGTACCTGATTTTAGATACTTTTGACAATGCTAGTTGTACTGTTACTCATCCTGGAGCCCTCAAAAGTCTGTAGAAACGTGACTAAAAGGGAAGTCTTAAAGGTTTTGTATGTTGTAGCTCTCTTTCTGCAGATTGGCCCAGTCTTGTTTTATAAGCATGTTCTAACAATGACATGTCAGACATTGCCAACTCCCCAGCTGCTTTTTATTTTCTTTTTCTTTTATGCAACTCAATCAGCATCCTCACAAACCAGTGGTAAAAATGCTTCTGGGAGTTGTCATGGAAACAGGCAGTCGTCATGTTAAAGATTAGCGAGCACAGCCGAGTGACCTGGCACCAGCTGAACACTTCTGAAGACGTAATGCATCAGAACAGAGGCAAGCTGCTCCGACAACCAGGGAACACACTAAATACTGGGCCATCCATCACACGGGGCTCTCTGCAATTTTCTTCTGCAAAAACCCATCCCGCTGCTGCAAGTAATGATGTAGGAAAGATGTGACTGTGAGGAATTGTAGCTGCAGTGGGGGCACAGAGGGATACAGGTTCAGTTGAGTAATGCCTGATACAGCAATAAAAACATTATTTCTACCTTTCACATTGTATGAGTAACACTTTAATTGTGCTGCATTTTACCCACAGTTCCTGGACCACCTCTTGACCGGAATTGAGGACATCTGTGGCCACTATGGACATCACCACTGGAAGGACAAGTACGAATCGCCAGCAATTTAACAACTCATTTGTTTAAAATAAAATTCTACTAGTATTATAAGGGTTTTCAAACTCCAGGAACCTTTTGCTTTTTGTGGTACTTTATTTACAGCCACCTTTTGACATGCTTTCACACAAGAGGAATTATTATGACTAGGGCCACAGTTTGGGGACTATTTTGTACGGTCCAGCTTTAGGTATTTTTCAGTCTGACCAAGAATCTTTTGGTAACACAAATACAGTGCTACTTGTGACTGAGAAATATTTTACATCTGTTCTCAGATTCAGACACTGTATTGATCCACCCGCACATTTTTTTTGCCACACTAGCTAAAAAAAAATACAACATTGTTAATGGTAAATAGAATAGTAATTCAAACCCTGATAATAGGTTGATTTTTAAGAGTTTCATTTCATCATTTTGTTTTCTTTTATTTTTGTTTAGTTTTTTGTTGTTGTTTTTTTTTTTTTTTTACACAATTTTTATCTAATTTTTATGTACACAGTTTACTCCCCAGTGGGGATGGGGCGATAAAAAATAATAATCATCGCGATCATGACGATATTATCGCCATAATTATTCATTTGTAAACGTTCCAACGGCCCGGATTCGTGTACTTTACAACTCTACAGGAATGTACATGTACTTCTGTGTCACCCACGCCAACAATCTACACATCAATGAAAGTTACAGCGCTCATCTTTTCATTTATGCAAACAATTTTCATCTGGAATCACCACAGTGCTGACAGGAAAGACGTTTTTACAGAAAAGCCAAAAATGCGGATTTGGACTTCACTCACCTTTGAGGCTCTGATTCTGTCAAACATCAACATATTCCACAAAGTTGGTCTCATTCGTTCCTACAGGTCCAGAGAATATAACCCACTGAAGAAATCATGTCCACAAAATAAGTTAGATCCTCCATGTCGAAACTGCTGCAGGAAAGTATTCCACACGCGAAATCTGCTCCGTCATTTTTTTGCATTTCTTTGGTCGATTTCAGACATGATAATTACGACAGCGCCAACTTTTGGCCGTGTCTCAATTCACCAAAAATTCACCAAAGTGCCCTTAAGGCGCATTTAAGTCGGGCTGGTACTTCGACCTGCACTTTGAACAGTACAAAGAACGGTGCATTTGACGAATTGGGACACGGCCTTTGTTTCTCAGAGATAAACACACGTGTATCTTCTGATTGACACAGTGTTGTCCAATAAGGTGAAGGTTGTGTCACTGGTGCTGCAAACAGCGAATCAGTGCTACATGTGACTGAAAGTTTACGCCCCACTCTCCCCCGTGTAGAATCAACCAATCACATCACACACGTTTAGTGACGTTTTCTCCTCACAGCCAATGAGCAGCGGAGCACGTGTGTGACATGTCGAGATTTTCCGTAAACACACGGACTTCACCGAGTGGATCTGTGCATAATGCGCATGCATTCTATGCGCTGTTGTTTTGCTTCTAAACATGATGAAACGGGCAAATAGACAAAACAAAGGAAGTACGAGGACACTGTGGATGTTTGTACAAGTTAAACTAGAGGCATCTCGGACCCGGAGCGGTTCGTGTCAGAGTGAAGACGACTGTGGACTCAGGAGGAGAGGAATTTATTTTTGATGGATTGGATGCTGTTCTCGATCGCTAAGCATGGTTTATCTGCTATTGACATGATTGTAGGTAAATATACATCGTGTGTGTGTCTGTAAAATGCTGTTTAGCTGCTACACACAAGACAATCTACATTCAATAGTTTATGTCACTTACGATGAATATTTTCGGCTCAAGTTTGTCAAACACTGCAGGATGTTTGTCTCGTAAATGCGCGTGCAAGTTGCTCGTGTTTTGCCCTCGGACCCGCAACTTTTTTCGGCAGACTGCCAAGTGTCATTGCTGTAACAGAGCGCCCCCTTGTGAGCAAACACCAAAACTTGGAATCTAAACCAAACTTTTTCCTGTGAGGGCCACATAACTTCTCGCTTCTCTGACGGGACCGGGGTCAGTTTGTAACAGAAAAAGTGAGACGATTGCAGGAGTGCCTAAACGTAAAAATGTATTGTTTTCCAGAAAGCCACACATATTCAAATAACCCTTTCTAGATTCTTCACAGAACAAAAGTCAGGAAATAAATAATAACACTAGTAATGAAATAAATAATAACCAAATTACCCTCCCTGGGTTCTAATCATCAATCAATAATGTGTGTCCACTTCAGGTTAAATGCCCTGCATTCTCTTACCTAACCTTTTCGCCATGATTCCATTCTCTTTGAGAGGGGCGGGTTTAGGATTTATTTTCTGGGGGTTGCCAGATAGGGGCACAGGCAGCAGAAGGGTGGAACAGAATGTCACATTATATGTGTGGCAATCGAGGGGTTAACAAATTGGGATAATACTATAAAATATAAGTGTTGCAACAACGCCACCCCAAATCTAGTTTGGGGACTAAAACCCAAGTATAAGGCACACAGGTAAGCAGATCAAGATGAGAGAGCCAGGTTCCACTTAATTTACATAAAGTTTATTGTACATATTTAAAGGAAACAGTGATTGAACTTCATTAACATTGCCTACAATAGATAAAATCTGAGTTTGCCCAGACACTCATTCAGTTCCTTAAAAGTTTACCGAGCTCAAAACCACTGCCTGTCAGACCATGTACTGGGCCAAATCCAGCTCGACACACAGAGCTCAGGTGCACAGAGCTCAGGTGCACCAGTCCGAGCTCAGCCCAGCACAGCGCCACTAAATGCGATCTCACAGTGGACCAACGTAACTTGTAAATTGAGCTGGCAAAATAAAACAAGACAAAACAAAACAAAGCAAAAAGGGAAAACCCCGGAAGGAAAAAGGCAAAGGAGAAAGATGATTATAATTGTGCGCGATGATCACGATTATTAAAGAATGCCACGAACGATTAATCGCGGGCCTTTTATATCGCGGTTAACGATATTATCGTATATCGTCCCATCCCTACTCCCCACGTAATTAAATGGTTACATTTATTTGTTTAATTTTGGACAGCCCCTTCAGATGCATCATATCTTTTACTGCACAATACAGATGCATATTCTAAAGCTAATTAGACCCTCTGTTGCTGTGAATCCAAGCAGGGCGACTGGATGGCTCCTCTGACCTGCTGGGTGCTGGGGGATTATAGGGACTTAGTTCTTGGTACTGACTGTATGTGAAAACTCGTGATTTTGTAACAACAGATCCATCTTGAACCCTAAAAAGAAATGTGCTCCTAGTAAGAAAAGTGCTCCCAGCAGGAATTGAAACCTAAATGTAAAGAGCATTGTGTATAAATTGTACTGTTTTTGTGCTCTTTTCCAGACTAAACCGCTTCAATAAAAAGTATGTGAAGAAGTGTCTGATTGCAGGAGACCGCCGTGAGGAGCCACAGCTTATAGCATTTTATCATAAGATGGAGATGAAACAGGCCATTGAGTTGTGGAGAAAGGAGGAGCCAAGATGCCTGCTATACCCTCTACCGTGTCCATGCAGTAAGTGCTCACCTTTTTATATAAATCCTCTACTTTCATTCATTAACAAAAAACTGTTTCTAAGAGCTCGGGATGTTGTCAAACATTTTCAGTTAGCCTGATGTGAAAACAATGGATATTTTAAAATGCTGAATGCCCAACCTATTGACCCAGCATGAGGTTATTATTATTATGATGATGTTTTCACAGTTTTGTTTTTTTGCTACTGCTAATCTATGGACATTACCAGTTCTTTATTATAAGAACTTTTTCTCCCTCCTTTCCTGTCATTTTGTAGAAGTTTTTTTTTCTATATATTCTGCATATCTTTGTATTGAAAACATGGTGGCACATTCTGTACTTTCTAGGAACATCCAGCCCAAGAAGACTATACCTCCAGACAGGATGCTGGGCCAGCTGTCTAAAGGAAAGGAGGAGGAAATCAGGAACATCCTACGAACCAACCTTCAGAGGACACGACAGAGGGTAAAACAATTGTGTTATAGCCTCACCATGTAATATTCAAGCATTTCTTTCATTAGTTGTTTTTATTGTACTAACAAACTTTGAAAAAACACTGTATTCATAGTTCTATCACTACATCTGTTTTATGTCTGCCATAATAATAACGATGCGAAAGGTCTTAATATATATAGTATTGATTGTGTGTTGACGTATCCGGTGTTGTGTGAATCAATATCAAGAAGCAGTAAGGCCTTGTACGTCAAACACAACTGCCACATTATCCCTCTTCAATGCTGGAGTGCACAAGTTAGAAACTGTGGACAATAGCCAATTTTAAATCTAAGTTTTAATAATGGGATGGTTGTGGGATTTTTAACAACTTTTTTTTGTGTGTTTTCCAGCTCCACTCGTACAACCGACACACTCTGGTGGCTGATCCTTTTGAAGATGGTGTTATTCTCAGGAAAAAGAGTGTGATGGAGAAAAGGTTTGGATATTACAAAATAAAACTGACATTAGGAATCAACAGATATTTGATTATTATACTGTTTGAATTACATCGGGTCTCTTATTTTTAATAGCTTACATGTTATATTTCCTGTTGTTTCCAGATAAAGGAGATGAACAACTATCTAACTGTCCCCGCCCCTCCTCCCGACTCCCCAACCATGTGTAGAGCCAGACTGGCCTCAGGTAACTACGACCATCTTTACTTGAATTAAAAGACAAGGTACAACATTTATTAAGGTTTTCTGAGTTCTTCACTGACTAGTCGTAGTTATTTAAAAGTCCCCAGAAAAACTCAGATATAACCTTTCAGTCCATTCTCTCTTTCCTAATGGAATCTTTCTGTAAAGCGGTTTGTGGTTTTGGTTTTAGGCAGAGATACTGATTTCAAACCTCAGCAGCAGGCAGAAAGCAATATGGTATCAGGTAGGTGCAGAGTGCAGAGCAGACACGTCATGGTGACCACAAAAAAACCTCTACCATGCATGGTCCGCCTTTGAGTATGCCAACATCCATCAATATGATTATTGTCAGACTTGTGAAAAAGCTTGATTGAAGGATTTATGTTTAGTCGATTTGTGAATGACAACTAAACGGTTTTGTTTGTTTTTTCATATACAGTGAAACGTAGCATTTTCACACTCTAATCCAAGCCAAATCTAGTTTACCTACATTTTACATCTCAGTCGACTAGTAAAGATAGTTTCTTGGCTGTGTGTTTGAGAGGCATCTGCCTGAAGACCTCTGCTCAGATGACCCCACCCTGCAGGCTCCATCTGGATGCCCCTCACTTGATTCACCTCCATCCAGAGAATCTAATTTTAAACAAAGCCAAAAGAGAGTGAAAGTTGGTGATTTCTTGACTGCAGACATTTACATAAAAATATAGCCTAAACCCTTTTCCTTTCACATTCACAGACAAACTACATCTGATATACTGTATTTATTGCATTGCACATGTTTTCTGAAAACATGTTTTAAACTGCTAATTACTCTACACAAGCAGCCCAGCTTAGAGACAGCATGAAGATCGTTGATTAGAAATATATTGTGTTGATTCAAGTATGATTTGTACGTCTATGCTTAGCTTTATCACCTTTAACAATTGGTTTCTACAGAGAAAAGTAATGTAAAATACGTGTCAGTAGAGGTGCATCCTGGTGGAAGCTGCAGCGTAGGGTCATGTGGATAAAGGTCTGCAGCCAGACTCTTTGTCTTTTTCTTTTAACCAATAATACAAAATTTGATGTGGGATGAGTTCATATGAAAGTGCTCTAAAAATGTTAATGTTTCACTATCATTTCATTGTAAAAATGTTATGTGAATAATAGGGATGGGACAGGATCTTGTGCCATAAGATCTGGTCAGACAAAATTGCCACAAGATTGCGCACACATAAGAATCTTGATCTTGATTTCAAAGGATTTCTTTTTTTTTTCCCATGTGTTTACACATGGAATTGGACAAGAAGGGGTTTAGTGCTGGCGAATTATATTTCCTGAAATGCTGTAGATTTAAAAAGCAGTCTGACAATGACCACAAATATATTGAAGTAAAAACAGTGAATCCAAAATTGTGATCTGAGCCACACGTGTATTTATTATAAATTATGTAAAATCTCGTCTTGTTCTGTGGACCCAATCTCGTGTCTCATTTCATTCATCTTTGGAAATTGTGCTTCGTCCCACCCCTAGTGAATAGTTCTGTTTATAGCATGCGTATTTTTATATTTTATTTCTCTTCTGTGTTATTTTATTATGCTTTATTAACTATACCCTTCTCACAGACCCGCAGGCCTACAGCATGAAACCACACTGCGGACGACGTGCCACCATCCACGTGGACCTAGCCTCCCCCCAGTCTCCAGACTCAGTCAATCTCATGGACGAGCTGACAAAAAGAATGAGCACAGCTCAGACATGGACGAGGGGCTAGTCATGAGAGCTCCATCCAAAAACCGATCAGAGGAGCCTGACCGCGAGCAGCAGAAACTCATGAGGTGTTTAAGTGACCCGGTCCCAACGCAGATGAAGATGAGGACGAGCCCTTCCTGCCATAGGACGAGTGAAATGAGTAGTTAAATTACTTGAATTCAGGATGTTAATCTTGTCATCTGTTGGTTTTAGTAGTTTAGCTAGGCGGGTTTGGTTTTCAAGATGAATCTAGATTATTTTATCACGTCTGTTTGCCTTATTGACTCAGTACATTACTTCTTAATCGGATATAGCAAAATTGCACGTGTCCCTTAAGCAGATTTATTCATTGAATTATTAAAATAACATTTTTGGATATCTTGGATCTACTCTGAAATGCCACGAAGTTAAACAAAAAATTCACACACGCAAAAACTCTAACCTAGTCAAATGTACTCAAATTATGGATTCAAGTCATTTTAACTAGACTAGATTTTTCATTTTACTGTGTGTTTTAATAGACAGGATGGGGAAGGCCTGTCAGATCGAAATTCAGGAAAGAACTATGCATTACCAAAGTTTTTGACTGTTTTACCTTCATCAGTGACTTTTAATTCCCCCATTACGGGTTCTTTAGTGTATAAACAATATATTTATACTGCTGTAAATGCAAAGTCCACCTTTAAAACCGCACGTTGAGTTTGGCCCCACATTAACACAAACTGCTGGATATCCAAACACACAGTGCAGTGTAGCTACTAGTTCAGCTGTTTTGCCTTATTTTAAGAATAATTTTCACTTGTGCAATTAGCTTATTCTAATTAAAACATGTTTAATTTCAGGGGTGTTTGTTAACAGATTCCAGGCATTCTGTTTCGTGCTGAGGAACTTCAGACAGAGATGTATTTACTGGGAAAAGAACCACACTATTTATAGTTGTGCTTTCAAACTAGTGGCCTTGTGGCAGAAATATAAGCTTTGTGGGCACCCTTACTTTAATTTCAAGAGTAATTGTTGTCGGAAATGCGCTCTTGAGATGTGCTAGGAATACTTTGGGAGCTCATTAAAAGACAGTGATGCAGCACAGATGTTTAGATGTCAGTTAGCTGTTCGATTCCCCGTACTAATCATTTGTCAGAATATCTCTTTGATTTTTCTAACAGCCTTAAGTAGGAGTTTTAAGAGCCCCTTTAGTATTTTTAACTTTGATTTTATTATCTCCAAATATTTTTTATAAGTGCTTTAAACTGTATCATTTTATCAGGGTTAATTTACGGTCGAGTACATTAAGCATTTGTGTCTTACATCACTGTTTTATACATGAATAACTGCTGGCGTATAGTTGGCAAAAAAGTACATCTATGCAGTAAAGAAAAATGTAAATGTTATATATTACGCTATATATTTATTAAAACCCTTTAAAATCTAACTATTGTAATTAGAAATAACACATTTGCACATCAACACATGAACTAAAACCTCCATAGGCCTATTTTGTTGTATTCGTCTTGCTAATATGCATGTCTTTGCATAGCTGCTCTGTAAATGAAAAAAAATCAAGTGTTAACAACTTATAAAAACTCCCACCAACCACTATCATACTTCTACTATCTACGAATGAAGACATTTAATACTGTGCATATTGATACTTTTGCAGTGACATCCTGCTAGGCGTGTGCTGCATGTATGTCTATGGCGGAATTCTCAGCAGTTAAAACACACAGCTAAATTAGTTTTTAAGATCTAAGCTGTAAAATGCTAAATGGATTTAAACAACACATTTTCAGGAGCCTGGACCAATACAAGCATTCATGGTCCTGTTTAGGCGTTTGATTTTCAACAAAAGGGGTGAGAGTGATTAACAAAAAATCTGACTTGTCACTGTAAATCTTATGTGACAGTACTTTACTTACTTGTTTAGAGATCGACGGATATTTTTTTTTCATGGCTAATGCTGATACGATTTGTTAGAATCCAGAGCAACTGATGGCCGAGAAGATCTGCAGATTTATTTTACGACGATAAGAATTAATTATTTTTGCCAAATTACATTATTTTTATTTTACAACAAACTCACCTACAGTCCCTTTTTACTATAAACCTTTTCAAGAGGGCCACGTACTCACATTTTTCCATTAAAGTGTTCAAGTACTTTTAGGAAGCAAAACAAAAGGACGATAGCCAATTCGTTAAAAAAAGTCCCGATATAGCCCGATACGCGACCGACGGATATACTGGTCTATCTTTAGGTTTGTTTAACTGCACAAATCAGCTCACCTGTTCTAGTAGTTCTAGCTAAATCAGTTCTTTATGGTCAGACTGTGTGAAAACAAGATTAGATTCAAGTCTAACTTGAGTAACAGAGCATCAGACAGAGCTGAGCCTACAGCTTCAGCAATACTGAAGTGCGTTTTTCTAACCAAAACGTTTAAGAAATACATTATTGCCCACATCTCAGAGATAGTAGAACAGTGATTTATGGCACCATATTATAATCCAAAATGGAATATACTGTACTTTAGTTCTTTATGATGATAATGGGTATGTCAGTTTTACCAAATTGCCGTCTTCAGTTGAAATATAGGTAGAAAACGCTCCAGTTTCAGGCTGCTTTTTGGACTGTTAGTGGCCATTCAAGCTTTCTCGCCCTTAAAGTGTTGCCATTACATTTTGAAGATCCGCATTACCCCTGGAAGGGAGGGAGAGCGCAGGACGAATAGACCAGCTTGTTTCAGATCCTTAAAATTTACGGTTTTGCCTATTTCACGATGGCTAAAAAGGCTTTTTCGTTGTTGTGTGTGTGAATATGTCATGTTTACTCGACAAACAGACTGCACGAGATGGCTTCACCTCTGCATTTCTTTAAGGATAATGGAGCAGAGGCAGAGGGGGCAGACTGGGTAATTTCCCTGTCTAGCTCAAATTGAATTTTCTCGTCTCCTGGCATGTATGTGTCAAAGTGGCAAGGCTTGTCATGAGTCACCAAACCCATGCAACCTTTTTTTTTAACCTTTCGCTGTTTTGAGATTTTATGAAATTTATATCAAAATATATCTGCAACTGTGAGTCACTGTTTAATCAACTTCTACCAAAATCTCCACAGACATAATTGAAACGATTTAAAACAGGAGTGCCAGTTTAGATTCTTGCTAAGGATGAAGTGCATGGGCGTCAGGCTTTTAAACAATAAAAAATATTTATACGAAAGATTGCATATTCTGTAAGAAGGCATTGTATTTTTTCATATACTACTGAATGGACTAGTTGTTTACCAGATATTGTAAGAGGAATGACGACCAAAATTTAATGTTTTTCATACTTATTATATTATAAATCATATTATTCCAAAGACCTGTATGGAGTGGTGATACTTATTTTTTCATACTTTTAATTTCTCATTATTAACTACACACGTCATGTTGTTGAAACACAATGTTGTTTATTGTTGTTTTTGTGGCAAAGCCTCTTGAGCCATAACAGCCTGCTGAAGAAATTGGTGTCATGGTTTCTGTTGTTTGGGGTACAGAGATAGAAGTTCAGCTTTTGATGCTGGCGTCTTAAATGTTAAAAAAATCCATTTCAGAAGGTCTTGTCAAAATCATAGAGGTGTGCTCTAGGTAACTTTTTCTGGTAGGGGGTTGCTAAC
>JAIEZT010000124.1:20910038-20938192 GCA_019594935.1 Periophthalmus modestus | reverse complement strand
TTTCAGGTCTGACCAAGAATCTTTGGTAACACAAATTACATTGCTACTGGTGACTGAGAAATCTTTTACATCTGTTCTCAGATTCAGACATCTGTATTGATCACCGGCTGGATCCCCGGGCAGGAGACCCGCACAGTTTTTTTGCCACACTAGCTAAAAAAAATACAACATTGTTAATGGTAAATAGAATAGTAATTCAAACCCTGATAATAGGTTGATTTTTAAGAGTTTCATTTCATCATTTTGTTTTCTTTTATTTTTGTTTAGTTTTTTTGTTTTTGTTTTTTTTGTTTTTTACACAATTTTATCTAATTTTTATGTACACAGTTTACTCCCCAGTGAGGATGGGATGATATTAAAAATTATATTTAAATGTACCACGATTATCATGACAAAAAAAATAATAATCGCGATTGACGATATTATCGCCATAATTATTCATTTGTAAACGTTCCAACGGCCCGGATTCGTGTACTTTACAACTCTACAGGAATGTACATGTACTTCTTCGTCACCTACGCAAAACAATCTACACATCGGATGAAAGTTACAGCGCTCATCTTTTCGTTTATGCAAACAATTTTCACCTGGAATCACCACAGTGCTGACAGGAAAGACGTTTTTACAGAAAAGCCAAAAATGCGGATTTGGACTTCACTCACCTTCGAGGCTCTGATTCTGTCAAACATCAACATATTCCACAAAGTTGGTCTCATTCGTTCCTACAGGTCCAGAGAATATAACCCACTGAAGAAATCATGTCCACAAAATAAGTTAGATCCTCCATGTCGAAACTGCTGCAGGAAAGTATTCCACACGCGAAATCTGCTCCGTCACTTTTTTGCATTTCTTTGGTCGATTTCAGACATGATAAAATTAAGACAGCGCCAACTTTGGCCGTGTCTCAATTCACCAAAAATTCACCAAAGTGCCCTTAAGGCGCATTTAAGTCGGGCGGGTACTTCGACCTGCACCTCGAACAGTGCATGTGACGAATTGGGACACGGCCTTTGTTCCTCAGAGCTAAACACACGTGTTATCTTCTTATTGACACCAGTGTTGTCCAATAAGGTGGAGGTTGTGTGTCACTGGTGCTGCAAACAGCGAATCAGTGCTACATGTGACTGAAAGTTTACGCCCCACTCTCCCCCGTGTAGAATCAACCAATCACATCACACACGTTTAGTGACGTTTTCTCCTCACAGCCAATGAGCAGCGAGCACGTGTGTGACATGCCGAGATTTTCTGTAAACACACGGACTTCACCGAGTGGATCTGTGCATAATGCGCACGCATTCTATGCGCTGTTGTTTTGCTTCTAAACATGATGAAACGGGCAAAATAGACAAAACAAAGGAAGTACGAGGACACTGTGGATGTTTGTACAAGTTAAACTAGAGGCATCTCTGACCCGGAGCGGTTCGTGTCATAGTGAAGACGACTGTGGACTCAGGAGGAGAGGAGTTGATTTTTTGATGGATTGGATGCTGTTCTCGATCGATAAGCATGGTTTATCTGCTATTGACATGATTGTAGGTAAATATATATCGTGTGTGTGTCTGTAAAATGCTGTTTAGCTACTACACACAACACAATCTACATTCAATAGTTTATGTCACTTACGATGAATATTTTCGGCTCAAGTTTGTGAAACACTGCAGGATGTTTGTCTCGTAAATGCGCATGCAAGTTGCTCGTGTTTTGCCCTCGGACCCGCAACTTTTTTCGGCAGACTGCCAAGTGTCATTGCTGTAACAGAGCGCCCCCTTGTGAGCAAACACCAAAACTTGGAATCTAAACCAGGGGTCCCCAAACTTTTTCCTGTGAGGGCCACATAACTTCTCGCTTCTCTGACGGGGCCGGGGTCAGTTTGTAACAGAAAAAGTGAGACAATTGCAGGAGTGCCTAAACCTAAAAATGTATTGTTTTCCAGAAAGCCACACATATTCAAATAACCCTTTCTAGATTCTTCACAGAACAAAAGTCAGGAAATAAATAATAACACTAGTAATGAAATAAATAATAACCAAATTACCCTCCCTGGGTTCTAATCATCAATCAATAATGTGTGTCCACTTCAGGTTAAATGCCCTGCATTCTCTTACCTAACCTTTTCGCCATGATTCCATTCTCTTTGAGAGGGGCGGGTTTAGGATTTATTTTCTGGGGGTTGCCAGATAGGGGCACAGACAGCAGAAGGGTGGAACAGAATGTCACATTATATGTGTGGCAATCGAGGGGTTAATAAATTGGGATTATACTATAAAATATAAGTGTTGCAACAACGCCACCCCAAATCTAGTTTGGGGACTAAAACCCAAGTATAAGGCACACAGGAAAGCAGATCAAGATGAGAGAGCCAGGTTCCACTTAATTTACATAAAGTTTATTGTACATATTTAAAGGAAACAGTGATTGAACTTCATTAACATTGCCTACAATAGATAAAATCTGAGTTTGCCCAGACACTCATTCAGTTCCTTAAAGTTTACCGAGCTCAAAACCACTGCCTGTCAGACCATGTACTGGCCAAATCCAGCTCGACACACAGAGCTCAGGTGCACAGAGCTCAGGTGCACCAGTCCGAGCTCAGCCCAGCACAGCGCCACTAAATGCGATCTCACAGTGGACCAACGTAACTTGTAAATTGAGCTGGCGAAATAAAACAAGACAAAACAAAACAAAGCAAAAAGGGAAAACCCCGGAAGGAAAAAGGCAAAGCAAAAAGGCAAAGGAGAAAGATGATTATAATTGTGCGCGATGATCACGATTATTAAAGAATGCCACGAACGATTAATCGCGGGCCTTTTATATCGCGGTTAACGATATTATCGTATATCGTCCCATCCCTACTCCCCACGTAATTAAATGGTTACATTTATTTGTTTAATTTTGGACAGCCCCTTCAGATGCATCATATCTTTTACTGCACAATACAGATGCATATTCTAAAGCTAATTAGACCCTCTGTCGCTGTGAATCCAAGCAGGGCGACTGGATGGCTCCTCTGACCTGCTGGGTGCTGGGGGATTATAGGGACTTAGTTCTTGGTACTGACTGTATGTGAAAACTCGTGATTTTGTAACAACAGATCCATCTTGAACCCTAAAAAGAAATGTGCTCCTTGTAAGAAAAGTGCTCTCAGCAGGAATTGAAACCTAAATGTAAAGAGCATTGTGTATAAATTGTACTGTTTTTGTGCTCTTTTCCAGACTGAACCGCTTCAATAAAAAGTATGTGAAGAAGTGTCTGATTGCAGGAGACCGCCGTGAGGAGCCACAGCTTATAGCATTTTATCATAAGATGGAGATGAAACAGGCCATTGAGTTGGTGGAGAAAGGAGGAGCCAAGATGCCTGCTATACCCTCTACCGTGTCCATGCAGTAAGTGCTCACCTTTTTATATAAATCCTCTACTTTCATTCATTAACAAAAACTGTTTCTAAGAGCTCGGGATGTTGTCAAACATTTTCAGTTAGCCTGATGTGAAAACAATGGATATTTTAAAATGCTGAATGCCCAACCTATTGACCCAGCATGAGGTTATTATTATTATGATGTTATTTCACAGTTTTGTTTTTTTTGCTACTGCTACTCTATGGACATTACCAGTTCTTTATTATAAGAACTTTTTCTCCCTCCTTTCCTGTCATTTTGTAGAAGTTTTTTTTCTATATATTCTGCATATCTTTGTATTGAAACATGGTGGCACATTCTGTACTTTCTAGGAACATCCAGCCCAAGAAGACTATACCTCCAGACAGGATGCTGGGCCAGCTGTCTAAAGGAAAGGAGGAGGAAATCAGGAACATCCTACGAACCAACCTTCAGAGGACACGACAGAGGGTAAAACAATTGTGTTATAGCCTCACCATGTAATATTTCAAGCATTTCTTTCATTAGTTGTTTTTATTGTACTAACAAACTTTGAAAAACACTGTATTCATAGTTCTATCACTACATCTGTTTTATGTCTGCCATAATAATAACGACGCTAAAGGTCTTAATATATATAGTATTGATTGTGTGTTGACGTATCTGGTGTTGTGTGAATCAATATCAAGAAGCAGTAAGGCCTTGTACGTCAAACACAACTGCCACATTATCCCTCTTCAATGCTGGAGTGCACAAGTTAGAAACTGTGGACAATAGCCAATTTTAAATCTAAGTTTTAATAATGGGATGGTTGTGGGATTTTTAACAACTTTTTTTGTGTGTTTTCCAGCTCCACTCGTACAACCGACACACTCTGGTGGCTGATCCTTTTGAAGATGGTGTTATTCTCAGGAAAAAGAGTGTGATGGAGAAAAAGGTTTGAATATTACTAAATAAAACTGAAATTAGGAATCAAGCAGATATTTGGATTATTATACTGTTTGAATTACATCGGGTCTCTTATTTTTAATAGCTTACATGTTATATTTCCTGTTGTTTCCAGATAAAGGAGATGAACAACTATCTAACTGTCCCCGCCCCTCCTCCCGATTCCCCAACCATGTGTAGAGCCAGACTGGCCTCAGGTAACTACGACCATCTTTACTTGAATTAAAAGACAAGGTACAACATTTATTAAGGTTTTCTGAGTTCTTCACTGACTAGTCGTAGTTATTTAAAGTCCCCAGAAAAACTCAGATATAACCTTTCAGTCCATTCTCTCTTTGCTAATGGAATCTTTCTGTAAAGCGGTTTGTGGTTTTGGTTTTAGGCAGAGATACTGATTTCAAACCTCAGCAGCAGGCAGAAAGCAATATGGTATCAGGTAGGTGCAGAGTGCAGAGCAGACACGTCATGGTGACCACAAAAAACCTCTACCATGCATGGTCCGCCTTTGAGTATGCCAACATCCATCAATATGATTATTGTCAGACTTGTGAAAAAGCTTGATTTAAGGATTTATGTTTAGTCGATTTGTGAATGACAACTAAACGGTTTTGTTTGTTTTTTCATATACAGTGAAACGTAGCATTTTCACACTCTAATCCAAGCCAAATCTAGTTTACCTACATTTTACATCTCAGTCGACTAGTAAAGATAGTTTCTTGGCTGTGTGTTTGAGAGGCATCTGCCTGAAGACCTCTGCTCAGATGACCCAACCCTGCAGGCTCCATCTGGATGCCCCTCACTTGATTCACCTCCACCCAGAGTATCTAATTTTAAACAAAGCCAAAAGAGAGTGAAAGTTGGTGATTTCTTGACTGCAGACATTTACATAAAAATATAGCCTAAACCCTTTTCCTTTCACATTCACAGACAAACTACATCTGATATACTGTATTTATTGCATTGAACATGTTTTCTGAAAACATGTTATAAACTGCTAATTACTCTACACAAGCAGACCACATTAGAGACAGCCTGAAGATCGTTGATTAGAAATGTATTTTGTTGATTCAAGTATGATTTGTACGTCTATGCTTAGCTTTATCACCTTTAACAATTGGTTTCTACAGAGAAAAGTAATGTAAAATATGTGTCAGTAGAGGTGCATCCTGGTGGAAGCTGCAGCGTAGGGTCATGTGGATAAAGGTCTGCAGCCAGACTCTTTGTCTTTTTTCTTTTAACCAATAATACAAATTTGGTGTGGGATGAGTTCAAATGAAAGTGCTCTAAAAATGTTAATGTTTCACTATCATTTCATTGTAAAAAATGTTATGTGAATAATAGGGATGGGACAGGATCTTGTGCCATAAGATCTGGTCAGACAAAATTGCCACAAGATTGTGCACACATAAGAATCTTGATCTTGATTTCAAAGGATTTCTTTTTTTTTTCCCATGTGTTTACACTTGGATTGGACAAGAAGGGGTTTAGTGCTGGTGAATTATATTTCCTGAAATGCTGTAGATTTAAAAAGCAGTCTGACAATGACCACAAATATATTGAAGTAAAAACAGTGAATCCAAAATTGTGATCTGAGCCACACGTGTATTTATTATAAATTATATAAAATCTCGTCTTGTTCTGTGGACCCAATCTCGTGTCTCATCTCATCTTTTGGAAATTGTGCTTCGTCCCACCCCTAGTGAATAGTTCTGTTTATAGCATGTGTATTTTATATTTTATTTCTCTTCTGTGTTATTTTATTATGCTTTATTAACTATACCCTTCTCACAGACCCGCAGGCCTACAGCATGAAACCCACTGCGGACGACGTGCCCACCATCCACGTGGACCTAGCCTCCCCCCAGTCTCCAGACTCAGTCAATCTCATGGACGAGCTGACAAAAAAGAATGAGCACAGCTCAGACATGGACGAGGGGCTAGTCATGAGAGCTCCATCCCAAAACCGATCAGAGGAGCCTGACCGCGAGCAGCAGAAACTCATGAGGTGTTTAAGTGACCCCGGTCCCAACGCAGATGAAGATGAGGACGAGCCCTTCCTGCCATAGGACGAGTGAAATGAGTAGTTAAATTACTTGAATTCAGGATGTTAATCTTGTTCATCTGTTGGTTTTAGTAGTTTATGCTAGGCGGGTTTGGTTTTCAAGATGAATCTAGATTATTTTATCACGTCTGTTTGCCTTATTGACTCAGTACATTACTTCTTAATCGGATATAGGAAAATTGCACGTGTCCCTTAAGCAGATTTATTCATTGAATTATTAAAATTAACATTTTTGGATATCTTGGATCTACTCTGAAATGCCACGAAGTTAAACAAAAAATTCACACACGCAAAAACTCTAACCTAGTCAAATGTACTCAAATTATGGATTCAAGTCATTTTAACTAGACTAGATTTTTCATTTTTACTGTGTGTTTTAATAGACAGGATGGGGAAGGCCTGTCAGATCGAAATTCAGGAAAGAACTATGCATTACCAAAGTTTTTGACTGTTTTACCTTCATCAGTGACTTTTAATTTCCCCATTACGGGTTCTTTAGTGTATAAACAATATATTATTACTGCTGTAAATGCAAAGTCCACCTTTAAAACTGCATGTTGAGTTTGGCCCCACATTTAACACAAACTGCTGGATATCCAAACACACAGTGCAGTGTAGCTACTAGTTCAGCTGTTTTGCCTTATTTTAAGAATAATTTTCACTTGGTGCAATTAGCTTATTCTAATTAAAACATGTTTAATTTCAGGGGTGTTTGTTAACAGATTCCAGGCATTCTGTTTTGTGCTGAGGAACTTCAGACAGAGATGTATTTACTGGGAAAAGAACCACACTATTTATAGTTGTGCTTTCAAACTAGTGGCCTTGTGGCAGAAATATAAGCTTTGTGGGCACCCTTACTTTAATTTCAAGAGTAATTGTTGTCGGAAATGCGCTCTTGAGATGTGCTAGGAATACTTTGGGAGCTCATTAAAAGACAGTGATGCAGCACAGATGTTTAGATGTCAGTTAGCTGTTCGATTCCCCGTACTAATCATTTGTCAGAATATCTCTTTGATTTTTCTAACAGCCTTAAGTAGGAGTTTTAAGAGCCCCTTTAGTATTTTTTAACTTTGATTTTATTATCTCCAAATATTTTTTATAAGTGCTTTAAACTATCATTTTATCAGGGTTAATTTACGGGCGAGTACATAAAGCATTTGTGTCTTACATCACTGTTTTATACATGAATAACTGCTGGCGTATAGTTGGCAAAAAAGTACATCTATGCAGTAAAGAAAAATGTAAATGTTATATATTACGCTATATATTTATTAAAACCCTTTAAAATCTAACTATTGTAATTAGAAATAACACATTTGCACATCAACACATGAACTAAAACCTCCATAGGCCTATTTTGTTGTATTCGTCTTGCTAATATGCATGTCTTTGCATAGCTGCTCTGTAAATGAAAAAAAATCAAGTGTTAACAACTTATAAAACTCCCACCAACCACTGTCATACTTCTACTATCTACGAATCAAGACATTTAATACTGTGCATATTGATACTTTTGCACATCCCGCTAGGCGTGTGCTGCATGTATGTCTATGGTGGAATACTCAGCAGTTAAAACACACAGCTAAATTAGTTTTAAGATCTAAGCTGTAAAATGCTAAATGGATTTAAACAACACATTTTCAGGAGCCTGTGACCAATACAAGCATTCATGGTCCTGTTTAGGCGTTTGATTTTCAACAAAAGGGTGAGAGTGATTAACAAAAAATCTGACTTGTCACTGTAATCTTATGTGACAGTACTTACTTACTTGTTTAGAGATCGACGGATATGTTTTTTTCATGGCTAATGCTGATACGATTGTTAGAATCCAGAGCAACCGATGGCCGAGAAGATCTGTAGATTTTTTTACGACGAGCTTAATTATTTTTGCCAAATTACATTATTTTTATTTACAACAAACTCACCTACAGTCCCTTTTTACTATAAACCTTTTCAAGAGGGCCACGTACTCACATTTTTTCATTAAAGTGTTCAAGTACTTTTTAGGAAGCCAAAACAAAAGGACGATAGCCAATTCGTTAAAAAGTCCCGATATAGCCCGATACAGCGACCGACTGATATACTGGTCTATCTTTAGGTTTGTTTAACTGCACAAATCAGCTCACCTGTTCTAGTAGTTCTAGCTAAATCAGGTCTTTATGGTCAGACTGTGTGAAAACAAAGATTAGATTCAAGTCTAACTTAACAGAGCATCAGACAGAGCTGAGCCTACAGCTTCAGCAATACTGAAGTGCTTTTTCTAACCAAAACGTTTAAGAAATACATTATTGCCCACATCTCAGAGATAGTAGAACAGTGATTTATGGCACCATATTATGATCCAAAATGGAATATACTGTACTTTAGTTCTTTATGATGATAATGGGTATGTCAGTTTTACCAAATTGCTGTCTTCAGTTGAAATATAGGTAGAACGCTCCAGTTTCAGGCTGTTTTTGGACTGTTAGTGGCCATTCAATGCTTTCTCGCCCTTTAAAGTGTTGCCTTACATTTTGAAGATCCGCATTACCCTGGAAGGGAGAGCGCAGGACGATAGACAAGCTTGTTTCAGATCCTTAAATTGCGGTTTTGCCTATTTCACGATGGCTAAAAAGGCTTTTTCGTTGTGAGAATATGTCATGTTTACTCGACAAAAACAGACTGCTGCACGATGCTTCACCTCTGCATTTCTTTAAGGATAATGGAGCAGAGGCAGAGGGGCAGACGGTAATTTCCCTGTCTAGCTCAAATTGAATTTTCTCTGTCTCCTGCATGTATGTGTCAAAGTGGCAAGGCTGGTCATGACTCACCAAAACACATGCAACCTTTTTTTTTAACCTTTCGCTGTTAGAGATTTTATGAAATTTATATCAAAATATATCTGCAACTGTGAGCACTGTTTAATCAACTTCTACCAAATCTCCACAGACATAATTGAAACGATTAAAACAGGAGTGCCAGTTTAGATTCTTGCTAAGGATGAGTGCAGGCTTTAAAAATACAAAAATATTTATACGAAAGAGTGCATATTCTGTAAGAGCATTGTATTTTTCATATTACTGAATGGACTAGTTGTTTACCAGATATTGTAAGAGAGGAATGGCGACCAAAATTAATGTTCGTACTTATTATATTATAAATCATATTATTCCAAAGACTGTATGAGTGGTGAATACTATTTTCATACTTTTAATTTCTCATTATTAACTACACACGTCATGTTGAAACACAATGTTGTTGTTATGTGTTGTGCAAAGCTCTGAAGCCATACAGCCTGCTGAAGAACTTGTGTCATTGTATTCTGTACATGTTAAAAATCATTTTCAGAATGTCTTGTCAACATCCTAAAGCTGCTGTGCTAGGTAAAAATTTTTTCAGTAGAGGTTTGCTACCTGCTAGTCTCCATGTGCTAGGTATTATCACTCTGGTAGCCTGGTATATTTCACAGTATGGCAACATATTATCTCTTTGCCTTATTTCACAGTATGGCAACATTTTTTTTTTTTTTTAGCTATGGGTGTTTATTGCTAAAAGAATACCCTGAATACCCTGCATTGTTACTGTGAAAGGGATCATCTCTCCACAGATCTGACCTATAACCCGTTTGTCACCTGCTTATGGATTTATAGCAAAGCAATAACATGATTTCCAGCAGGTGGCAGACCCTCCACCAGAAAAGTTACATTGTGCACCTTTTAAAGAGGGGGTATTATGCAAATCAACTTTTTGGAGCTTTCTACCATGTTATAACATTGTTCCCTCATCAAAAACATGCCTGAAGTAGGTTTTAGATGTCATCCACACATGTTTTGAGTAATTTAGCGAGCTCTCCCGGGCCCTATTTAAACCCTGCTTACAGTTAGCTGTAAGATTTGGTCCAATGCTCCGCTCACAAGCCTACATCACCCATGCTTCCTCACGGCAATTCTCTATAAATATACAAAAGCATGATCCAAAACAATACACTACAGCTTTACAAACCTGATTCGATGTGCAGTAGTTTCACTAACACTGATTGTAATGTAGATTATGCTAATTAATACCCCCTCTTTAAATCATTTTTGAGCTTTACATAATTTGATTGTTATGCTGATTCTTTACAGCACAGGTCGGAGTTATTTTCTCATGTTTACTCTATCCATGAATTTCAGACTTATGACAAAATAAGACTGTTGCCATAGCAGTTAACGATTTCAAACTAAATATATCTCTTAAATGGTACAAAGTCCTCAAAATGTCTACAGAAATCTGAAGCCCATGAATAGCACTCCCAAAAGACTCTTCTCTCAATTTAGTGGCGTTTTATCTGTGCTGACTGATTGTAAAGATGCCGCTCAGAAAGTTAACACGCTGCTTTTTACATTTACAATCAATATCTGTAGGCATCGGAGAGGAGCACGGTTACACTTGTGGTAAAGGAAGACTACTGCTGTTATTTTA
Organism: Periophthalmus modestus; assembly: GCA_019594935.1. NCBI lineage: Eukaryota > Metazoa > Chordata > Actinopteri > Gobiiformes > Gobiidae > Periophthalmus > Periophthalmus modestus. Next base: position 20,927,368 of record JAIEZT010000124.1, on the reverse strand, counting down.
GGCCTATGTCTGATTGTTTCAAGGCAGCTATTATGTTCTGTTCCCGTTTACCATTTTAATATGATTGTGCATGCATTCTGGTGTAGTAAGTAAAACAGTTCAATGTGTTATATTGAGCTAACGGCAGAATGGAAACCTGTTAGCGTGTCAGAATACATTTGTACATTTATTATCAGGTAAACTTTGTCAAATTATATAAAAACAGTGTTCCCGCGAGTCCTGGAAAATGTGGAAATGCATGAAAATATCCTGGAAAATATATATTTGTCCTTGAAAATGTCTCCACTTTGTTAATCTGATATCCAGTAATACAGCAGAGACTTTTACTGCCCTCTATTACAACCACCTGTTAGAGCTAAAATCCACCAAAGTACAGGAAATTACACCTATTTTGTACATCTGTTTATAGACGCCATGATCACTTATCTAAATGTGTCCTGGAAAAGTCTGGGAATGATTTCAAGCAAACTGTGGGAACCCTAAAAGCCTAAATTACCCAGCTGTTTTACTGGTACAAGTTCTCAGTAAAAGTATCAGTTAAATTACACAAGAAAACTGACACAGAACACTTGCAAATTGACCTTTTTTTTTTGGCTGTAATTGCATCCAGTTCCACGTACACAACCACGTCATCCCATAATGAGGGTGTGGTGTCAGTGCTCACCTAAAGACTGGCCTTGTTTACCTCTTCTCTTTACCACACCTGCCCTCTCTGATGCACCCTTGTTTAGACCATCCAGCACTTTACATAGTCCCTCTATTTCACAACTGCTCGAGTCAGCAATAAACGGCTTTAATGTGGATGAATTTGACGATGGGCCTTAAATACAGACAACAGAGATGAACTCGGGTTTGGGATCATAATGGCCACCATGACAAGATTGTTTCATGTTTTGTCTACTGTATGGATCACTTTCATGTTCATGTAATTTGCAATAATATATTTATTTAACGTGGGGAAATGAAATGTATATAATAAATGTACAGAGCCTGTTCACCAATTTGCATTCAAGCTTTCCATGTTCAACAATCACCAAATGAAACTATTTACAAGACTGTAAAATAAAGATTTTACTTTATAACTCTTGTGTATCATTTCACTTCTCTCACTGAAGTACTGAAAGGGCACGCTGTTTGACAACTGACCACTAGAGGGAGCGCTACAGCTGTGATCCAACATCACTCAGAGAACATCTGACTTACATTTTTGAGTCTGTATTAAAATCCTTCTGTGATTGCTAGTCTTTCTGGGTTCCTCAAAAGTATAACAATGCATGTATACAGTAAATTATTGTAAAAACACGATTAACAAATATCTTCATTTAAAAATAAGGTACCAATACAAGGAACATGGCACAGATTAATGCAAAGATGTCCTCGATAACACAGTATTGGGTAGATTCATATTATGAAGTGAGTGTACTGTGTGTGCAATGAATAATACTTGATTCAACAGAACTTTGTAAGGAAATTAAGATTTCTGGATTGTGTAAAAGTGGAAAATGTTTTTTTTGCATCAATTATCATATTCAAATTAATATTCTTGTTTTTTGTACAATAGCACTAGCACTGGTTTGTTAATATGATACACATCATGCAGAATATAATAGCCAACAAAATATTAAATGTCTTTTGCATTACAAACAGAACATGTACCTCAGTCAGCATCAAAAGTATGCTAATAAAATAGTTGATGTGATGGAACATTTTAGAATATGTGCCTGTATAAAGGAGAACACTGAACACTTAGCAAAGAGTCTTAAACACTCTGCTGAAGTGACAGCTTGGCCCTGGTGCACTTTTCTTGGAGAATGTGAAGTGTCCAAAGAATTACTGCTGCAGACAGCTTATTGTTTATTTCAGTTCTATTTCAGCTCAATGGAAAATCACAATGAGTCTGCAGCTCCAAGCCGCTTAGTCAGCCACACAGATCTGCTCCACTTATTCCATTTTAATTGTTGGCATGTGTTGCATTCATTTTTGGGTACAGTCACTGTGTGGCCAAGTTAATTTTACATCTGAAGAGTCTAATTTGAGGCTCCAATTACCGAAAATGTTAGCTGGAAAACATTCTTTGTTTTCAGATTTGCTTGTCATTTAGCTGAAATTCACCCAATCTCATAAGACATGAAAAAAGACGGATTTAAACTTGGTCATTTTTATATGCAGAGACACCATATACATACATCGATGAACACATAATTGTAAAATAAATACATTATTGCCCATTCACCAGGAACTAAATGAACCATCATTCGTTTGTCTGCATTTGTATGTGCTACATAGAGCTGCAAAAATTAAAATAAATAAATAAATCCAAATAAGGTACAGCACAAATTAATGTAGTTTAAAAGCACTTTTTTCAAAATGTCCATGATTATTGGGGTGTAATTCAAAATTTTCACCAGTGGGTGGCACTGTGTTGCTACAAACGGTCTATATGCTCACAGAGAGCTGTCAACAGTGCATCAACTGCTCCCATTTCCTCTTTAATTTCACTGTAGGACTTGTCCACACCGTGAGCACACACTGACATGTCTAATCAGTGTGTTGGGAGGGAGTCGAGCGTTCAGAAGCCTCATTTCATCAGCTTAATGGTGTGTTTGTTATTACATTCACTCCTCATTTACATGGCCCATATACCCCCTCTAATGTATAACTAATTGTTGTGGTTAGACAATAAAAAAGCTACTGGTGAGGCCTATGCCCAGTGAAAGCGCTTATTTCCAGTTTTTCTGTTACACAAGAAGAAATGTTTTGATAGTGTGTTATGAGGAATTGTGTACACACACAGCTGGTTTTCCTTTGTACATAAAAGGAACAGATCATTTTAACTTCAGCAAAAATCTGGTTTCAATGTCAGGTGCCAGATCGCATGTTTCTATTCAAATTGCAGAACAGATCACCCTCACCTCTTCATAGTGAAATGTCACCCAAGCAGGCAGCGGTTTTTCATGACATTATGGGACTCACATATATGACCCGGAGTCTGATTTCTTTTGATAGTCACAAGTAAGGGCGGAGATAGGTGAAAACTGAAACTTTCTGAGCACTCATGCCCCAAATAAAGGCCAATACAGGATTACTCAGACGTGTATAAATCAACTGAAATAAAACTCTTAGTAAAGTTATGAGGGACCGCCACTAGAACATGGTTAAAAGTCAGTTTGACATATGTCCCCTTAAATCATACAGCCTATGCAGTCTATCAAGGTTACTTTCATTTTTTTCATTTTCCAAGTGATTGAAAGTAGAAACCATCGATGTGACGGTGACTTTGAACAGAAGTAACATGAATGTCACTGGATAACAAATTAACAAAAACTACATAATGGCCACGTTCATACTGCAGGTGTTCACAGTCAATTCAAATTTTTTTTCCAAATCTGATTTTTTCCGTGACTGTTCAGGTTGATATTTTATGTTTGACTCGCTTTCTTTTGCAAAATGTCAATTAACTTTAAAATCTCACCTTCTGCTTCACTACTGTTGTCTGGCAGATGTTTAAATGTTAATTGTATTTCACTCCTGCCTTTTTGTGGAAAATGTGGCACCGGTAGCATTTCAGTGCTGTAGAAGTCAGATAAATGTGACTTGCGTGTTCAGACAGCAGTCAGATCAGATTTCGATCCGACTTATTTCCACATTTGAAAGTGGTTGTATTTGTTAGAAATTTGTGTGTTCTTTTTTAAAGACAAAAAAGGTTGTTTTTACTGTGACATCTTTCGGTGAGCATCTGTCACCTTCCTCAGAAGCATCATCCAACTGCTGTGACAACCATATTTGTAATTTGTCAAGTGTAGTATCCAGACTCATAGTTCAAATTCTGAAGAAAATAGAAACACTTTTAAATATTAACTTTCCAAGAAGTCAGCATGAACAAAGATATAGTGGAAGAACATAAACTAAGGACTGTAGACAATGTAACATGATGAACCTGGGAATGTAGCATCTGATATGAAGGCTAACGCCCAATGTTTATACTTCAATCTTTGCCAACCAACCTCCCAGAGTCATCATTCCCAGTGTCACGAACGCTGCTGCGCTGTGCTGTAAAGAGAAACAAATGGCATCCGGAGTGACAAGCCAATACATCTCTGCATGCTGTGTGATTTACTGAAATGTGCCTACACAGATACTAATTTCTTCAAGGTTTCATGAGTTAAACATCAGATGGGCCACAGTTGAATAAAAGTGGTAATGGATCAGTGAGCACATTAAAGTCTGACCCCAAAGGGAAAACACTGTAAGACCTACGGCACTTTTAGGTCTTATTCTGCATTCCATTAGGAAGACTAGCTAATGATTATATGATTATGTGCAAAGTTATAATTGTCTGTGATTAACCTGGAGTGTTTCCTACAACACATCTCTTCTTGGATCATTATCATGTGTCGGCTTTGAGCACAAAATCTATGCTTTTCATCCCTAATGTATTCTGCTTGTAGAAATTATTCCACACTGATAAAGCATGCAGCTGTGTGATAAGGAAGACCAAACGAGGGGTGCGCTGTCATTAACCCAGGCAAACAATTTCTCATGCACAGAAAGATTTCTTGTTCCAAGGCTTATACATGATGCTTGCATATGCAGGTACAGTATAATCAGTTATACATGATAAAGTGCTAACAGTCCCTCCATGAATGACATTTGTGCTGTGGAGCTGTGCACTTCATCTCAAGATTACTTAGAGTGTCAAGAGTGAATGCAAAGTGTGCACGGTATAGGGAAATTCACCTGCATTGGCTGCCGATGAAAAATACCCATGCTCTGAGTGCAGCCTTGCCTCTTGGTTGTGGTGAGAGGGTGCATTGCTATGCTCATCTATCCTGGTGATAAAGTGCACTGTCAAAGGCCTGCACAGATTCATGCACACTCAGTGTCTGGACTCATGTAAGTTGGTCTTCTGATTTGACGTTTCTATTACAGAGGATGGAAAAGGTCCAGTTAGTGTTTCATTCACATGGGATCTGCCTAAATATATGAATAAAACATTGTGTTAACGGAATTGTGACTGCTTATTACTTATTACTGCAAGTTATATGCCACTATTTGGGGCAATATGATCCGTGTTACCAATCTGATGTTTAGTCCTTCCATAGCCTGTTGTCTTGCACTCTTATCATCTCTTTTGTCCATACGCACTGCAAGCACTATTCTTAGCATTCACATTTAGATAACATAGAGTGATTTCTCCAATCGCTCAAGTCAATCGTGCCCAACCTTTTTATTATTGAGGGCCACATCTCAAAACATATTCGAAGTGGATGGTACTGATCACCACAGACCGGTGATCAATACAGTGCGGTGCTTTAAACACAGCTTTGACAGAGTCGCTGTGTAGTAATAAGGCTTGAAACACAGTCATTTCAGGTCTGTATCAAACTGCAATGTGACGCTTGAGGTTATAGTAGTAGAAACAGTTTAATTTGCTGTTAAAAGTACTGCTTATGATCAATTGGGCCGGTTCAGCAGGAGGCCTGAGGGCCAATAAAAACTGGTCTGAGGGCCGCATTTGGTCCCCGGGCCATAGTTTGGACACCACTGGCTTAAGTTAATGTCCAATTCTAAGCACCATAACACCGGATGTACTGGAGATGAGATATGTCCATGTTTTAATGACATATTGTTGACTAGTTTCAAGCCAATGGGCAATAAGGTGATAAAAACGGAATCATCCCTATGACAATCTGCTATTTTGGTCATATTGGAGTTAATTATTTTTTTAATTTAAGAAAAGCTGTCTGCTCACACACTTTTTCCCACCCATTTCTCTTATTGGCTATACCCTGTAATGTATGCTTATCAGCAAATCTGTTAAAAAGGCTAACTAAGCTAGCTTGTGGCTAATTGAATATTTCAGGTTAGCTAAACAGGTGGGCGCGCCGGAAAGGTGTGCTAGCTAGCTCCGGCCTCCATGGCAACAACTTTTAGCGACTTCACTAGATATTCCGAAAGAAACATGTCTAAATTAAGGTTTGTGTTATATTATTTGTCTTAAGGTGTATCTTCAATCATATTCCACTACAGGATAACTGAACCGTACCGTGAAATTGTAGTTTGTAAGATTTTAAGAGATGTCTAACTTTCTGAAGCTAACATCAGCACTAAAGTTTCGGCTAACGTCCCTATTCCTCGATTAGCTGTACAACTGTAGTCTTCTTTATTCTTAATCTTGCCTATTCATATCATATTTGTACACTTGCTTGTCTTTGCTTGTTTCGTTCTACATAATTAAGCACTTCTTTTAGCCAGGCGTGTTTATTTAGTAGTAAGCTATCCGGTGGCGGCGGTCTGTGTCCGAGGTCTTTGGGGATTAAACGGCTTATTTTCTCTGGGGGTGTTGATGGTTTTCTAACGTCCTGAGCTGTTCAGACCGGTGTGCTTTTGTCCGCAGGCTCACTGGGCTTAACTCTGTTTTGATAAGCCGCTGTGAATATCCATCAAGACGTACGAGCAGCCCACTGGATCGTGGAGCAGAGAGGAGCGTCTCGTCTCCCCTCATCCCCCCTTCTCTCTCTCCAAAGCCGTGGACTGGGTACGTTACATTTCCTGCCTCTTTCCAGTCTCTTTCATGCAGGCGGACGTCCACAGCGCGGCGACACGAGTGCGCACAACAAGCTGGAGCAGCGCGGCACGGCAGCGGCAGGAGGCTGACGGCAGCAGCTGCTAGTACCGGCGACGCGGCGCTGTGTCTTTGTGTGGAACCAGGAGGCTGCACGGTGGATGTGTTTATTCTACAAATCTGGACCAGGGTCTAGCTGGAATAACTTCTCCTCGGACAAAACCCGCCTTCTTTTATGTCATCCACCTATTTGTTTGGGCCGGCGCGTTGACGCCAGAGGAAGGAGACGGGGTGATCCGAGCGCGGCTGGATGAGCATTGACAGGAGAGGCGACATGAATTCACGCGTCCGCATGACAGTATAGACGCAACGAAGAGAGCTTGTATTTATAGCGCGTGATTTCAGGAGATGATCCATGCAGCAACGTGGGCAAACGGAGCCGAGGATGAGATGCTGTGGTGTGGTGCACTATAGAGATTTTGCACCACGGAGCTTTTACGTGTTATTGACCGTTCGGGCAGCATTGAAATATGTATCTAGACACAACTTTGGTCCCAGCCAGGCCTGATTCGCTGACCAACTGTGAGAAGCGTGGTGATCGTTTATAAATCTGTATGCCATAGCGGATTTCCCGATGTACCCTTCTATAGCGCTAGTATAGCTCTGACATATGATCCCCGAGTCTTGTATCATTTACACTTCAAAGACTGCAGTGTTATTAATGGCATTTAGTACAATTAAAAGATCAGTGCTTAGGGTTACCAATGCTTGCTAACGTGTAAACAGGCCTATTCTGTGCGTATGTACATCCTGCTGATAGCGAGATAGTGACTGCTCTGGCAGACTGTTCGTGCCACTCTGAGTGTCACGGGGGTGTGTTTCAAACCCAGCACATCTACTATTTACTTATGTCAACGCTGCGGAGGTGCTGCACAGTGGAGAGCACACTGTCATAACACCGACCAATCTCGCGTTCTTCTCTGGTAGCATCTACTAAAAGTTTCAATGGTTTTCCGAAAGTTGCCCGGTGTTTCGGCATCGGGCATGGGTCTGCGTCTGTCCCAGAAGTTCGTCTTTCTACTTTTTCTTTCGGGCTTAGTAACGCTGTGTTTTGGGGCTCTTTTCTTTTTGCCAGACTCTGTGCGACTAAAGCGCATCTTTTTGTCAAAGACAGAGACCCAGCCGGTCACCGTTGGCTCTGGGTCCGAGAATGACGCTAGAGAGCACTTAAAAAAGACCCAAAGACCAAGGCATGACTCCGGCAAAAGGAGAGACGAGCAGCACCAAGCTAAAGAATCTAAGTCGCAAGCCTTCCGTGTCTCGGGAGGGGACGGAGGAGCGACTGTCCGGCGGTAAAGCGCAGGAGGACATGACGCTGCCCAAGTCCAGGACGGAGGCAGTAACCTCATCAGAGCATGGCACAGACTCGGATACTTTCAGTTACAACAAGTTCAGAAGATGTCTCCTTAAAACACCACTGGGTAGAGATAACGGCAAACCTAACGACCCCATGACCAACGAGAGGCGGGAGAAAGTTAAGAGGGTAAGTACAGTGTAAACTCTTTCATTTCCGTGGGGGCTTTTACTGTTAAGAGTTCACGTGGAAATGATGCAGAAAAAAGATTTGCCACAAGCTCTTAAACTATGATGTAAAAAAAAAAGTTTCACTTTGATTGTGTTCTATAAGCTAACTTGATTGTCTTGATGCTCTGTATGATTAGTTACTGAATTAACCTGATAACATGTCAGCGAATCACATGTTATTAATTGAAAAGTGAGCAGAAAGTCAGCAACACCTCCATCACTCTGGCACAACTGTCTGTGCGCAATGTGGGTGTTCACTGTGCTTTGATAGTGGCCAGCAGCTCTCCGATCTGTGAGCCAGCTTTTGTTGAGCCCTGTGGGTCCAGTGAGCACTCCAGAGTGGCAGAGTATGTGGATCACACATCTGTACACACTCAAGGCAGTGAGGCCGAGAGGGGGGGCGGGTCCACTGGCCAGTTTGTATGGCTCTCAGACTTGGCATGTGATGTGGATCGGTCCTGTTGTCACTCCTCTCACTGGCTGTTTATGCTTTTAGACCTGGAGGGTGATGTGCTACATGATAGTGAGGTGTCAGAGGAGCACTGGGTTATATGACCACTCTGCTCACTTGTTACTCACTTCTTACTCACTCTTTGCTTCTCTTTTGATGTTCTTTCAACTGAATGTCAATGTGACTTTGCTCTCTTTAGCTAAGCTCTGCAAAGTTCTATGGCTCGGGGTCATAGGCGTGGAGGAGAAAGTTATATTTCACTACGCCCTTCTTGCCCAATTATGTTGGGCAATATTAATGGTGTTTCTCAGAGAGGATGTACTTTTACGGTGTAGGTGAGATAATGACAGTGTCTTCTCATTATAGCTCACTGCATGTCCATACATACTTTTTCATGGCATGTGCACTGTAGCTATTGTAGTGTTACTTGTGTGTCAAATTTTCCGGCAGCAGTCCAAAAATGCCATTTATCTTTCCTAGGGGCCCATATTTTGCAATCCCACCCAAACTCTCCTACCCTTATTTTGAGCTGAGGATAAACAAGCATATTAAAGTACACATTTAGGCAAGTTTTAGCCAGGCCAGGGCCAGCTTTAGCCAGGGTGGCTAAAACTGGCTTGGATTTGTACATTCATTCTGTGAAGCATGATGTTATCTTTGGGGGATTTCAAGTTGTCCTTCCTTGAGTTACACCTGTGTTACATGTGTACAGATATTTCATTTCAGAGCCAGTCAATGCAAAAGAGGGTTTCTTTTCAAAGCCACAACAAAGCACGTCTAACCTAGCCCATTGAGTGCTCCACTGCCCGGGCTGTGAATGGGCATCATTTTCCCAACAGCCACCTACTAGAAAGCAGACTCCCCACTTACCTCCTGCCAAGACAGAGCCAGAGTAAAGGGACAAGCTTTTGAGCCCACTGCTAGCTTAGCTACAAGACACAAACAATTCACTCCAAGTCATTATAGGCAAGTTTCAGCAACTCTGGCAGGTACTTTTGTATCTGCCAAGATGACAGAGTCACTCTCTGTGTCATATTAAGTTTTCTGTGATGAACTTCTGCACTGGCTCAATTCAGATACCTGCAAGTGTACCTTGAATATTCTGTTCTTATTTCTATACACATTATGCAGCTGTTGTCCTTTGTCAAAAAATGCTAGTGCCTGATGTAACTCAACACTACTGTGGCAAAAAGCATCAAAAGAAGTGTGCATTAGAAGACTGTGTTTGCACAGGATGAGGTTTGAACCTTTTGAATGTTTAACAAAGACACTGTACAGAACCACATTGCATTTCATTGTAAATATCAATGTCAAGCTCTTATGAGACATAGATCATTAATAAATGTATTTTTCTGTTATGTGCCACATGACATCATATAGAGTTACCCTCATTTCTTGCAGCAACAACAGCATGCTTGCACTGTTATTTTTTGCATGTTCATTAGCGTTATTAGTTGTGAATAACATACAGGAATTATCTTTAATTCTAATCATATGGAATAAGTTGTAGTGGGCCGTGGGCCTTGTATTTTTCAAAACTTAGAAAGTCATTCAAATCAATGTGCCCTGACACACTGACCTTGGTGAAGTGTGAGTGCAGGTCCGGGTGAGGTGCGGAAAGAATCTTTAAGAAGTCTATAGTCTCAGTTCTATAGGGCCAGTATGCAATGGATGCCTTTTAGGGGTCCAAAGTGGACCTCTGGAGCTACTGCCTTCTAAATGGATTTGGAATGCATGTGACCTGGGACCGGCTCATGGGTGGTGCTAGTCATTCTGCCGTGCAGTCATTGGAGGACCAGTAGCGCTGCGGCTTCCTCCAGCCGACTTGCATTTCCATGCTCAGTGTACGGCTCTGGGTCCAGGTTTTGCTATGTGAACAGCTGATGTCACCTTAATATAGCTAATATTAACTTAATTAATAAAATCTAAATCGTAACATAAGACTGATCTCAGTGAATTATAAAAAGACATTTAGTATTCCAAGTTTGTGATGCTGTGAGATGAGGCTTAAGTTCGCATAAACAGTAATTAATTCCAGTTTATCATCAGTTTTTTGCATTTATTTCATTAATCTGCACCTCTATGCCACATTTTAACAGCTCTTTATTTAATGCATTGGGGTTTACTAGTGCCAGTCACATTATACACTGCATATGTAATATTTTTTTTATCTTGATGGGAGTTGCATGCATTGATAAACAGGAAACAGCTGGCTAATTCAGTTTTGCGAAGCATATTGGCTCAACATAGAAGTTGCCATCACTGGAAATACGACGGTATGTCACAAGATCAAGTCAGCGTCTGGTGAGAAATTATTATTTTATGTTTATATCCGTTTTTTTGCCTTCTTAATGATGATCGTTTATTGTTGGTCCTTCAGTGACTGCGTGGAGGCGTATCCAGTCCCAGCCCCCTGCAAGCTTGTTGATCTGTGTTGATGCTCCTGTGGCACCGGACTTTTTACAGCTGTCCTGCCTATGGCCTATGTCATGCATTTGGGTGTGTCGTGCTAGACCTGTGTTGCGCCCAAAAGCGGCCTGGGTTGTTTGTAAAAAGAAATGCTTCCTGGCTGGCTGTGCCCTCCACCCAACTGTTCCAAGTGAACCAAGGCTCCAAGCACGTTTTTTTTTTGACCAAAGTTGTTGGTGTAATACACACTGCAATCTGCAAGCAAGTAACCATTTAAAGTACTTGCCTTGTAGTCAGCATAAACTTGATGTTACGTGAAACCGTGTAGAGACAGAGGAGAGACGAATGGAAGCGCTACTACTTTGAGTTACTTAAGCTCTGTAGGTCACTTTGCTACGTTGTTGTTAGCAGCAAAGGAAAGCTAATGCGCTAACTACAGTCAACTTGTCAAAGGGCCAGAGGCCCATTCTTCGTAAAATAGGCTATATAATTAGTTTTAGAAAATATGTATAATTTTTTATCTGTGACAACTATTAGTATTAGAAAAAAAAAAAAAAAAATAAAAAAAAAAAAATATATATATATATATATATAATATATATATATATATATATATATATATATATATATATATATATATATATATATATATATATATATATATATATATATATATATATATATATATATATATTTTTTTATCTTTGACAAATAGGCCTACATATTTACATTTAATGACTGCAGTATGGAATTAATTGAGCCTAGACAATGATTGAGTAGATATATTATTTTTATTGAATTATGAACTAATAAAATAATAAATACAATTTGAAATACCTTCTTTCAGATTCTTGCCTGATCTAAGAACAATTCTATTTTGTATGGATGTACAGTTTTACTTTAAAGAACAGGGAACTTGAAATGTGTAAAATAAATTTCATTTGAATGAAAAAATAGCTTCAGAATTGAATTTAGAATAGTTTTAGAATCAAGAATGGTTTCAAATTGAATCTGGACCCCAATATTCAAAATCACCAGGGACTTAATGATTCACTCCTAATCACACTGTGCTTTTTTAAGAAAAACATTTTGAAACAAAAGCTCTTGAAAGGCTAAACTATACATGGGAAAATAGATTGAATTTATTGTTGCACCTTAACTACAGTGTTCTCTTGTAAACAAAGCTGAGCAAGGCTAGCTAGGTGCATGACCTGGGAAAGTTGTAGCTGACTTGAAATCCCTATACCATAAAAATAATGACCAGTGCACAGGATATCTGAATAAAATGCTGTTGTTAAGCTCCCAACTGTCTTTGAGCCCTGTGACCTCGCTCTGCCACATTCCCCAGTATTCTCCCTATAAGAACCAGGTGTGCCAAACAACATTCAGTCTGAGCTAGGGAAGTAGCTGCCTGCTGGGCCCAAGGTAAAAACGAGAGATGAACAAAGTTAAAGAAAAGGCTGACACCCTTATAGTACTCCTACAGACTTGTGCTTTTGCTTTCCACTTTAGATGCTGTGCAAATGTCAGTGACTGGTGTTTGGAATGTGAGCACATCAATGCATTGGGTCTGTTTATGTGTGGGAGACAGTAGCTGGCCTTGAACAATATTAATATATGGAGCTGCTTAGGAAGATATTATGAACCTGCTGATCCTGCAGGCATCCACTAAAGAAAGTGACCTTTTGATCTTCTGGAGATTGTAAGCTTTACATTTTCACTACATTCTTAGCCTCACAGTGGAAGTGCATTGCTTGATGTCTCGGCAGGAGCAATATAAAATTTGTGCTTGATTAGTCAAGTAGTGAAGTGGAATTTTTCTTTTCTTGTTCCTGATCTCTATCAGATTTTATGGGTCATCGATTTTTTTCTTTCACATTGTTGGCCTATTCATGCAGTTATTGGTATTATAGTACCTAAAATTCTGTTTTTATTTATTTATTTATTTATTTTTTACTTGTGATTTTCCAGCGCATTCACTGTAAGATACATATCAACTATGATTATTAAAACTACTTTTTTTGTAATATAGTATGGTAAAGCAGGTGCTTTACCATACTATATTGTTAAAAACTAAGGGCCCCTTCCATCCAATTATAATGTGCTTCTAGTTGAATTGGTTAAAATTTGATAATATATTTCTTTTACTAATTTTAGCCCAAATTAACAACAGGTTACTAGCTTTCACAGACTGTGACTGCCTTGGTCTCTAAAGTTCTACTTTAAATATAACACATGGCTGTTCATTTGTGTCTCTTGTCCTTTTTCTCTGTGTGTGTCTCGTTCTCTCTGCTGAGCAGACATTGGGCAGGTCAGTCACCTGTCTGCCGTGAGAGCTGCAGGGAGGAGTGGAATAGCACAATGGAGCTAGGGTCAGTGTTGGGATATTGGAAGGCTGCTATATATAGGTGAATCCTTGTGGTGGCAGCCTTATAAAAGCTGATATTTTCACTACATAACCTTGATCTGGCACACACTAAACCACAGAGAAAAAAAGGAAACACAAACATGTAGCACAATATGAAGATGTAGACTCTTGAGCTGCTGAACTCACATGGTTACATAGGGATGGAGGAGAGCACTTCTTTTTACCTTTTAGAATGCAGGGCGCAGTGTAATCAGCTGAATCATGTTGTAATTTTTACAATATAATTGCAAATGCAATTAATTGTTCTACCTTACTATAAATCTATGCAGCCACATATGCAGCAAAGACACTAGACCATACAAGGAACCATTCATTTAGAGCGTGTGTGATGCCAGTCTTGTGATACATAGTTATTGTGGCTAACCAAAAGGACACAGACCTTTTTAGACCTATAGAAGGTAGGAGAAGAAACATCTAATAACACCCGGCTAATAAGAGACTGATGAACCCTGGTTAAGTTACAGAATACTAGAACTTTTCCCTGAGGCAATTATTGCAGGAAAAAGGCAAAATGAAAAGCTGATTGAGGAAAAAGAAAAAATATGTTAGCTACCATCTTTTTGCCAGTTTTTACTTCATGCATTCACTTTGTGGTGGGGGGATTTGCTTAAGGGTACAAGACTCTTTGTTACAAAACGTGTATGTAGCCGACTAGCTGGCCACATAGCAAGTTGTGCAAGTTCATTCAGACACCTCTTACAGACCCAGAAACAAGAAGCACAGAGGGTTGCCTTGCCTCAGCAGATTTGTTTATTTTCTGTCCCTCTCCTTTAGAAGTCCTGCTGGTCTTAGCTCTAGACTTTTAGATATTTTGTCACTATGCATGTCTGCCTGATCCCACTAAATTATTCTCAACTCTTTGAACGCAGTTTGTCTTTCAAATGATGTGGCCGAATCAACAGTTTTCTTTCATTACGTGACAAAAAGCAGGATTTTTTCTCTCAAACCACTTTTTGTTTGCTCCCATATTTGCAGTCATTTGCTCCAGAGCTATTTGTTTGCTGTGCAGGGGCCCCCTGACTGTTTACCGTAGCTCGTGGGGTTGTGCGTCATTTGCCAGTAAAAGCACAAGGTTGTATCCCTGGCCAAAATCTGTACATTTATGGCTCATTAAAGTGCAGAGAAGCATAACACATAACCGCACCCTAGTAAGTAGTTCTTGAAAGTAAATGTCCTCTTTTGCTCAGATTTCATCACCTCTGGTCGCTCCAAAATATTGTACACTATCAGCAAACCCCAGTTCATGGCTGTGATGTTGCAATAAGTTCCATGGAAACCCATTTATCTTGGGTTAACAGCACTGCTGACATAATGGGGGTCATTGTGTGTCGACTTCTAAATCCTGGCTTCTGTTGGAAAAAATATATAGCCATTCCTCAGTGGATGCTCTCAAGTTGCACAGTACTTCCTTTTTTAGATAATATAAAACATGCCAACCTTCCGCGTTTAAGCTTTCAAAAAACTTACTATAATTTGAATTGTGTGAAAACTGGCTAAAGATGAATAAAGTGCCTTAGATAAAATATCCTATTATGGGTTTGTTTTCAGCCAGCACTGCTGGACCCCTTCCTAAAGGTGAAGACTAAAATTGCACCCCAGCAGACCATCTTTTTGGCTTTACACTTGAGCGTAAAGGGAAATGATGATGAAAAGATGGAGACAGTGGCCTAGATGTAACCAGCAGACGACTGGAGCCCCAGCTGAGTGGCTGCCCCCTGCCTTTATGTTTGCCTAATGGTCAGAAACTACATGCGTGCTTGCTTGTGGTCATGGAGCAGTGGCAGGACAGTGGGCTATTTTTAACCCCTATTTTTTCTCTTTTTTTCTTTTTGTCTTATACAGGGCCTATATTACAATATATTGTAGTTCAAACTTTTTTCTTCAAAGTGCCAGGGTTTTTTTTGGCCTACTACATTGCAGATCAGCCCATTATCCTTTTGTGGCATGATTTTTAATCCTACTTTCATGACGGCCCGGCTAAAGCTGCCAAGCATTTGACCTACAACTGAGGTGGAATCCCACAATGAAACATCATCCTTTGTGTAGCGGCCTTTGTTGCATACAGTGATCATGCTTTTGTCCCTCTGGACAGGACAAAGCTTCATATAGTATAGACTTAACACTCGCCTTCAGAGGAAAAGTGTCTCCCTGTTGAGTTTCTTCTTCGTCAGCTAATAGCCCTTAATTAGCCAAATGTGTGCTGGCAATTTTGGCTAGATGTACTTTTATCACAATTAGTGCTGTAATCAAATGGCAGCAAAGTAATCATTTGGGAATCCTATAGATTTTTATTGTTCTGTCGTGATGGGATGATGGGCGAGTGAGTTATTACAGTTATTTGAAAGACAATCATAAAGTTCATTGTGGCCAAGCAGCAAAATTGAAGTGGAAATCTTCCTATGAGGGTTTGTGTGTATAGAAACAGCTATGATAATAATTAATTGGATGGTCCATAAGTGTACATTTTTGAGTGCTAACGTTGTGCCGTGGGAAACACCGTATGCTCCCAATTAATCCTAGTTCATCATATTTTTTTTTAGAAAGAACTGTTTTTATATGCTACATTGTATCAACCAGTTGTGTAAAAACTCCCCCAGATAAAGAGATTAGAGAGAGATATGTTTTCAATTATGTTAATGCTTTTGCTGTTCGGTGTGATGTTTATGTAAGATAAAAATACTACGACCAATTTTGATGTTCAAACTGAATGACATCGAACTGACAGATCCCAGCTCAAGTTCAGGTCTAAGATTTATTCTTGTCTTGTGTGAATTTTGTCTGTTTATAGTTGCTCTCTGTTCTGTTTTCCTGCCACAAATCAGGACTGCTAATAAAAAATGAGAGGGATCAGTCTAGGAAGTAAATACTAGGCCAGTGTAGTGTTTTTGCAGTTTATAATGCGGGTGTATCTCTAAAATAATTTTTCTTAAGTCATGTTATGAAAGCCTTCTGTCATTTTTGTGAACCCTGTAAAAGCTTCACGAACGGTATTGACAGGATCTGTTTGCGTAAAAAAAATCCACAAATCATCACCCCCCCCCCCCCCCTCCCCCCCCCCCCCCCCCGCAATTTTGCCAGCCTTTTTCAACATCATGACTGTATAACTATTTTCTTTGGAGGATAAAGTCATCTCGCGTCTTTTTACCAACAACCCGCTTTCATGTAAAAATAATAATCATTTCTTAAAACTCAAGCTGCAGTGCTTTGCTTTCATGTCAGAGCCCATTTGTACAAGCAGACATCAGCGAATGCTCTTTTCTTCTCGTTAAAAATGAAAAGTCGTCAGTTTCTTGTCTCCCCCGAAGTTCAACAGCAAACAGGAAATGGGTGGAAACTCAAACCTGTCCAGTTTCGGAAGGTTACTGTGGTGACATTTTTTTCTCTTTAGTAGATACTTTCAAAGCCATAACGCATGGTGGTTGCAAATTTTCACACCCAAGTGTTAAAAACATTAAAATGGCTTGAAAATGCATACAGTAATTAACCTTTTGTTCTCAGGAAGGGGACGTAGAGATATGAAATCGTCAGCTGGTGCAACAACAGCCATTTTCATTTAGAAATACAGGTTCACTGACGTACATCTTTCTATTCACCAGACCACTTAGTGCACCATGCAAATGATATAATTAGACTTTTTTATGTGATGATCGGCACTAAAAGCACCATTTGAGTAGGAAAACCTTGCTAACCCAACCACTCTGGCGATGTGTGGTCATACGTGTCTCAGTGCCACAACCT
This sequence comes from Periophthalmus modestus, assembly GCA_019594935.1. Lineage (NCBI taxonomy): Eukaryota > Metazoa > Chordata > Actinopteri > Gobiiformes > Gobiidae > Periophthalmus > Periophthalmus modestus. The sequence goes on along the minus strand of JAIEZT010000124.1, from coordinate 20,910,193 downwards.
GAGCGGAAAGGACACGACTGTCACATGGCTGTTTCAGAGTGGACCCTGGTCAGGGATGTTCTTTTCATCATGGTATCGTGTTGTAGCTCCGTCGGTTGTTGTCCATTTGTCCATGGACTGTAATGGTTTTGTTTTTTTTTTTTTTTTTTTTTTTT
>JAIEZT010000124.1:20852986-20909938 GCA_019594935.1 Periophthalmus modestus | reverse complement strand
GGCTCCAGACTGTATTGACAAGCTTATTTTTGAGGCTTTGGTATGGGAAAAACAGTACTTCTCAGAGCCTTTTTGTTTGACTAAAAGATTATGTTTTCGTCATAATATAAAAGTCTTCTGTCACGTTACAAATAATGCAAATACAACACATACACTCCCATATACGACGATAAGAAAAGCAGATGCAGTGTTGCTTGTCTCATCACCCCCCCTTCAACCCTGATGTATGCACTCCCCATTCCCTCAAGGTCAAAATGTCTCATGTATTTATTGTTTTGTATGACTGTCTCTAATATCATAATAAAAAAAGAAGTAACAAAGCGAAGGTACAGTCGCAAATCTTTGTATGCCTAACAGAGTATAGGCTACAGACCTATTCGCAGTAGGCTATTGGTTTTGTCCAGGATAACTCAACTGTTTTTTCCACAATCTCTGCACATGTGAAGAGGTGCATACACAGGATATAAAGACCTATTGTGTTCAAGTCCATGTTAAGCCATGACCTTTGTTGAACAAAGATCAAAGAACAAACGCATTTGCAAATTCAGTTCAAAATGTGTGTTCATTTTGTAGTGAATGCCCTAAAATGATATAAACAACCTTCGCAGCTTTGAGTTTGGGGGTGGTGAGTGGGAGTTAGATAATAAAATGATCTCTTTTGGAATTGTTTTAAATATCTGTCTCACTAATACAGTAGCCTTTAAATCCAGTTGGAAGTGGATTTGTATCACTATTCATGTTTTTCTTAGTATCTTTTATACAGCAATTTGCAAATGAGTTTCTTTTGTTGTGACATGTTAGTGCCATATGAAACATCTCACACTCTGAGGTCTTCAGGGACCGGCCTCCTGCTGGTGCCCAGAGTCAGGACTAAATATATGGAGAATCAGTGTTTCAGTTTTATGCAGCAAAAACCTGGAACAGTCTTCCTGAAGATGTTGAGACCAGGCCTCTACTTAGACAAAGTTTAAATCCAAACTCAAAACTGTTCTGTTTAGCTAGGTTTTTATTCTGCCCTTTGTATGCAAATTGTGCTATACAAATAAACTTGCGGTAACTGAAGCTGAGAGAGGTAACTGAAGCTACCTGCTCTTTCCGAAAATTTACTCTTCACTGTGATGGTTATATACACTAAAACATGAGAAAAGACTGACCAATAGGACGAGTGGATGGTGGAAAGTGTCCGTTTTTGACCTTAGAGCTGCATTAAAAAAGCAGGGAATTACCATATGACAATTTTTACCAAAATAGCATATTGTCACATGGCGGTTATAATTAGATTTTTATTGCCTTATTGCCCTGCCCTGCTTGGAAAATGCTGACAAGTCAATCTCTAGCACCGCAATGGACAAAATATAAGCTTAATGGCCAGAGCCTTTACCTTGACCCAACAACCTACAGACAACAGGAGAAGTCGAGCGTCTAGGGAGAAGCATATGGTGCTTGTCACAAATGTTTTTATCATCTCATTTTCCGTGAGCGCTCTTGTCGTACTCATCATTTTGGAAAATCTTTGATGCTGACTGCACATTGAAAAGCTTCAGATAAAAGCCAGTCAGCGAACACGGATGTGATTGGCAGATAGGGCTGGACGCTTGTGTGGTTTCTTTATTGATGCATAAACGAGAATCATGGAAGCCTGTCCAATACGCCTCTGACAATATCTAGGTTTATTCGCCCCCTACCCAAAAAAAAGAGTAGGGGCGGGTTGATCTTGATAACAGGGTTGTCATGTGTGATCTACAAAAGGCCAGTGAACTCTTTTAGTGCCCAAAGATGAGATAAACATGGCTATAGAATGTGACAGTTGCCTCTACAAGTGTGGTACTTGGCGATAAAGGAAAACATTATGAAGGCACCACAATCCAAGAGATGTTTCTTTATAAGCAAAGTTTTTTTGAAATTCTGATTTATACTGGGAGGCTTGCTTGGAGCACATGTTTCTTTGTTCCGCCATGAACTTGAAGAGCATTGTGTACTCATCATGTTTGCATGATGAGGATTTGCATGTTTACTACTTTGTTTTATTTTTTTCTTTCTGGTCATGCATACTAAGTAAAAACAGATGCAAAACTAGCAGAAAGACATTTGTGTTTGAAAAAAGCATGTAGTACTCTAGTGAGATCATCTGAATTTTGGCTGTAATATATATAAACATAACCTAACCCTAGGCCTGTCATGGTAAACACTATATCGTTAATCGTGCAGTAAAAAAAAGCTGGAACAATATATTTTGGGGCTTAATATTTCTCGTGTGTACATTTTCTTTGCAAAAGTGGAGAGATTTTTGACATTTTTTTTGTAATAATGTTAGACTTCAGCTATAGAGGGTAGAAGAAATAACTTCTATGATACAGTATATTTAAAAAAAGGTTTTAATAGGATTATTTTTATATTAGTGGCAGTAGTTTCAATATTATTGTTTTGTTGCAATATTTCTCTATAGCAGTATATATCGTGTTTCAAAATTTCTCATCATGACAGGCCTACATAAAACTATTTGTCTACGTGTTACATCAATTATTGAGAAATCTGTGGTTATAATCTACTTCAAAGTACTATACGATACAAAAATTTCAAACTCGATTTTAATCCAAAGGGATTCACCCGATCCTGATTACAATACCATCCTGAAGATCAAAAATGCATTGTAATTTTTATATACAACATAATTGTAATTTCTTTATCTTGTATGAAGTCTTATATTTGTTCTGATAATGCTCAAAATCAAATTAAAAACTGTTCAGGAAGCTAAAATTGTATTCATTGTATTGTTTGCAGTATCAATACTTGCTCAAATGAGTATCCAGTTTGGTTTTTAGTTTTAGTATCAATTAGTATCTGATTTTTAATACTTTTGACATTCCTACTTTTAAAGTAAATACAAGTCACCCAACACGTGATTTCCTGACACTCTTTTTTTGCTCTCACTTCAAAGCCATGTTTCAACAATGCCTTTTGTTTTTTCACTAATGTCCAAAGTTCATGTTCTAAATTACTACATCTAATTTTAGCTGATGCCAGTGAGAGGTTACCAAACAAAACTAACAACAAAAATATATATTTTTTTTTCTGTTACACTAAGATTGCCAAACGTATCTAAAATCAGTTGTGTTGACATCAACACTAAAACAGTTACACTCACAGAACAGAACAGAAATGAAACCTTTTCTGAACAGCTTTATAATGATCTTGAGCTGCATCAGAACAAGTATAAGACACATAGACTAGTATACACACATGGACCACTATGGAACCTACCTGGACGACTCAGGGATTGCACAGATATAAGGCCTAATGGTAATATAAAAGAAAGAACTATTTTTTAATGTTGAAAATCACATTCTACTGTCTAAAAAGTGTTGTTGTTGTTTTGCTTTTTTATCATTGTGGTATTGGAATTGGTATTGAGAATTGAGGAATTGAGTCTGTTCCTTAATATAGAGTCTGAATTTTTTGTATCGTGACAAAACCACTCTTCAAAAGTTACTGTACTATAAAATTACTATATCTAATTTTAGCTGTATTATGATTTTATCATCATGGTATTTGAATTGGTATTAAGTAGTGAGTGTATTCCTTAATATAAATTTGAAATTTTGGTATCGTGACAACACCAGTTTTTACGAGTCTTCAAAGTTATTGTTCTAAAATTACTATATCTAATTTTAGCTGATGCCAATGTCACTTACCAAACAAACAAAAAATATCCCTTTTTCTGTTCACAATCACACACACGAGTTCATAAAATTCCATTCAACTAGTAACTGCAGAAGTTGTATACTGTCAACACTGATTTCTGCTTTGTTTGTATTCTACACATAAATCACATAAAAGAGAGGAAGGAGGAGGAGGCAGATGAAAAAGAGTGCAGAGGGGCCATTCCAAATGTGGTTGAAGATTGCGTTCTGCTCTGTTTCTCGTCCAAGTGTCTGTGCGTGTGCCTCAGTAATCAATGTTTATGGTAACACGTATGCTCCTTACATCTGTGGCCTCTGGAGCAGCAGCAGCGGCACACTGTGTCAATTCACATTGTGTGTGCTCTGCATTTTTCCAACTGTAAAGCAGCAATTTTATCTGAAAGGCCTTTATAATTCCAATACATTAGAATTAAACATCACGCATCACAACTCACAAGAATGACAGTGAGCCCGGCGATTCATCAAAATAAAACAACATTTGGCACAGCATAAGAAGAAATGGTTGATGGATGAACATAAAACCCTTTACAATTAACTTAGTCTTTAAATATGTTTATGGTTTGACGAGGAGATGGTGTCAGAGTAGGGGCTGTACAAACAAAGGGGCAACAGTGACTCCGTGGATAAGTAGCAGTCCCCCAACCTTAAGTGCGCAGGATCGATTTCCGAGTCCTTCACCTTGCCTTGTATGAAAATGGCGTGTGCGTGTTTGTTTGTGGTTGGAGGGGCAGATGGAGCAGATGGAGCAGATTTGACAGCCTTGCTTCTGTCAGTTTGCTCCAGGGCAGCTGTGGCTATAATAGTAGCTTACAACCACTGAATTTGGAGAGATATGTCCTTAAAGATGCCGTTGTGGCATTATAACAACATCAGCTTTTCATGATGGGTCAAAATCTGCCTAGACTGAACTGAGCATAACAAATATGGTGTCCGGAAGTCTTGGAATATAATTAATTACATTCTTTAGTAAAATCTACACCCTGTTAAAAATATGACAAATGTGTTTTAAAAAGTTAAACACACTGTGTTTAAAGTAGCAAATGACTGTTTATGTCAAACGGTGCCAGTAAGGAAAGGAATCAATGCGTCATCAGGCACACAGACATGCGCACCAAGCCTAAGCCTATTAACAAGCCCAATAAGCTAATGAAGGCTGGCTAAATCATGAGTTACTGAGCACCTTTACAGAATGGCCTCTTAATTGATCCAATAAGGCCATTAGGAGTAGGTGTGAGATGAGAAAACAAAAGCCCAGACCATTCCACCGGCACACCGCTTACACTTACACTGCCGCCATCAATAGCCTCTGCTAAAGAGACGCTCCCAAATTCAGACAAATGCATAGTCAGAGCCTCATATTAAACAGGGGCTTAGCCAGCATCTCTGCAAAGTGCCAGCAACTCAAGTTTAGAGCAAAACAGCAAAATGGGCTGAAAACACAACAATGTGGGCTGAACTAAATGAAAAATTGGCCGGCTGTTGAAGCCAAAAGTTTCATTTTTCAAAGTTAGGAATGAGATAGTTTTTGCATTGTTTCGTAATGGTCCTTATAGATAGCTGAAAGCATTTTGAAGCACAATCTATCTTTAGAGACATACTGTGATAAATGTTGAAATTACTTTACGCCACTGAAACAATTAAAATAAAGGAGGGATATCCCAATAAAACAGGATCATTAAAAGACATGAGCTGCAACAAATAACAAGCAAAGAAGAAAGAATATTAGCCATAGATGTGACCAATTCAACCCTGTACTGCTAAAATTTTAGCGCATTACACAAAAATAACAAAATCTCCCCAATTTTGGAAAGAAAAAGTACCCACGATAAATACATAGTTCCAGCTTTTATACATTGAAGTTGATATAGTAATTATTCTGACAGGCCTATATACACTAGGGCTGTAGTAATTCTTGGTCAATTAAAGACATGTCCTGCTGATTGATATTTGATAAAAAGTGAAACTCTTTACTTTTAATTAATTATAAACAATGATCATATTTGAAAGCTATTTAATTTATTAGAGCCTTTTTCGAGCATAACAGTCTACTCATATTATGGATATAAAGCAGTGTCTACAAGCAATCTGACCACAACTGAAGAAGCGGCTTGGATGACCAACAAAACATCTTCACTCTTACAACTTTTTGTCCAGCTGACAGATTTGAATTTTTCTTTTACTATGGATCATACCTGGACAACTGAGGGATTACACACAGTATTCATATCCATATTATAAAAAAAGACAAATGTAAATTACCATAAATTTGAAGATAGATTCATATGGTTGTTTCTGTATTTGTTTTTATTAAAAGGCAAAACAAAAAAGTAACTATAATGAAAATAGCTATATATTTGATGGATTAAAAACATAAGTAGAAATGAGGATATCCCATATACAAGTAGAAGAACAAATGCTCAGTTCAAAAAGTCATTTATATAGCTTAAATGAGGTGGGTGATTCCATGTTTTCGTCCCCTAACCCCCTCCGGAGATTCACAAGGCAGCTCCTCTCCTCCCTAACCTCAGCATCATCCCACCTGCATAAAGCATACGCCCACAGACAGAAAGAGAGAGTTATCGGTATAGTGGGTCCATTTATCCCCCGCAGCGAGCTTCCTCCAAAGGCAAGAAACCATCCATGTCAGGCCCTTCCAGATGGAGCAAGAGCAACGCAATAAAGTCAATAGCATATCCATCAGCTAAATAGACTGCCAGTGTCGTGCTTGTTTACAGGTTTGAGGGGAGATAGGGTCAGAGGATAGTTAAATGGAGCTCTGTCCTTAAAAAGCATGCAGCATTATTAGACTGCAAAACAACAAGAAGGACGACAGAGGTTCAGGTCAAGATCTTGAAAACCGGAAAAGTAGTTTATTTGAGGTTAAAATGCAGTTGTGTGTTTTTTGGGGTCTTTTTTTTGTTGTTTTTTTTTATATTACTTGGTTTGGTGGGATAGTAACTGTGAATATTCATCATAATTTCACATCTGTTCAGTGGCAGTTTGTGGAAAAAAAGTTAGAGGGAAAGTACAAAAATACAGGAAATAGCACAGATTCTAAATTGAAATACTTCCACGTATATCATTAACACAGAAAAATGCCTTCCTTTTCTGTAAATAATCTGGTTTAAATACTAATTTAACAATATAAAAGGTGTTGTAATTTATACAGGTTTTGTTAGCATTATACTTGCTAGGTAACAGTCATGGAATTACCTTTATGTTTGTCACATCTGCTGCCTATGTGAAAATAGGAAGTAAAATTATAAATGTCAAACGAAAAATGGAAAAAACGCACTATTTTTAGTAAAATCTTAAATTTAATGATCTTAACAATGTTTTAGTGACGTGGGTATTCTAAACTGTCATATTACAAAAATAGTAAATTGCGTGTTTCTATTAATCCAATATTTTGTTGTTGGATTAGCTAATCTACTGACTGGGATTGCTCTTATTTATTTATTCAGTTTAAATCTTCAATCCAACCAAGTTAAGTGTTGTTTCTTATTTCTCATTGTAATTTTTTTGTATTTCCATTGCAGTCCACGCCTCACATCTAGAGTAAAATGTGAGTCCCGTGCTAACCCTCTACCTCGTTGCTGTCTCCGGCTGACAGACCTGCTCTCCAGAGAGATGACCCAAAAGAGGAAATGGTAGCTGTGTGACAGAATGAGTGGCAGAGCGGAAACCTTAAGCTTCCTCTTCCACAAGGGTCACTTTAAAGGCTGAAATGTGCTACACACACTTGAAAGCCTGCTAATACAATATTAAGATATAAAGGAGTAATGTGACGAATGTATATTGCAACTCCTCAAGCAATTTCCCGATGCACTGTTGCAAAGAGCTTACTTAGGAGATGTTTCTCAGTGTTGGAAAATAGGATCAAATAGAAGTGAAAGAATAATAATGAGCAAATGCCATAAAGTCAACATGTCAGGAGAGCAGTTGGGCTTCCACACCGTATTGAAAACTCGGGGCTGCTACTCAGATCTTGAGCCAGGATCTTGATTATATACTTAGCAAGAAGTATTGTAATGCCAATCTGCGCAAACAGCCTCTCCAACCACCAATCACCAATCATTCACAAAGGCAGTTTGGGGGAAATCTCTTGCTCAAGGACACGACATGGCAGTATGAATTGGTAAGTAGCAGGGTTTTGAACTGTCAACCTTCTGATAACTGTGGCCTTCATTGAACTCATTATTTTATTTATTTTATTTTAGTTTGTCTTAGTCCTATATCACATTGCAGAGTTGGCAAACGTATTGAAAATCAGATACTATCGATATAAAAACTAGTATCAAAACCAGATATTCATTAGAGCAGGCATCAATACTGAAAAGGCCGCATTCATAGGACAGAAATGAATCTTTCCTGAATAGCTTTAGAATGATCTTGAGTTGTATCAAAACAAGTATAAGACACATAGACTAGTATATGCCCATCGATCACTATAGCACCTACCTGGATGTCTAAGGTATTACACAGATATAAAGCCACATGGTAATATAAAAGAAAGAGACCATCTACTGGTTAAATAAAGAGTGTTTATTATTATTATTATTATTATTATTATTATTATTATTATTATTATTATTATTATTGTGGTATCTGAATTGGTATTGAGTCTATTCCTTAGTATCAGAATCAGAAGTTTGAAATTTTAGTATCACAACAACGGTATCAAATTGCTCATACACAATACCTAAAACCACTTATAAAGCAGGCTCGCAGTAGACTCTTGGCTTCCATCCAGTCAGCTGCCACACACACACACACACACACACACTTACCACTGGGACCTGCCTATTACATGGTAAATGCTGTTGGATGCTCATTGCGGTTATAATGGCTGAGCAGCAGCAGGGGGCAGCAGCAGTGCCTTGGCCCAGCAGGGCACATCACAGCCCGAGGTCAGTCTGAGGATGGTCCACTCAGCAGGACTCTTACGGTCGGCTCTGACGCATTAGCGCTGCCCATAGACCAGTACCATATGTATTACTCGTGTCTTTATTCTGTGACTGCTGAGAGGCCGGTCGTCAACTACTGCTCATATCATATGGCTTTTCATTAGTCCATGCTTAATCAGATCAGATGACTGCTTTTGAGTTAGAAAATTACCATGTACTCTGCTGGACAATGAGAAAACTTTGTACTATGAATGTCTGTTATTGTATCAACATCTAGACAGCAAGGAGGGGTACGATTAACACAGGCTTAAAATGCTTTAGCCAGTTAGGAGCCACACTACTGGCTGAGTCACATGAGCCCATGATCTAGTGACTCTATAACATTATTAACATTCAGTGTACTTTATGGCTGTAGGCCTTAAGTTGATTAGTCGATTAATTCGGTCATTTTGTTTCGATCAAACGGATTTATATAGGACAACAGCAGAATGGAGTTATTGACTGAGTGAGTCAGTGAGTTAGCTGAAGATTTTAATGTTTTGGTATTTATATGTAAAAAGGCAGATTAAATTCATTATTCGTAAGTTTAATCTGTCTTTATATAAATTAAGTTTTTGCTAGTTCATTTTTTCTGCATAAATAGTTGTTTTTGCATGAACTCCTGTGCAGCTGTATTCTTGTGAGTGCATTTTAGGTCAGATTCGTAATAGCTTTAAGAGCTTTTGCCACGACCCCCTTTTAGTCAAATAATCGATCAGCAGCTGACAACAGCCCTAGTGTACTCTGTATCGCAAATCGGGAATTTTGCACATACATTACAAACTTATTTAATTCTTATGGTAAAACTAACCCTCAGGTCAAATTTAGAGGGATTTAGAGAGTTTAAGAGTAAACAGATTTCTTACCCAATTCCAAACTTTTTTTTACATTCTGAACTTGTTCTAGTGCGGCATCAGCATTCCTTACTCGCTTATGTATCTCGACACCCACCTCCGACAGGCTTCTTTACTTGTTTAGTTTAGTGAGCATGTTTTGTATTCCAAGGCTACAAAGGGTCTTCAACTGTAGGAGGATTTGGTGCTTTTGCATATTTATTAGAAGGTTATAGACATGGATTTGTGTTTGGATTACTTTAAACAGAATCTGTTGTGAAATGTTTCTGAACCAAGATGCCATGAATTCTCTGCCTTGTTTGCGCCTGCCTTATCACGTCGCCTTAATATCTGATCCAGACTAAATCGCTGTCATAACAAGGTGGGCGACTGAAGAGGAATTTATTGAGTTATATAGTAAACCAATTCAATTGATTGTACTATTGGCATGTATGGGTGATCACTCATTAGCATCTTGACAGGGTGTTTGTGGAGTCCTTCATAACCTTTGTCCAGAGAGGCTTTCCTGGGCGAACAGGTGAGCCAAGCCTGGGCAAGCTAATGGGCCGCTTCGCTGCCAATGTTAAGTGATTTGTCTCTGTGTGGCGACAGGCCGCTCTGTAGATACCTCAGGACAGAGACAGCCCCACTATGAGCTTGGCCTAACAAGAACCTGACAAAAATGATAATGATCCCTTAAGGAGGGCTTTCACTGCGCATGCACTTTCCCACTGGAAGCGCATTTGTCGCTTTTGGGCAGTTGTTTAAACAGAGGAGACATGGCCTATTTATTCAAACCAAAAGAAACAACAAATTAACTGAGCATTTGTTTATCCATAACCCGTAGAGGCCGGCATCTTCAACTGTGTACCCATGGAGCTAAATGGAGAGTTTTGGAAGCCATTATGTGACATAATGAACCATGTGCTAGCGGGCAGTGCAACTCGGGAAGAAAGTAGGTGGAAAATGTGTGCAAGAAACTCCTTATGGATGCAATTTCTGTGATATAACATTCACAATTGTGGACCACAATAACAAGGGCCATATGTTCTGTGGTACTTTACCTGGTCAGTTTGCATCTGGTACTGAGACTGTCCTTTTTAACTTATTATTTATTATATTTCAAGCTCTAATCTTCTTCCATTATAGATACAGAATTTTGGTAACACTTCATTGTCAGCATGCATTGTCCCAATGAGTGTATTCTGTTACTGAGACTGTCCTTTTTTACTCATTATTTATTATATTTCAAGCTCTAATCTTCTTCCATTATAGATACAGAATTTTGGTAACACTTCATTGTCAGCATACTCATGTCCCAATGAGTGTATTCTGTTTGTGAGTTGTTTTGCTAGCCGTCTCTTCGGCTATTGTTAACCCACAGATGAATCAAATACTTTTTTAACTTCTTTACACATAAATGACACTTGGTTACTTACTTAAACCTTAGCCTTATTCAACTCCCAGAAGCTTAGTATTTTGTGGATTAAAGCCCTCACTAGCTTCAGCCTGAGCTAGCCTAGCTTCAGCTACCAAGCTCCAGTGTTGTAGTTAGGAGCAGAAACAAAACCCACAGTTTTAGCTAAACTGCCTTTGGAGCAACTATGCTGAGGGAAGTATGGTAACCTCAGCTCTATCTTCTGTTTCCTCCTACTTTCCCTGTCAACAACATTCACTATTCAGTTCACCTGAAGGCTGTTCATTGCTATTCAAAAATTGTTCCATGTCCCACTACCCTCTGAGGATGCAACTGTTTCAGATGCCTGGCTGCTGCCGCTCGGTGATGACTGGACCCTAGATACCCCTCCTATGCCCTGATCCTGTTCTGTGGATCCAGATCCTCCCCTTCCCTCACCTGGCTGTATGACCCAATAACTGGCTGGTTGCCCAGACATGGTTCGATTGGGACTTTTCCCCGTTTGGAGGAGGTGGGCCAAAGCACTGTGACAGCAACAGAAGTTTTGAAGCCTTGTCTCCTGTTTAACCCTTGATGCTCCACACTTTTGTTTAATCCATACACTACATGCATCACAGTAGGACTCATGTCTGTTTCACTATTTAAGAACCCGTATTTAAGAGATATTGTTGGACTTGCTGCACGACATGTAAACAAAACAGTTTATGTGATGACAGCGGTGGCTTAGGTCAGGTGTGCAGGTGTGAGTGCTGACCATAGAACCTGACGCAATCGTGCTTGAACACACCACGGTTCAAAAGTCGTGATGTGAGTGCAACCTCAGTCTTGAGTGGGCTCTGGCCCAACAGATTTGAACTTTATCTGCAAACAGATTGGATTGACCAATGTCTCTTTCACTGCTGGATTTTCTAACCTTCTGTTGGTTAAATCAATGATCTTGTTAAGCCCTAAGAGTCAAGTGAAGACATACAAATCAAGATGTTACCATAAAATACATACCAGCAAAGCACCCTCATACCTTTGCTACAAGAAAGAAGTAGGTCAATGAAATAGTTTTCTGAGGAATTGAATATCAATGAAGAAAAATGCTAATGTGCTTCCTTAAGTAGCTTTGCATGAAATATTCACTGAGGAAAAGGGCTATATTCAAGCAAAAAGAGCTCAACATTGAAGAGAGCTGGCTGTTGTTTGCAAACATGAAGTAAAGTCAAATGTTGGTGTCCTGATCCACCATTACATTAGATTATTAAGGAATTATTTAGATATAGTGAATGACAAGCATAAAAAAGAACATTGCACATTTGAAGGAGCACCATCAAGATGGCCATTGCTTTCCATTAATACAAGAGACTATGGTGGCGCCCCCTAGTCTAATTTTTGTCCCCATCTAAAACAAGCTGTATACCTGTATAGTGTCATAAACATACATAACTATATTTAATCTGTTAGTACTTTTTGATCAGAAGAGGGAATAAGATATCATACTCTATTCATGGTATTAAATAAAATAACTAACATATGGATAGTCTCAGAAAATAAAAAAGTGAGTCAGACCGGCACCAGGAGAAGGGTGCTTTTATTTTATGTTGACATGAATGCTTCCCTCCCTTTCCTCCTGTCATACAAATTTAGTGTCAAACAAAAAGATGCCTTACATGAAAATGTAAGAGTGCTGAACTGAAAATATCAGGTTCTAAATCAGCCAAATGAAAGCCCTATATACAGAATAAGGCTTTCATTGGCTTGGCCTTCAGATCAAATAAATTAAGACATTGATAGTACACGTGGAAGGCACAATGAGATCATTTTTGGGCTATCTTTTGTATTTCTGCCACTGCATGTTTTTCAATCTTTTGACAAGGGCCATACATCAACAGTTCAGCAGCAGCACCATAAAAAACAAAAGCCAGAGAAAAGGGGAAAATAAGAAACAAGCCAGGGCAAAACACTGGCACAGTAAACTACCCAAAAGTCTGAAATTACACTTGGAAGCACTTTGAAATAGCCTGTCCGATCATTGACTTCTCTGAACACCAAGAGTCTGAAAAATCAGTCTTATGGAGAAAGTCAAATGAAAAACAACAGCAGCAGGGGGTCCGGAGGAGTTACAATTTCCAAGTTTTGCTTTTGGCTGCAGACTCTCCACCTACATCTGGGCCAAATTACACAATGCAGCCTGCCGACCACATCTGTCTGTCGGGCTAATCACTGTGACGGGGCAAGCCTCCAAGCAGCATGGCTCAATATATTCCATAAGAGTACAGACTTAGCTCGACTCCCACTCTGTGCAAACCTGGACTTTGACTTACCAGCACAGTAAAACTATAGACAGAACCTCCACATCCTCAGTGATTTATCTTGTATCAAGCTTTTTCTGCCGAGTGTTTATGAAGAAGTGTGCTGACTAGGCAGACAAGGGGAGTGCAAGTTGTTTAACTCTGTGAAACTGACATCAGGATACAGTAGTTCATCACTGTTTTTTTTTTTTTTCAATTTTTGCCTCATCTGTGTTATTCTGAAAAGGCTTTTCATTTCATTCCAGCTTAACTGCAACAAGCCTAGACTCTGAACTATTACACCAGCAGATGAAAAATAAATGCACTCGTGCAATGGCAGGTCTTTAAACATGTTAAGGCTGTGTCCTGTCATATCATGTTCTTCACCACCAAACCTGTGAGTGCAAACCCCAGCACAAGTGCGCAGGGCAAAATCTAACATGGGCACTTTGAGTGAGAGAATGGAACACAGTGTTATTGTCAGATTTTGAGAGATTTTTTTCATTCATAAAATATAAAAAGACAAAAGGATGAAATGGATGAAAGGAGCAGAAAGAAGAGTAATCTTACGGTATCTGCCCCCTTTTCCTTATAATGCTTATATAAATAGTTTATTAACTTGATGATGCCTGTTTTAGGTTTCTAATACATTCATCACCCTTTTTCCCCCAGAAACATAATGATCGATTTTGGTTGCAAAAGCAGTTGAATATCACTATAGCACTATCGCCTGTATAAAAATAAGAGCGTAAAACCCAACCCAAACACTTAATTCCACACAATAAAGCATTTTTCTGCCTAGCTTTAACCAAAATAATTATATGTTTGCAATATATGGAATAGAAAGAGCAGAAATGATTAACAGTCACAATAAAAGCAACACCATCTTTACACTGTTTACAATCAGCATGTCCAGGCTCCGCTCCCACACTATTGTCCAAACCATTGTGACCTGGAAGTATCTGAAAATTAGTAGTTCCAATTTCTGACTTCATGTTTCATTACAACAATGTGGACAGTCCGAATCACATAAGCTCACATAAATTGAGTATTAAATTGCTTATGACAATTTTCTAACTTTATATAGAAAGATTTTCTCAAACCACTGAACATGCAATCAAAAAACACACACACACATGTCACGTTTAGTGAAGTTGTATGTTGTAAAACAATCATGTTATGATTCCATATATAATAATATGGAATGGAATATTTGTTTCTTGGAAAACTTAGCGATATGTGATATGGCTGTAAAATCAATATCACTACAGTATTTTAATAGACTTTTTGACTCAATCATTTCAGTTATAATGAAACAAAATTGACATTTAAATTTACTAGTGAAACGCTATCAAAATAAAAACTTAACACAAAGCAGGACTAAATCAAGGCACACATAAAATGTGCTTTATTTAACATAAAAAAATTGTGTATTTTTGTCAGATGGAGAACCTTGGTGTTATTGCAATATATTGAGTATGTTTCTATATTGATTATTGTGTCAGTTAATAATGCAATATCAGTACTGTTGGAATACCTTGTTTAGCCCTAGTGTGCTATACTTACTTTATGTTGTCACTGAGACAGAGCATAAGAAAAAAAGCTTGTATGCCATTAGCTCGGAACGAGTTCAAGACAGTATATCAAAAATACCCAAAGGTCAAAAGAGCAGTATTCGATCACATAAGCCATCAGTTCTGTGTTGCCAGCCCTGAACAGATAGTGCAGATACTTGACCAAGACTGTGGTCAATACGCGCATGCAGACCAGCTGTTATCTTATCAGGCTACACAGTGATTACGGTTAGCCTAATGAATGCAACGGTCTTTCTCATTTGTCATGCTTTCTGTGTGGAGCAGGGCCCAAGTAAGACTGATAGTGTCTCTCAAGTACTGTACTGCTGAAGCTGTGGATCACTGTTATTGAAGAACTGAAAGCATAAAGAGTCACCAGAGTGTGTTGGTGCAAATTAAACATATGTAAGCCAGTTTAGTGTACACAACATTTAAAGAAGACACATTGGGCCTGTGTGTACTATTGTCATAGTTATAATGGTGGTATATTATAATTGTATTGTATGTAGGTTTGTATTATTATTTGGAGATTTTAAATTGCAATAGTAATCTAAAACAACTTCATAAAACAAACAAGTATCTTGACTTTCACGTTAGAAAACTGTAGGAGCTAACGTCGTCATAAATGCTGGCAACACAGCAAAGAGGCATGCAGCTGTTAACACTTCCTATGGATAGCGAGTGAATAACAGACACTGTGCTGCCGAATTCTATATGTGCCTCCAATTAAGTAAATAAAATTGGAGAACTATGTAAGTTCAGAGCAATGGGAAGTAGTGTAAATGGGGGTTGATCGAAGCAATGACATCAATACAAAAGTATAAAGATTACTTAAACACGCCTGTAACGTGCTAACTACAAGTGGGTAAATAAGGCGGGAAACATTTATAACATGGTTAAAAGCATAATAAGTCCACTTTACAGCACAAATTCTAAAAAATAGTGCAGGCTGTTGAAACATCACCTGAACCAAAGCTAAATGCGTGCAACCGGGAAATTGGTTGTAGAAATTGCTGCACAAATGACCAACAATTTATCACTCCAAACTATAAATGTGTGACGAGTGAGCAAATAAACTAACAGCATGGAAATGAGGAGCGCAGTGGTGTGGTACCTTTAATGACAATGGCCACATTAGCATGCACAAGCGCTAGACAGTAATCACAGCAATGACATTCCTATTGCAATGTTTAGATGGAATGCTTAGGGACTGTGCTATTAATACTACCCTTTTATTGTAATGAAGCCTGAACAAACTATTAGCATAACTTCCCCTGTTTATGCTACACAGGCAATAGTCAAGCATTTCATTAGGAATACAAGAAAAAGTGTGTTTGCAGTTTGCAGGTTGTTGCTCAGACAGCTGTAATGTCTGGTTTCAGTAATAGAGTCTGACTTGATTTCCGCTGCTCCCTCAGAACGCTAGTACCTACGTTCACAGACTTAAACCCACTTGTACTTCTAAACATAGCGTTCACATTCGCAGACCTAGATGTTAACATACTGTATATTTCTTAATTAGGGCTTGAAGTGTCGATGTACTAGGCATGCAGCGAGAAGGTGCAAAAAAAAAAAAATCAAATACTAATTGATACTAAAACTAGTATCGAAACTATATACTCATTTGAGCAAGTATTGATACAAAAACAGTCACATTCACAGGACAGAAAAGAACTTTAGAATGATCATGAGCTGTATCAGAACAAGTATAAGACCACACAAAGTAGCATACGCCTATGGAATCTATCTGGACGAATGATGAAAGGTACACAGTAATATAAAAGAAAGTATTGGTGTGGAAAAAATTAACTCTATAAATTCTTAATAAATAGCAATTCACCATCTTATCGATTCTGAATCCAAATCCTCAAAAGTAAATTTTAAATTATGCCAATAACAGTGTTTGACATTGCCTCTGCAGAGTTTACATGTGTTTCTCTTCTTCAGTAAACTGAGAATAAGCCTGAATAAGGCTGTATCCGAGAGCAGACACAAATGTGGCAAACACAGGATGAGACTTACGTGAGGCCACAGTGAGGCAAAGAAGAGATGGACAGGGTCACTTTTGCTCCGTGATTTGTATTGCATCTTGTTGTTAGCATCAATGGAAATCTAATGCATCAACGGAAATCTAACAACAGCCACAACTTGTAGGAGCAAGAGCCCCACTAATTGTGAATAGGCTATATATTAAAATCGAGACAACACTAGTATAGGGCAGTTTAACTGTACAAAAGTTTTAATACTCATGATTACGCACTTTGATATCAGAGTGAGTGCACTGAACTGTGAGAGAAAAAACACCACAGGAGTAAGGTCATTTTCACCATAACTAAATGCCATAAATGTGACTTTAGAGCTAGCCTTACATGCTGAAGTTGGTCAGATTTTAAAGTTTTAAAAGCATGCAGATCAATAGCCAATAGCTTGCAAGTGATTGGCAGAGTTGATGGCACATGCAGATGATCCCCATATACATATTCAAAAGATGTAGCTGGCATTCCATCTCACTATTTTGCCTAAATACGGCCACGGCACACTGTCATATTTGATTGATTTGTAATTCTTACCAAAAAGGGTCCTTGGGCATTTTAACACCGCTCTTCAAATAATCACTTTTCCAGTTGCCTGATAAAGTGTCAAAGAGAAGCAAGTCTCTATAATAGGATGTCAATCAGCAGTCTGCTTTGCTTATGTGAAGAAGTAAAAGACATCTGTCAGTAGACCGCCTTCATCAAAATGTCATTCCACACCCGCACAGGTGATCCACAAGAGAGAGCAGTCATGATATTATGGGAATATTCATTTGAAACTTCAGTCAACCCATATTCTTTTACTTGGTCAAAAGCTCTCCATGCAAACAAACTTCTCCAACTTAACCTGTACTGAAATAGGCTAGTGTTTTATGGCACAAATCCACAAGGGAGTGTTTTAAAGCTATAATAAAGAAATACCGCACTACACCTTCAGCACAAACTTAAGTATTGTTTTAATGATCAAACACAAAACCGTTTCCAAGTGAACAAAAGTGCTTGAAAAGTGCACAGCATGTGGGAGAAATAAACATGTCAGCTTATAGCTTTATTGGGACGATGTAAAGCAAACACCTAACCATTAACTGAAAACTTTATATACAACTTTCAAAGAAAGGGATTATGCCCCAAGCTAAAATGTTGAAAACCTTACTGACAATAATGACTAAGAATGCAGACAATTACATCCTAGCAGCTGCCAAAAATAGATGAAATAAATACCCCATTTATTACTGGTCACCGTTTTAGCTCTATTTGATCTTTACCCCAGTACAAGGGGCTAGCCTATCTGCTCATCAAACTCAGCAGGTTTATCATGTTAACTTTCAATGAAAAACATCAATGATTTACCATAGCAAAGGGTGGGTAAGCGTCACAAGGCCAGCAGCAGCCTCCATTCTGATGCAGTTATCGAGGCCACAGAGGAAGAAGGTAGCCAATTACAACACAGGCGAATGAGACAGTCAGTCAGCTAAATGGCCCCTTTGTCCAGAGTAAGCGGTGCATTCTTGGGTAATGGAATCAAGGGTAAAGGTGATAAAGAAACAAAATGCAATGTTGTCTGGGCGTCAGAAAGAACACAGGTGTCAAGGTCTGCGGACATGAGACCAGCTAAGGTGAGTGGTCGTTAATGGCAAATAAACCCAAAGAGGTCTTACACTGTGCAAAGAAAATGGTCTGAGAGCAGAGGACAGAGATTGGATTTGTGATGAGAGGAAGAAATAACAGTTGAGTTTCCATTATTGAAAAAAGCAATGTTAAAGGTAGGTTTAAGCACACAGCCGATGATTAAGCTCAGTATCTGTGGTACAATCATAAAGAAAAAAAAAAAATTGTTTTTTCCCTTTATGTTTTTTTCAGGAACTTAGCATTGAACTAGACAACACAATATTGATCCAAATCAGCTTTGTTACCAATATTATAATTACCATGCACTATTCACCAGTATTTCAGTGTGATCATATTGAGCCAGCAGTTTGCATTGTTGAAAATGCGAGCTGATGCTGCCCTGGTGAGTGAAACTCTCTGGGAAGCAGATAACATATTTCTCAATTTTATAGATAAAAATACTATTGAGAAAAGGCTGTCTGAATTTGAAGCAACAAGATGAAAAAGTGCTAAAAGCATAAACCCATTTCTGAAAAATATTACTGATACTTACAGAGTGCATCAGAACAGCTCGAGTGGTTTGGGGAGATAAAGATATTTCACTGTGGTCTGTATGATCTGTGTTTATACATTTATATACATAAGTGAGAAAATAATGGCCAGCTGACAGCACAAATAAAGGATTAAATTCTTCTCCCTTGTCCTTTTATCAGAGCTTCTGTGAAGATCAATGATGTGAAACTAATGAGGCCTAAATAGCTTATAGGGCTCATTGAAGCACAGTAAAAAAAACTGCACAAGATGTCTCTTGATGCAATGCCATTTGTACTGTATGTTAGAGCATGGGTGTGATCATTTTCTACCACAACATTCTGTTTCCTGAGGAACTGACATACAGGCTGCAGTGAGAAAACACTGGTGCTATCATCTGCTAGCACAAACCCTGTTCTTCGATAGCAGGCGCCAACCAACTAATTGGAGCTCAGCAGGGGATGGAAACAAAAGCAGCAGTGATGTCACCACCAGGGTATGGCTGGTCTGGGTGGGATGCCTTTCGTGACCCTGCTCCAACCTGAATGCTCACCCCTCGTACAACCCACCACCCATTCACTCCCAAGAACTTCTCCTCCACTACAATGTCGCAGTGGCAGCTGAAATACTGAATGTGTCTATGACTTCAGCCATGACAAAGACAGACACTGTTCCCCATTGAGGAGGCTCTCGGGTTAAGACTACCTCTGAATAGCTCCTCTACCACTTCCCACAACACGTCCCAGAATTCTTTGCTCTAGAAACACGCTTGTCACTCAGCCTATTAGGTGTCAGAGTCATGCAGAGGCCTCCAGCCGACTCTAGTTTGGAGGTGCATGCCGTGTTGGCCCCCGACAAGCAGACGGTTAAAACAATGGCCTTCTTTGTTTGTGTTTCCACGTTTCATCGGCAGGGGGTTGGGTGCCGGGCAATGACGCTGGTTCAGTCTCGGTGAGGGACAGACACAAGTGTAGCCTCATTCATGAGCTCCTGCCAGAGATGGCTGTAGTGGAGAGGCTCACATAAAGCAAAGCTGTCTTTTGTTAAAGGCTGAACAGGCGGAGACTTATCTTTTTTCTTTTTAATTAATCTTAGAAATAAAACAACACACAGACATAAAACAAACACATAGACAGCTACATTAACTGTCACACATATTATGGCTACAACAACTAATCATCACTACCAAAATAATCATTAATCACTGCTCTGGACCACAACTGAAATGTTTGGTGCCGAGGTGTGGAATTATTTAAGGAAAGCACATAAAGTAAGTCAACAAGTTATTCTTGGTATTGAGCAAATAAGAAGAACTGGGACAGAAAGCTGTCTAAGAATGAGAGGTTTTGTGTATATTTACTGTGGTTTGAAAATCCACACAGCTATTTTGAGTGAGCGGGTAAGGCAATATTTTTGTGGGTAAAAAGTGATTACTTTGTCACAGTATATACAAAGACTGGCAGCATCCATTAGTGCATCAGAGCATTCACCTCCCACCACAGGAAGAAGCATCAGCATGGACCCAACCTCTTCTACCTTATCCCTGCCCTCAGCGCCAGTCATCCGAATAAGCCAGCCATATACTTTGGGTGTTCGACAAGCAAATAGGCCACTTCACCTGCTCACTGCAACCACGGCTGTAATTGGAAAGAAAGAAACGCTTCACCGGGGTATGGCAGTCAAATTGGATGGTTCACTGATATATCCGGTGTATACTCAGCACACTATTTACCTACAGCCTTTGGCCCTGACACCGGGCTTCAGTCCCTGGGGTAAAACCTCAGGCATCAACCCACAGAGGTGCCTTCTACACACCATCAGCTTTTAGCTTATTGCCTCAGAGAGTAATAGTAGTAATAATAATGGCTGTTGCTATCATCATATTTTTAGATCAATCACCCTGTAATTTACCCTAATAGCTCTATTTGTCTATTATTTCACAACAGAGTGGTAGATCTATCTTTCCATATCTATTATCTCATGGAAAAAGAAGTATAAACTCATATGCACTATATCAATGATGATGCTGAGTGATGCTGCTGGCATTTTCTGAATACCCAGGCACAACAATATAAAGTATAAACATATCTCATTTGTATGATCGGCCCATTTGTGTTGTATTTAGATATTTATGTTTTACCACAGTCAGCTCTAATAGAAGACCCTGCCATGTCTTCAGTCGTACTAAAAGAAAATCTACTCTTGGGTTCTGTAAATATAGGTTCTTTGCATAAATTATGTGAACGCATCTCTCCTGTGGCTTTTGTTAATTCCAGGGGCAAAAAGAGAGGGGGGTGCAGAGAATCCCTTAACACTGCTCATTAGACAGTTTCAGGAAGTGAAAAAAGCAAAAGGGGTGTTTCTGAGACGTCAGACCTCAAAAATAGACCACTGAGGATGCCCTGTTCGGAAGCTGCTAATTAATTCTAATTAGCATATGCTTGCGTTGTTTACTTCAGCCTTACTCCAAGTGTAGCTATACACCAACCGCATAATATACCTACAATTTCTATTCTGGTAGAAGCAGTATGTTCCTACCAACGCATTGTAAAAAGAAGGCAACTTCTCAATCACAAAATGCCAACAATTATCAGGTTATTTTATTTGTCTACTTTGTCGCAAATTTATGAAAGTAAATCCACATATTTGTGACTTTCCAAACAGAGTATGTTTTTGAGCCAACAGATACTGCTGTCGCTTAGCCATTTAACTGAAGCCTTGGGGATCTAAAGGAAAGCTGTAACTAGCTTTGTTCGGTTTACTTCACCAGAATGAGAAATGCCACCACAAGTGTTTGAGGAAATATCCCTTTATAAACAGGATACATTCTGCCAATAATCATACTTGCCAAAATGTGACTCAACTAATAGCTTCTGTTTCTTAGTCACTTTAAAATCAGTAAACAATATTACATTTGTCTACAGAGTTTACTAGATTTGGGACAGGCCGCACTGTGACCTCATGGTAAATGTGTGTCTCATAGAGATTGGCTAAGCAAGGCAATATGTCTAACATGCAGGGACGAGCACTAGCTGGTGCTGGTTGAACCAGGCCCCAAGGAGTAAATAACCTGAGTGTCAGCGCTGACCCAACACAAAATTGCCTTATTGATCTCCACGGTGATTTTCCAACACCACCTTTTTCTCCCCACGACTCAGAGCAGCAGTTTTGTCAAGAGATACAGAGGGTTCTGTACAGACATAGATTGAGCTGTGTTTGTGCATAAGAATAAGGATTGTCAAAAGTATCGAAAATCAGATACTGATCGATACTAAAACTAGTATCAAAACTAGATACTCATTTGAGCAGGCATAGATACTAAAAAAGTCTCATTCACAAGACAGAAATGAACCTTTCCTGAATAGCTTGAATTATCTTGAGCTGTATAAAACCACATAGAGTATTCGCCCATGGACTACACAGATATAAGCCAGCATGGTAATATAAAAGATATAAAGTAATATGATTTAAAGTTGAAAATCACATTCTATTGAGACACTTTTTTGTCATCATCGTAAGTATCGAGTCTGTTCCTTAGTATCGAAATTGAGTTTGAAATTATTGTATGGCGACAACACCAATAAGAAGTGAATGGGCAATGGGAGATTAGAGGATCTTGCTAAGTCATTTTTTCTCACACCACAGCGAAACTCAAGGGAAATCGTTTTACTATTAAACTGAATATTTAGCATTTGTTCGCATGGAGCTGCGCTTTTCCCAACACATAAAACTGGCACACTTTCTACCTTTCTGCAAACTTGGCTGTTATCTAAGGAGACCCCTGTAGCAACTGTCTTAAGCAGAGGCAAAACAAGGTTCGACTAATGTTTTGAGCCCAGTGGCGCTGTTCAGCTCGCCTCACAATGAAGTATTATGAAATACACAGGCAATCCGCACTATCCTTGCTGTCATTTATGTGCATTCAGGTCTTGTTCATGAAAAGTTTGTAGGAAAATGGGTTATGACTGTATCTGTCCAAAAATAAATTCTGTTAGTAAAGCCCCAGAACCCTCTCCTACCTTTAAGAGTTTGAAGCTGAGCGCAATTTCATGCTTATTTAATGCCTGTGTACTCAAAGTGCACACCGGTGAGCCCTGGATTACAGTAAGAGCAGGGCAGAACAGCAGGGTGAAAAAGCAGTCTGGAAGCATGCAGACATTTAGATGTATTTGAATCTATTATGCATTTTCAGATTAGAATGACATTTACATGAGAAGCATGCCACCCAACATCTGTTTCTTAAGACATGGGTCCTGAATTATTTTGCTGTTGTACATATGTTTGGATAACAAAACCGAAAAGAAGAGTTTTATTTAATTTTGCTGACATATTTCACATGTTGTCTGTTGAGTTGAATATAGTGTAGTAGATCCAAAACGCGACTACAACTGGGTAATTAGTTTTTATAGACATTCAGTCAGTTATGTATATGGTGCTTTTTAACTGACAAGTCCACAGCTAATCCTTTTATTATTTTTTAATAAAAATCATTCGATATGGGAATTTTCATGGCTGGTGCCGATACTGATTGTTTAGAATCTAGAACAACCAACGGCCGATAACCTCTGCTAATATTTTCTGGTCCGAAATATAGGGCAGATTTTGAACATTTGGTCCAAATTATGTAATTAAAATTGACTAAAAACTCCCCCATCGTTTTTTTTTTGCTATAAACCTGTAAGAGAGATGTGTAGTCACGTTCCAGTTATCGCTTTGCAGTTATGTCTTTGTACTAAAGTGTTAAAATAAAGCTTTGTGTGTACTGTTTAGGCAGCAGGTTGGCCCAAACAAAATATCGTCCTCTGTTGGAGATTTCAGGCCGATACACTAAAAATGGCAAATATCAGTCTTATTTATCAGCCAACAGATGCAAGATGACCTTTGAACCCGGCATGCTGAAATGAGCTGAGGTTGACATGGAGAAGGCAAGGAGGCAATCTGACACAGATAATCTTCGACCCTGAGGGAGACAGCAGTTCTGCTGAATCCACTTCCTGTTTCCTGCTTCAACCTGGGAGCAGTGTGCAGCCATTGTTTCCAGTCGCTCATCCAGACAAGAGGAACTATCAGTGTGGGGAAATGTGAGGCCCGAGACTATTCACTATTTATGAGCTCATGGAACGTTAACTAACATCTGATATTACACACAGTAGAAGGGAGATGTCATTTATTATATGGCCAACAGATGTTAAATACAGTGATTGCAGCTGCAACAACAAATAACAAAATGTATTTGTTATATATAAGTCCAAATCTATATAAATAAAAGACAACTATGTTCTAAAATAGACATTTCTGAGTTTGAGTTGCATTATTTCAAGGCAAAACATAAAATTTTATGTTAATGTGGGTCAAACTTAACAATTATCTAAGCACAGGGGAGTTAATAAAAACTTCATCAGCTACAGAAATAAGCTGCATGTGTTTTTCAGAATAAGAGTACATTGTGCATAGGTAAGCCATACAGCCAAGTCACATAAGAGAAGAGCTCATAAAAAAATGAAGTCAGTGAGAGGCTTCAAAAGGAAACGTCAGAATACGACAGGCCCCCTACGGCACTGCTACCATCCACTCCTCAGACAGGAGAGCGGCCTGACTCAGCAGTACCATGAGCATAGGGGGCATGGGAAGGTCCTTGCAGAAAGCATGTTCAAGAAGACAATTTAATCATCTAGTATATTGCAATATACAGTTTCTACTAGACTAATGTTAGCTTAATTGGGTTTGCAACTTTCCAACTCTAAGTTGTGTTAATTTGTTTCTTATTGAGAATATACAGCTTATGGTAGGTTGTTAATTTCAGCTAAAATGCTAGCACCATGGCAACAAAAACTTAAGTAAAATTTACATAAAAAGATCTGCGCATTCCAAGCATAGTTACCGTCACTGCATTTATGCATTCAACCGTTTCTCATTTCAAGATTGTTTCCCTTGAAAAACAACCTGGGAGCACTAAAAGTTATTTAAAGAATTAACCAAAAGCGAACAAAAGAAGCAATAAAAAACATATAGAGGAACCTAGGGCAGTTTTAACATCAATGAAAAGAGTCAAGGAAATTAGGTAATGGTAGAGTTGGTTTCTTTTGCAGATTGTTCTAGTTAGGGCTGTCGCGGTTAAAGAATTTCCCTTGCGGTAACTTTCTGTGTATGAACACCATGGTCTGCAGTGTATGCGGTATAGCACCTTGGCCCATAATAATACATGTAAATTGGGGTTGTATTTGAAAAAAAGTGATATAAAACAACAGTCAAGCTTGAATGATACATGCATGTGCAAACGTCAGAAAAAGCCACGAGTGGATTTGCACTCAAGTCTGACAGCCCTGCAGTAAGTAACGTGTAAAACCTGTATACCACATGTGTGAAACTCAAGGCCCGCAGGCCAAATGTGGTCCTCGACGGTAAATTAAAAGGTATGATGTTCTTATAATATCATTTAATCAGGAGATACACAGTTACACAGCCATATTTTTACATATGGGCAAATGCATATGTAACATTTGTAACTTGAATCAGTAATAAATACAGAAACAGTTAATTAACAAGTTTAAAAAGTAGTTTAATTTATTTTACATCTGGCCCTTTGAGGGCAGCCTTTGTGCTGATGTGGCCCTCGGTGAAAATGTGTTTGACACCCCTGCTGTACACAATAAACCTCCGTCTGCTCCAGCTCGTGTCCTCTGACTGAAATGCGCTAGCGTTTAGCTTTAGCACCTACAAGGCTTTTCTTAAAGGGGCAGATGCACCTTTTCCTTGTGTAACACTGTCCCCTGATACATATCCAAAGTGTCTCTGCAGCTTACAGATGTGTAAACATGACATGGTTCAAAGTTGAATAGTAAAATTGCACCGGGCATGTGCATGGACCCTCATTAAAATGCAAAATGTGGTTACTGTGAGTGATCGTACCATGATATTCTAATATTTAGGTTACCACAACACCCGTTAATTAAATTGACTAGTTTTAGACAATTTAATAAAGTTCTGCTTGTACTGATGAGCTAGGTTCACTACTATCCCCGGTGGTCAGCACATGTACAGCTCGGTTGTTATGCATCCACTAGCTCCAAGGAGACAGACCAAATAGCAGACAAAACAACGCAGATGATGAAGAGAAGCGTCAATGCTTTTGGAGCACAATTTTTTATTACCCAAAAATGTAGGAGCTGAAGTGCACATAAATCCACAAGCAGCTACACTTTCAGAGCCATGTATCTTCCTACGCACTGGATTACAGATGGTGGGGGTTGCATTAATAGGACTGAGCTTGGGGACGTTACAGTGTTGTAGTTGTAGTAGAGGATGGAAGCATATATTTTTGGCTGCAACAAAAATGGGCTGTCAGTAGCTTGTACTTGTTGCTATGAGCAACAGGCTTAAATCATTCTGCTGAGAGGTACAGAAAACTGCCCACTGTATGTCTAAGGAAGGATTAAAAAAGGTTGAAGTAATGTCAAAATACAGCTGTAACAATACAGGTTTCATTAGTAATTCCCTTTAGCCCAGTCTTTAAACCCAAAAGCCTGTATATCTATGCTTAGCCACTCAAAATAGCTCATTTGTTTTTTAATTGTTTAACTCAATAGCCCCTACAACAAACTTGCCAGAGTGCCAGAGGTTTAACGCACAGTAAAAGCTTTGTGGGGAGCAATATCATATTTAGCAATAGTTAGAAGATACAAACTGTTTAGGACTGATAATTATAGTTACACCTCTTTAGAGAACAGGTTTGATTTTCTATGTAACTTTTCTGGCATGAGCAACCTGCACACATCTTGCTATAGTCACGCTCCCTGCTCTTCGCCAATTTATCCTGCTGGGTCCCCCGTTCTGACAGTAACTGTGAAATCAGTTTGTGTCTGTGTCATTCCTGACAACGCTAATAGACATCACCAAACAGCACAGCAGCGATAAGAGAGCACATTCTAATGGTAGCGCATGAGTCAGCATGGCCTCTAACCTGCCATGCTTATAGTGAATTCTAACAAGGGCACAGTTTGCCAGGGGCTCCATCTGTTTCACCAGGCAAGGATGATGTGAGCCGGGCAGACATAAAAGAAAATAATCTCGCTCTCATGACAGGAAAGCTACTGTAGCGCAGTGCCACTGTATTTCTGATACACTCAAGGAACTACCAGATACAAGGGCACCAGAAACAAAGTGGAATTGGAAGTGACAGTTGCAGAGGGTAAAAACAGGAAGCACAAACGACAGAAGCAACAGTGTGAAACTTCATCTAAACGAGTGTCAGTGGAGCGAGGCAAAAGGCTGAGGAAAGGCCCTTACAAGCAGAAAGTGGAGATCTTTTCCACTCGCACTATACATTATTAATGACAGCTCAGAACAAATGAGTTCAGAGCACACGGAGGGGTAGAACCAGCCTGTTCCAGTCCCCAAAGAGTCTCAAAATTGGACCAGTCCCAGAGCAAAATGAGGAGATGTGGGTTATGAAACTAGAAGGCACTTTTAAGACAAATCTATTACAATCAATATCAACTCCATATCATAGTTGTAAATGGTTGTGTGATATTCAGTTCAACTTGCATGAATTTGGTTTATTTCTTATGATTTTTGAAAAGAGAATTATTTCCAATTGCATTCGTTAGTGTCCTTTGGATCTGCACCTCACATACCCAACTGCATTTTTTAAAGCACCATGTTTAAAAAGGCACAATATATAACCTATTCATAAACATGTTCAAAAGTGATGAATGTATAGTGTCACCATGGTAACTCTGACACTGTCATCATGAATCTTACAAGTAGGGATACATCAATACAGGTACTGGTATCAAATATCGGTGCCAATATTGAAACATAAGCTGGCCGGGTGTCAGTTCCATGATATTGGTTCCTTTAATTGGAAATAATATGATTATTTACAGGCTGATTTTGGCCTAGAATATCTCTTAATGTTTGAACTTTTGATCATATGAAGCTGTTCAGTAGTTATTTGAAGAAGAAGAAATAACAGTTGCATAACAAAATTGGATCTCTTGTGTAGTTAGTCAATTGTGTTTTAAGGAAATAAGAGCATTTTTCAATCCCTACACTGGTATTGGTTATCTGAAGTGAAAAAGCTGGATTGGTGCAAGATTTTTGGTTTGCTTTTTGCTTTGTTCGCTTTATAGTATGAGCGGAAAATGGATAATATGGCAATTGTTGTTTTGGAGATCTGCAAAATTATAATACTATCGAGTATATCGTCTTATTAAAACTATTAAAAAGTACCTCAAAATATGGACAGAAACATCTGGTGTAATCTCCTACACAATGTATTAATTGATATATCAACTCATGTGTCTACTGCAGAGCTAAAATAAGTTAGTTCCTCAAACCCAGAGTGTGTTCACACTGTTGCTGAATGTTAGAAACGTATAAATTAAAAGTCTAAATAGTGGTAATTTGTCATAATTTATCAACAATACCCAAGAATCTTCTAGAAGCTCATTTAACCGTTGGCATTTATAGAAGTAAATACCACACACAAGACAGAAACAAACAGAATACAACTGATGCAGTCTAATGGATTCTGAATGCCCTCCAGTGTATTACATATCAATTACAGAATATGACTAATTGATTTGAAGGTCAGTGATGCTAAATGGATTTTTAAAAAGGTCACTATCAGATATTTTGACAATCAATTTATATTAGTAATGAGTATTCTCCTTGTAATGTCTCACTGTCTCTTGTGTACCAGTAGCTCCGTAATTAAAATACTGTCATCTTAACAGCCATCTCCTCCATATCCTTGCAATAACACCTTTTGCCAAGTATTTTGTTGTCATTCATGTGTCCTTCGCTCCCACTGCTTATCTCCTGTCAGATACCATCTATATCGGATTAAATTACAGAAAGATGCACAGTGACAAGCAACAGTTAAACTCAAAAACAGTGACACAAAAAATTATAGCTCATCAGGACAAGATTTCCACTGATTATACATCAGTCAGATGTAAACAACATGTGGGATGAATATTTATTATAGTGGCGCACATATGTAAGTGGTTTCTCTTGGAATTGATTAGGGCTGATAACAATATATTTATATAAAAGACAGATTCAACTTGTGAGTCACATGATTAAAGGGCCTATATATTGCACTATTTTCTGATCTGTTATAATGTTGTTTCCTCAACAAAAACATACCTGGAGTTGTGTTTTGTTTCATTCATGCATGTTAACACAAAGACCTTGCATATTTAGTCCCTTCTCTGAAACTGAAAAGACTAAGTTCCACCTTGTGATGTCATGTGGTAATACACTGTCTTTCACTGTCTTTTTAAACTTCATACACTTTCACTAGAATCACTTTGATGATTTCAGCCTTGGAATTTCCAACATCTACTCTAATAAAAAAAAAAAAAGATAGCTGTTATCTTGAAAACTACCGCTTCATGACATCACAGGATGGAACAGAGCATTTTGAGCTTTGGAGATGTAGACTGACAACAGCTATATTTTCGATGAAGTAACAACATTCTAACATGGTAAAAGCTCACAATAATCAATTTTGCGTAATATAGGACCTTTACTGTGAGTTTTTTGCAGAGAAAATCCATATCTTCGGCTAGCTCAATAATTAACTTCTTTCTGCTGTTGTCTCATATAAATCCTAAGTAAAACGATTAGTAGGCTGATACAAATTATGGTCAACTAAGACTCCATCCACCTACAGCCCTAGATAATATGAAATTCTTGTTCTGCTTAGAGGTAATGCCATTTGTAGTAGCTTTGGGTCTTAGGCAGGGAATACTGGATTAATTGCCACCATCCATCCCCACTACAATGGAAAGTACTTCTGAAGTCCCCCTCTCAGCCTTAAGCCTCACACAAACACATAGTTGTGCTTACCCCCCACAATCAGGCCTGTTTTTTCATTGACTTTTCCTAAGTGCTTTCAACCAACAGTATGTTTCTTTTGTAGAATAAAGGCAGCCTCCAAATGAGATTTCACTGGTTTTACATGCGTGAGCATTTTACATACTGATAACTGTTGATGGAATGAGTCACATAGCAGTTTAAAATTCCACATTTTTAGAGATAAAAGAAACATCCAACAGAGATAATTCTCCATATGGCATTTGGCCTTCTACATGTATCATCAACGCATACGTTCAGCCAGATCCAATTACCTTAAGAAACTCAGTAATCAAACTTGAGAAAAAGTTTTACATTTTGTACTCATACTATGCAATCATCAACACTCTTTTGAACAGAGCTGAGAACATCCACAAGAATTGTTATAGTTAGAACTTGTTACAGATGAGATACATTTATTTAGAGCCTCATGAGGAATTTTATATATGTATATATATATTCATACACACACACACACACACATATACACACACACTTTCACATATTTGATAAGTGTAAAAAATGAATCATGTTTCACTCGTCAAGCACATAATTACTAATATAGGGATCTGCTACATCTATATTATTGTGTAAACTGCCGTTACCAATTTACATTCCCATTTAGCAAAATTGAAAGTGACTTGATCTCTATTCCATGATGAAAGAACAATCCCTGACCAGGGTCACTGAAACAGCCATGTGACAGTCATTTTCATTTCTCTCATTTTGTGCACTGAAGACATCATTATGACCACACATCTCCAGAGGTGGTTTGGTTAGCAGAGGTTTTCTACTCAAATGGTGCTTTTAGTGCCGATCTCACATAAAAAAGTCTAATTAGATCATTGCATGGGTGCATAAGTGGTCTGGTGAATAGAAGATGTACGTCAGTGAACTGGTATGTTCTAAATGAAAATGGCTGTTTGCACCAGCTGACTGATTTCATATCTCTACGTCCCCTTCCTGAGAACAAAAGGTTAATTACTGTATGCATTTCAAGCCATTTTAATGTTTTTACACTTGGGTGGTGAAATTTGCAACCACCAATGCGTTGTGGCTTTGAAAGTATCTACTAAAGAGAAAAAAATGTCACCACAGTAACTTCCGAAACTGGACAGTTGAGTTCCACCCATTTCCTGTTGCTGTTGAACTTCGGGGGAGACAAGAAACTGACGACTTTCATTTTTAACAGGAGAAGAAAAGAGCATTCGCTGATGTCTGCTTGTACAAATGGGCTCTGACATGAAAGCAAAGCACTGCAGCTTGAGTTAAGAAATGATTAGTTTACATGAAAGCTGTTTTGTAAAGACGCGAGATGACTTTATCCTCCAAAGAAAAATATGTAATCAGTCATGATGTTGAAAAGGCTGGCAAAATTGGGTGAGTGATTTGTGGATTTTTTTACGCAAACAGATCCTGTCAATACCGTTCGTGAAGCTTTTAAGGGTTCACAAAATGACAGAAGGCTTTCATTAACATGACTTAAGAAAAATTATTTTAAGATACACCGCATTATAAACTGCAAAAACACTACACTGGCCTAGTATTTACTTCCTAGACTGATCCCTCTCATTTTTTATTAGCAGTCCTGATTTGTGCAGGAAAACAGAACAGAGAGCAACTATAAACAGACAAAATTCACACAAGACAAGAATAAATCTTAGACCTGAACTTGAGCCTGGGATCTGTCAGTTCGATGTCATTCAGTTTGAACATCAAAATTGGTCAGTATTTTTATCTTACATAAACATCACACCGAACAGCAAAAGCATTAACATAATTGAAAACATAATCTCTCTAATCTCTTTATCTGGGGGAGTTATTTACAAACTGGTTGATACAATGTAGCCATATAAAACAGTCTTTCTAAAAAAATATGATGAAACTAGGATTAAATTGGGAGCATAACGTTTTCCCACGGCACAACGTTAGCACTCAAAAATGTACACTTATGGACCATCCAATTAATTATTATCATAGCTGTTTCTATACACACAAACCCTCATAGGAAGATTTCCACTTCATTTGCTGCTTGGCCACAATGACTTTATGATTGTCTTTCAAATAATATGTAATAACTCAACTCGCCCATCATCCCATCACGACAGAACAATAAAATCTATAGGATTCCCAAATGATTACTTTGCTGCCATTTGATTACAGCACTAATTGTGATAAAAGTACATCTAGCCAAAATTGCCAGGCACACATTTGGCTAATTAATGGCTATTAGCTGACGAAGAAGAAACTCAACAGGGAGACATTTTCCTCTGAAGGCGAGTGTTAAGTCTATACTATATTAAGCTATTGTCCTGTCCAGGACAAAAGCATGATCACTGTATGCACAAAGGCCGCTACACAAAGGATGATGTTTTCATTGTGGGATTCCACCTCAGTTGTAGGTCAAAATGCTGGCAGCTTTAGCCGGCCGTCATGAAAGTAGGATGAAATCATGCCACAAAAGGATAATGGGCTGATCTGCAATGTAGTAGGCAAACCCTGGCACTTTGAAGAAAAAAGTTTGAACTACAATATATTGTAATATAGGCCCTGTATAAGACAAAAAAGAAAAAAAGAGAAAAAATAGGGGTTAAAAATAGCCCACTGTCCTGCCACTGCTCCATGAAACACAAGCACGCATGTAGTTTCTGACCAATTAGGCAAACATAAAGGCAGGGGGCAGCCACTCAGCTGGGGCTCCAGTCTCTGCTGGTTACATCTAGGCCACTGTCTCCATCTTTCATCATCATTTCCCTTTACGCTCAAGTGTAAAGCCAAAAAGATGGTCTGCTGGGGTGCAATTTTAGTCTTCACCTTTAGGAAGGGGTCCAGCAGTGCTGGCTGAAAACAAACCCATAATAGGATATTTTATCTAAGGCACTTTATTCATCTTTAGCCAGTTCACACAATTCAAATTATAGTAAGTTTTTGAAAGCTTAAACGCGGAAGGTTGGCATGTTTTATATTATCTAAAAAAGGAAGTACTGTGCAACTTGAGAGCATCCACTGAGGAATGGCTATATATTTTTTTCCAACAGAAGCCAGGATTTAGAAGTCGACACACATGACCCCATTATGTCAGCAGTGCTGTTAACCCAAGATAAATGGTTTCCATGGAACTTATTGCAACATCACAGCCATGAACTGGGGTTTGCTGATAGTGTACAATATTTTGGAGCGACCAGAGGTGATGAAATCTGAGCAAAAGAGGACATTTACTTTCAAGAACTACTTACTAGGGTGCGGTTATGTGTATGCTTCTCTGCACTTTAATGAGCCATAAATGTACAGATTTGGGCCAGGATACAACCTTGTGCTTTTACTGGCAAATGACTCACAACCCACGAGCTACGGTAAACAGTCAGGGGGCCCCTGCACAGCAAACAAATAGCTCTGGAGCAAATGACTGCAAATATGGGAGCAAACAAAAAGTGGTTTGAGAGAAAAATCCTGCTTTTTGTCACGTAATGAAAGAAAAACTGTTGATTTCGGCCACATCATTTGAAAAGACAAACTGCGTTCAAAGAGTTGAGAATAATTTAGTGGGATCAGGCAGACATGCATAGTGACAAAATATCTAAAAGTCTAGAGCTAAGACCAGCAGGACTTCTAAAGGAGAGGGACAGAAAATAAACAAATCTGCTGAGGCAAGGCAACCCTCTGTGCTTCTTGTTTCTGGGTCTGTAAGAGGTGTCTGAATGAACTTGCACAACTTGCTATGTGGCCAGCTAGTCGGCTACATACACGTTTTAACAAAGAGTCTTGTACCCTTAAGCAAATACCCCCACCACAAAGTGAATGCATGAAGTAACAAACTGGCAAAAAGATGGTAGCTAACATTTTTTTTCTTTTTCCTCAATCAGCTTTTCATTTTGTTGCCTTTTTCCCTGCAATAATTGCCTCAGGGAAAAGTTCTAGTATTCTGTAACTTAACCAGGGTTCATCAGTCTCTTATTAGCCGGGTGTTATTAGATGTTTCTCCTACCTTCTATAGGTCTAAAAAGGTCTGTGTCCTTTTGGTTAGCCACAATAACTATGTATCACAAGACTGGCATCACACGCTCTAAATGAATGGTTCCTTGTATGGTCTAGTGTCTTTGCTGCATATGTGGCTGCATAGATTTTATAGTAAGGTAGAACAATTAATTGCATTTGCAATTATATTGTAAAATTACACACTGATTCAGCTGATTACACTGCGCCCTGCATTCTAAAGGTAAAAGAAATGCTCTCCTCCATCCCTATGTAACCATGTGAGTTCAGCAGCTCAAGAGTCTACATCTTCATATTGTGCTACATGTTTGTGTTTCCTTTTTTTCTCTGTGGTTTAGTGTGTGCCAGATCAAGGTTATGTAGTGAAAATATCAGCTTTTATAAGGCTGCCACCACCAAGGATTCACCTTATATAGCAGCCTTCAATATCCAACACTGACCCTAGCTCCATTGTGCTATTCCACTCCTCCCTGCAGCTCTCACGGCAGACAGGTGACTGACCTGCCAATGTCTGCTCAGCAGAGAGAACGAGACCACACAGAGAAAAAGGACAAGAGACACAAATGAACAGCCATGTGTTATATTTAAAGTAGAACTTTAGAGACCAGGCAGTCACAGTCTGTGAAAGCTAGTAACCTGTTGTTAATTTGGGCTAAAATTAGTAAAAGAAATATATTATCAAATTTTAACCAATTCAACTAGAAGCACATTATAATTGGATGGAAGGGGGCCCTTAGTTTAACAATATAGTATGGTAAAGCACCTGCTTTACCATTACTATATTTACAAAAAAGTAGTTTAATAATCATAGTTGATATGTATCTTTACAGTGAATGCGCTGGAAAATCACAAGTAAAAAATAAATAAATAAATAAATAAAAACAGAATTTTAGGTACTATAATACCATAACTGCATGAATAGGCCAACAATGTGAAAAGAAAAAAAATCGATGACCCATAAAATCTGATAGAGATCAGGAACAAGAAAAGAAATTCCACTTCACTACTTGACTAATCAAGCACAAATTTTATATTGCTCCTGCCGAGACATCAAGCAATGCACTTCCACTGTGAGGCTAAGAATGTATGTGAAAATGTAAAGCTTACAATCTCCAGAAGATCAAAGGTCACTTTCTTTAGTGGATGCCTGCAGGATCAGCAGGTTCATAATATCTTCCTAAGCAGCTCCATATATTAATATTGTTTCAAGGCCAGCTACTGTCTCCCACACATAAACAGACCCAAATGCATTGATGTGCTCACATTCCAAACACCAGTCACTGACATTTGCACAGCATCTAAAGTGGAAAAGCAAAAGCACAAGTCTGTAGGAGTACTATATAGGGTGTCAGCCTTTTTCTTTAACTTTGTTCATCTCTCGTTTTACCTTGGGCCCAGCAGGCAGCTACTCCCTAGCTCAGACTGAATGTTGTTTGGCACACCTGGTTCTTAGTAGGAATACTGGGGAATGTGGCAGAGCGAGGTCACAGAGCTCAAAGACAGTTGGGAGCTTAACAACAGCATTTTTATTCAGATATCCTGTGCACTGGTCATTATTTTTATGGTATATAGGGATTTCAAGTCAGCTACAACTTTCCCAGGTCATGCACCTAGCTAGCCTTGCTCAGCTTTGTTTACAAGAGAACACTGTAGTTAAGGTGCAACAATAAATTCAATCTATTTTCCCCATGTATAGTTAGCCTTTCAAGAGCTTTTGTTTCAAAATGTTTTCTTAAAAAAGCACAGTGTGATTAGGAGTGAATCATTAAGTCCCTGGTGATTTGAATATTGGGGTCCAGATTCAATTTGAAACCATTCTTGATTCTAAAACTATTCTAAATTCAATTCTGAAGCTATTTTTCATTCAAATGAAATTTATTTTACACATTTCAAGTTCCCTGTTCTTTAAAGTAAACTGTACATCCATACAAAATAGAATTGTTCTTAGATCAGGCAAGAATCTGAAAGAAGGTATTTCAAATTGTATTTATTATTTTATTAGTTCATAATTCAATAAAAATAATATATCTACTCAATCATTGTCTAGGCTCAATTAATTCCATACTGCAGTCATTAAATGTAAATATGTAGGCCTATTTGTCAAAGATAAAATATATATATATATATATATATATATATATATATATATATATAGCTATATATATTATATATATATATATATTTAGAATATATATATTATATATATAATATATATATATATATATATATATATATATATATATTTTTTTTTTTTTATTTTTTTTTTTTTTTTTTTCTAATACTAATAGTTGTCACAGATAAAAAATTATACCATATTTTTCTAAAACTATTATATAGCCTATTTTAACGAAGAATGGGCCTCTGGCCCTTTGACAAGTTGACTGTAGTTAGCGCATTAGCTTTCCTTTGCTGCTAACAACAACGTAGCAAAGTGACCTACAGAGCTTAAGTAACTCAAAGTAGCGCTTCCATTCGTCTCTCCTCTGTCTCTACAAACTAACGGTTTCACGTAACATCAAGTTTATGCTGACTACAAGGCAAGTACTTTAAATGGTTACTTGCAGATTGCCTATTACACCAACAACTTTGGTTCACTTGGAGCCTTGGTGCAGAACAGTTGGGTGGAGGGCACAGCCAGCCAGGAAGCATTTCTTTTACAAACAACCCAGGCCGCTTTTGGGCGCAACACAGGTCTAGCACGACACACACCCAAATGCATGACATAGGCCATAGGCAGGACAGCTGTAAAAAGTCCGGTGCCACAGGAGCATCAACACAGATCAACAAGCTTGCAGGGGGCTGGGACTGGATACGCCTCCACGCAGTCACTGAAGGACCAACAATAAACGATCATCATTAAGAAGGCAAAAACGGATATAAACATAAAATAATAATTTCTCACCAGACGCTGACTTGATCTTGTGACATACCGTCGTATTTCCAGTGATGGCAACTTCTATGTTGAGCCAATATGCTTCGCAAAACTGAATTAGCCAGCTGTTTCCTGTTTATCAATGCATGCAACTCCCATCAAGATAAAAAAATATTACATATGCAGTGTATAATGTGACTGGCACTAGTAAACCCCAATGCATTAAATAAAGAGCTGTTAAAATGTGGCATAGAGGTGCAGATTTAATGAAATACAATGACAAAAAAACTGATGATAAACTGGAATTAACTTTACTGTTTATGCGAACTTAAGCCTCATCTCACAGCATCACAAACTTGGAATACTAAATGTCTTTTTATAATTCACTGAGATCAGTCTTATGTTACGATTTAGATTTTTATTAATTAAGTTAATATTAGCTATATTAAGGTGACATCAGCTGTTCACATAGCAAAACCTGGACCCAGAGCCGTACACTGAGCATGGAAATGCAAGTCGGCTGGAGGAAGCCGCGCGCGCTACTGGTCCTCCAATGACTGCACGGCAGAATGACTAGCACCACCCATGAGCCGGTCCCAGGTCACATGCATTCCAAATCCATTTAGAAGGCAGTAGCTCCAGAGGTCCACTTTGGACCCCTAAAAGGCATCCATTGCATACTGGCCCTATAGAACTGAGACTATAGACTTCTTAAAGATTCTTTCCGCACCTCACCCGGACCTGCACTCACACTTCACCAAGGTCAGTGTGTCAGGGCACATTGATTTGAATGACTTTCTAAGTTTTGAAAAATACAAGGCCCACGGCCACTACAACTTATTCCATATGATTAGAATTAAAGATAATTCCTGTATGTTATTCACAACTAATAACGCTAATGAACATGCAAAAAATAACAGTGCAAGCATGCTGTTGTTGCTGCAAGAAATGAGGTAACTCTATATGATGTCATGTGGCACATAACAGAAAAATACATTTATTAATGATCTATGTCTCATAAGAGCTTGACATTGATATTTACAATGAAATGCAATGTGGTTCTGGTACAGTGTCTTTGTTAAACATTCAAAAGGTTCAAACCTCATCCTGTGCAAACACAGTCTTCTAATGCACACTTCTTTTGATGCTTTTTGGCCACAGTAGTGTTGAGTTACATCAGGCACTAGCATTTTTTTGACAAAGGACAACAGCTGCATAATGTGTATAGAAATAAGAACAGAATATTCAAGGTACACTTGCAGGTATCTGAATTGAGCCAGTGCAGAAGTTCATCACAGAAAACTTAATATGACACAGAGAGTGACTCTGTCATCTTGGCAGATACAAAAGTACCTGCCAGAGTTGCTGAAACTTGCCTATAATGACTTGGAGTGAATTGTTTGTGTCTTGTAGCTAAGCTAGCAGTGGGCTCAAAAGCTTGTCCCTTTACTCTGGCTCTGTCTTGGCAGGAGGTAAGTGGGGAGTCTGCTTTCTAGTAGGTGGCTGTTGGGAAAATGATGCCCATTCACAGCCCGGGCAGTGGAGCACTCAATGGGCTAGGTTAGACGTGCTTTGTTGGCTTTGAAAAGAAACCCTCTTTTGCATTGACTGGCTCTGAAATGAAATATCTGTACACATGTAACACAGGTGTAACTCAAGGAAGGACAACTTGAAATCCCCCAAAGATAACATCATGCTTCACAGAATGAATGTACAAATCCAAGCCAGTTTTAGCCACCCTGGCTAAGCTGGCCCTGGCCTGGCTAAAACTTGCCTAAATGTGTACTTTAATATGCTTGTTTTATCCTCAGCTCAAAATAAGGGTAGGAGAGTTTGGGTGGGATTGCAAAATATGGGCCCCTAGGAAAGATAAATGGCATTTTTGGACTGCTGCCGGAAAATTTGACACACAAGTAACACTACAATAGCTACAGTGCACATGCCATGAAAAAGTATGTATGGACATGCAGTGAGCTATAATGAGAAGACACTGTCATTATCTCACCTACACCGTAAAAGTACATCCTCTCTGAGAAACACCATTAATATTGCCCAACATAATTGGGCAGAAGGGCGTAGTGAATATAACTTTCTCCACGCCTATGACCCCGAGCCATAGAACTTTGCAGAGCTTAGCTAAAGAGAGCAAAGTCACATTGACATTCAGTTGAAAGAACATCAAAAGAGAAGCAAAGAGTGAGTAAGAAGTGAGTAACAAGTGAGCAGAGTGGTCATATAACCCAGTGCTCCTCTGACACCTCACTATCATGTAGCACATCACCTCCAGGTCTAAAAGCATAAACAGCCAGTGAGAGGAGTGACAACAGGACCGATCCACATCACCATGCCAAGTCTGAGAGCCATACAAACTGGCCAGTGGACCCGCCCCCTCTCGGCCTCACTGCCTTGAGTGTGTACAGATGTGTGATCCACATACTCTGCCACTCTGGAGTGCTCACTGGACCCACAGGGCTCAACAAAAGCTGGCTCACAGATCGGAGAGCTGCTGGCCACTATCAAAGCACAGTGAACACCCACATTGCGCACAGACAGTTGTGCCAGAGTGATGGAGGTGTTGCTGACTTTCTGCTCACTTTTCAATTAATAACATGTGATTCGCTGACATGTTATCAGGTTTATTCAGTAACTAATCATACAGAGCATCAAGACAATCAAGTTAGCTTATAGAACACAATCAAAGTGAAACTTTTTTTTTTTACATCATAGTTTAAGAGCTTGTGGCAAATCTTTTTTCTGCATCATTTCCACGTGAACTCTTAACAGTAAAAGCCCCCACGGAAATGAAAGAGTTTACACTGTACTTACCTCTTTAACTTTCTCCCGCCTCTCGTTGGTCATGGGGTCGTTAGGTTTGCCGTTATCTCTACCCAGTGGTGGTGTTTTAAGGAGACATCTTCTGAACTTGTTGTAACTGAAAGTATCCGAGTCTGTGCCATGCTCTGATGAGGTTACTGCCTCCGTCCTGGACTTGGGCAGCGTCATGTCCTCCTGCGCTTTACCGCCGGACAGTCGCTCCTCCGTCCCCTCCCGAGACACGGAAGGCTTGCGACTTAGATTCTTTAGCTTGGTGCTGCTCGTCTCTCCTTTTGCCGGAGTCATGCCTTGGTCTTTGGGTCTTTTTAAGTGCTCTCTAGCGTCATTCTCGGACCCAGAGCCAACGGTGACCGGCTGGGTCTCTGTCTTTGACAAAAAGATGCGCTTTAGTCGCACAGAGTCTGGCAAAAGAAAAAGAGCCCCAAAACACAGCGTTACTAAGCCCGAAAGAAAAAGTAGAAAGACGAACTTCTGGGACGACGCAGACCCATGCCCGATGCCGAAAACACCGGGCAACTTTCGGAAAACCATTGAAACTTTTAGTAGATGCTACCAGAGAAGAACGCGAGATTGGTCGGTGTTTTATGACAGTGTGCTCTCCACTGTGCAGCACCTCCGCAGCGTTGACATAAGTAAATAGTAGATGTGCTGGGTTTGAAACACACCCCCGTGACACTCAGAGTGGCACGAACAGTCTGCCAGAGCAGTCACTATCTCGCTATCAGCAGGATGTACATACGCACAGAATAGGCCTGTTTACACGTTAGCAAGCATTGGTAACCCTAAGCACTGATCTTTTAATTGTACTAAATGCCATTAATAACACTGCAGTCTTTGAAGTGTAAATGATACAAGACTCGGGGATCATATGTCAGAGCTATACTAGCGCTATAGAAGGGTACATCGGGAAATCCGCTATGGCATACAGATTTATAAACGATCACCACGATTCTCACAGTTGGTCAGCGAATCAGGCCTGGCTGGGACCAAAGTTGTGTCTAGATACATATTTCAATGCTGCCCGAACGGTCAATAACACGTAAAAGCTCCGTGGTGCAAAATCTCTATAGTGCACCAACACCACAGCATCTCATCCTCGGCTCCGTTTGCCCACGTTGCTGCATGGATCATCTCCTGAAATCACGCGCTATAAATACAAGCTCTCTTCGTTGCGTCTATACTGTCATGCGGACGCGTGAATTCATGTCGCCTCTCCTGTCAATGCTCATCCAGCCATTTCCCGCGCTCGGATCACCCCGTTCTCCTTCCTCTGGCGTCAACGCGCCGGCCCAAACAAATAGGTGGATGACATAAAAAGAAGGCGGGTTTTGTCCGAGGAGAAGTTATTCCAGCTAGAACCCTGGTCCAGATTTGTAGAATAAACACATCCACCGTGCAGCCTCCTGGTTCCCACAAAGACACAGCGCCGCGTCGCCGGTACTAGCAGCTGCTGCCGTCAGCCTCCTGCCGCTGCCGTGCCGCGCTGCTCCAGCTTGTTGTGCGCACTCGTGTCGCCGCGCTGTGGACGTCCGCCTGCATGAAAGAGACTGGAAAGAGGCAGGAAATGTAACGTACCCGTCCACGGCTTTGGAGAGAGAGAAGGGGGGATGAGGGGGGACGAGACGCTCCCTCTCTGCTCCACGATCCAGTGGGCTGCTCGTACGTCTTGATGGATATTCACAGCGGCTTATCAAAACAGAGTTAAGCCCAGTGAGCCTGCGGACAAAAGCACACCGGTCTGAACAGCTCAGGACGTTAGAAAACCATCAACACCCCCAGAGAAAATAAGCCGTTTAATCCCAAAGAACCTCGGACACAGACCGCCGCCACCGGATAGGCTACTACTAAATAAACACGCCTGGCTAAAAGAAGTGCTTAATTATGTAGAACGAAACAAGCAAAGACAAGCAAGTGTACAAATATGATATGAATAGGCAAGATTAAGAATAAAGAAGACTACAGTTGTACAGCTAATCGAGGAATAGGGACGTTAGCCGAAACTTTAGTGCTGATGTTAGCTTCAGAAAGTTAGACATCTCTTAAAATCTTACAAACTACAATTTCACGGTACGGTTCAGTTATCCTGTAGTGGAATATGATTGAAGATACACCTTAAGACAAATAATATAACACAAACCTTAATTTAGACATGTTTCTTTCGGAATATCTAGTGAAGTCGCTAAAAGTTGTTGCCATGGAGGCCGGAGCTAGCTAGCACACCTTTCCGGCGCGCCCACCTGTTTAGCTAACCTGAAATATTCAATTAGCCACAAGCTAAGTTAGCCTTTTTAACAGATTTGCTGATAAGCATACATTACAGGGTATAGCCAATAAGAGAAATGGGTGGAAAAAGTGTGTGAGCAGACAGCTTTCTTAAATTAAAAAAATAATTAACTCCAATATGACCAAAATAGCAGATTGTCATAGGGATGATTCCGTTTTTATCACCTTATTGCCCATTGGCTTGAAACTAGTCAACAATATGTCATTAAAACATGGACATATCTCATCTCCAGTACATCCGGTGTTATGGTGCTTAAATTGGACATTAACTTAAGCCAGTGGTGTCCAAACTATGGCCCGGGGACCAAATGCGGCCCTCAGACCAGTTTTTTATTGGCCCTCAGGCCTCCTGCTGAACCGGCCCAATTGATCATAAGCAGTACTTTTAACAGCAAATTTAAACTGTTTCTACTACTATAACCTCAAGCGTCACATTGCAGTTTGATACAGACCTGAAATGACTGTGTTTCAAGCCTTATTACTACACAGCGACTCTGTCAAAGCTGTGTTTAAAGCACCGCACTGTATTGATCACCGGTCTGTGGTGATCAGTACCATCCACTTCGATATGTTTTGAGATGTGGCCCTCATAATAAAAAGGTGGGCACGATTGACTTGAGCGATTTGGAGAAATCACTCTATGTGTTATCTAAATGTGAATGCTAAGAATAGTGCTTGCAGTGCGTATGGACAAAAGAGATGATAAGAGTGCAGACAACAGGCTATGGAGGACTAAACATCAGATTGGTAACACGGATCATATTGCCCCCAAATAGTGGCATATAACTTGCAGTAATAAGTAATAAGCAGTCACAATTCCGTTAACACAATGTTTTTTTATTCATATATTTAGGCAGATCCCATGTGAATGAAACACTAACTGGACCTTTTCCATCCTCTGTAATAGAAACGTCAAAATCAGAAGACCATCTTACATGAGTCCAGACACTGAGTGTGCATGAATCTGTGCAGGCTTTGACAGTGCACTTTATCACCAGGATAGATTTGAGCATAGCAATGCACCCTTCTCACCACAACCAAGAGGCAAGGCTGCACTCAGAGCATGGGTATTTTTTTTCGGCGGCAGCCATGCAGGTGAATTTCCCTATACCGTGCACACTTTTTGCATTCACTCTTGACACTCTAAGTAATCTTGAGATGAAGTGCACAGCTCCACAGCACAAATGTCATTCATGGAGGGACTGTTAGCACTTTATCATGTATAACTGATTATACTGTACCTGCATATGCAAGCATCATGTATAAGCCTTGGAACAAAAATCTTTCTGTGCATGAGAAATTGTTTGCCTGGGTTAATGACAGCGCACCCCCTCGTTTGGGTCTTCCTTATCACATCACACAGCTGCATGCTTTATCAGTGTGGAATAATTTCTACAAGCAGAATACATTAGGGATGAAAAGCATAGATTTTGTGCTCAAAGCCGACACATGATAATGATCCAAGAAGAGATGTGTTGTTAGGAAACACTCCAGGTTAATCACAGACAATTATAACTTTGCACATAATCATATAATCATTAGCTAGTCTTCCTAATGGAATGCAGAATAAGACCTAAAAGTGCCGTAGGTCTTACAGTGTTTTCCCTTTGGGGTCAGACTTTAATGTGCTCACTGATCCATTACCACTTTTATTCAACTGTGGCCCATCTGATGTTTAACCTCATGAAACCTTGAAGAAATTAGTATCTGTGTAGGCCCATTTCAGTAAATCACACAGCATGCAGAGATGTATTGGCTTGTCACTCTCCGGATGCCATTTGTTTCTCTTTACAGCACAGCGCAGCAGCGTTCGTGACACTGGGAATGATGACTCTGGAGTTGGTTGGCAAAGATTGAAGTATAAACATTGGGCGTTAGCCTTCATATCAGATGCTACATTCCCAGGTTCATCATGTTTACATTGTCTACAGTCCTTAGTTTATGTTCTTCCACTATATCTTTGTTCATGCTGACTTCTTGGAAAGTTAATATTTAAAAGTTTGTTTCTCTATTTTCTTCAGAATTTGAACTATGAGTCTGGATACTACACTTGACAAATTACAAATATGGTTGTCACAGCAGTTGGATGATGCTTCTGAGGAAGGTGGACAGATGCTCACCGAAAGATGTCACAGTAAAAACAACCTTTTTTTGTCTTTAAAAAGAACACACACAAATTTTCTAACAAATACACCACTTTCAAATGTGGAAATAAGTCGGATCGAAATCTGATCTGACTGCTGTCTGAACACGCAAGTCACATTTATCTGACTTCTACAGCACTGAA
The DNA here is from genome assembly GCA_019594935.1 of Periophthalmus modestus. Classification (NCBI taxonomy): domain Eukaryota; kingdom Metazoa; phylum Chordata; class Actinopteri; order Gobiiformes; family Gobiidae; genus Periophthalmus; species Periophthalmus modestus. Next base: position 20,865,886 of record JAIEZT010000124.1, on the reverse strand, counting down.
ATGCTACCGGTGCCACATTTTCCACAAAAAGGCAGGAGTGAAATACAATTAACATTTAAACATCTGCCAGACAACAGTAGTGAAGCAGAAGGTGAGATTTTTAAAGTTAATTGACATTTTGCAAAAGAAAAGCGAGTCAAACATAAAATATCAACCTGAACAGTCACGGAAAAAAATCAGATTTGGAAAAAAAATTTGAATTGACTGTGAACACCTGCAGTATGAACGTGGCCATTATGTAGTTTTTGTTAATTTGTTATCCAGTGACATTCATGTTACGTTCTGTTCATAAGGGAAAGTCACCGGTCACATCGATGGTTTCTAACTTTCAATCACTTGGAAAATGAAAAAAATGAAAGTAACCTTGATAGACTGCATAGGCTGTATGATTTAAGGGGACATATGTCAAACTGACTTTTAACCATGTTCTAGTGGCGGTCCCTCATAACTTTACTAAGAGTTTTATTTTCAGTTGATTTATATACACGTCTGAGTAATCCTGTATTGGCCTTTATTTGGGGCATGAGTGCTCAGAAAGTTTCAGTTTTCACCTATCTCCCCGCCCTTACTTGTGACTATCAAAGAAATCAGACTCCGGGTCATATATGTGAGGTTCCATAATGTCATGAAAAACCGCTGCCTGCTTGGGTGACATTTCACTATGAAGAAGGTGAGGGTGATCTGTTCTGCAATTTGAATAGAAACATGCGATCTGGCACCTGACATTGAAACCAGATTTTTTGCTGAAGTTAGTAAAAATGATCTGTTCCTTTTATGTACAAAGGAAAACCAGCTGTGTGTGTACACATTCCTCATAACACACTATCAAAACATTTCTTCTTGTGTAACAGAAAAACTGGAAAATAAGCGCTTTCACTGGGCATTGAGGCCTCACCAGTAGCTTTTTTATTGTCTAACCACAACAATTAGTTATACATTAGGAGGGGTATATGGGCCATGTAATGAGGAGTGAATGTAATAACAAACACACCATTAAGCTGATGAAATGAGGCTTCTGAACGCTCGACTCCCTCCCAACACACTGATTAGACATGTCAGTGTGTGCTCACGGTGTGGACAAGTCCTACAGTGAAATTAAAGAGGAAATGGGAGCAGTTGATGCACTGTTTGACAGCTCTCTGTGAGCATATAGACCGTTTGTAGCAACACAGTGCCACCCACTGGTGAAAATTTTGAATTACACCCCAATAATCATGGACATTTTCAAAAAAGTGCTTTTAAACTAACTACATTAATTTGTGCTGTACCTTATTTGGATTTATTTATTTATTTTTATTTTTTGCAGCTCTATGTAGCACATACAAATGCAGACAAACGAATGATGGTTTCATTTAGTTTCCTGGTGAATGGGCAATAATGTATTTATTTTACACTTATTGTGTTCATCGATGTATGTATATGGTGTCTCTGCATATAAAAATGACCAAGTTTAAATCCGTCTTTTTTCATGTCTTATGAGATTGGGTGAATTTCAGCTAAATGACAAGCAAATCTGAAAACAAAGAATGTTTTCCAGCTAACATTTTCGGTAATTGTGAGCCTCAAATTAGACTCTTCAGATGTAAATTAACTTGGCCACACAGTGACTGGTACCCAAAAATGAATGCAACACATGCCAACAATTAAAATGGAATAAGTGGAGCAGATCTGTGTGGCTGACTAAGCGGCTTGGAGCTGCAGACTCATTGTGATTTTTTTCCATTGAGCTGAAATAGAACTGAAATAAACAATAAGCGTGTCTGCAGCAGTAATTCTTTGGACACTTCACATTCTCCAAGAAAAGTGCACCAGGGCCAAGCTGTCACTGTCAGCAGAGTGTTTTAAGACTCTTTGCTAAGTGTTCATTGTTTCTCCTTTTATACAGGCACATATTCTAAAATGTTCCATCACATCAACTATTTTATTAGCATACTTTTGATGCTGACTGAGGTACATGTTCTGTTTGTAATGCAAAAGACATTTAATATTTTGTTGGCTATTATATTCTGCATGATGTGTATCATATTAACAAACCAGTGCTAGTGCTATTGTACAAAAAACAAGAATATTAATTTGAATATGATAATTGATGCAAAAAAACATTTTCCACTTTTACACAATCCCATAACTCTTAATTTTCCTTACAAATTTCTGTTGAATCAAGTATTATTCATTGCACACCACAGTACACTCACTTCATAATATGAATCTACCCAATACTGTGTTATATCGAGGACCCTCTTTGCATTAATCTGTGCCATGTTCCTTGTATTGGTACCTTATTTTTAAATGAAGATATTTGTTAATCGTGTTTTTACAATAATTTACTGTATACATGCATTGTTATACTTTTGAGGAACCCAGAAAGACTAGCAATCACAGAAGGATTTTAATACAGACTCAAAAATGTAAGTCAGATGTTCTCTGAGTGATGTTGGATCACAGCTGTAGCGCTCCCTCTAGGTCAGTTTGTCAAACAGCGTGCCCTTTTCAGTACTTCAGTGAGAGAGTGAAATGATACACCAGAGTTTATAAAGTAAAATCTTTATTTTACAGTCTTGTAAATAGTTTCATTTTGGTGATTGTTTGAACATGGAAAGCTTGAATGCAAATTGGTGAACAGGCTCTGTACATTTATTATATACATTTTTCATTTCCCCACGTTAAATAAATATATTATTGCAAATTACATGACATGAAAGTGATTCCATACAGTAGACAAAACATGAAACAATCTTGTCATGGTGGCCATTATGATCCCAAACCCGAGTTCATCTCTGTTTGTCTGTATTTAAGGCCATCGTCGCAAATTCATCCACATTAAAGCCGTTTTATTGCTGACTCGAGCAGTTTGTGAAATAGAGGGACTATGTAAAGTGCTGGATGTCTAAACACAGGGTGCATCAGAGAGGGCAGGTGTGGTAAAGAGAAGAGGTAAACAAGGCCAGTCTTTAGGGAGCACTGACACCACACCCTCATTATGGGATGACGTGGTTTTGTGTACGGGGAACTGGATGCAATTACAGCCAAAAAAAAAGGTCAATTTGCAAGTGTTCTGTGTCAGTTTTCTTTGTGTAATTTAACTGATACTTTTTACTGAGAACTTGTACCAGTAAACAGCTGGGTAATTTAGGCCGCCTTTTAGTGGTTCCCACAGTTTGCTTGAAATCATTCCCAGACTTTCCCAGGACACATTTAGATAAGTGATCATGGGCGTCTATAAACCAGAGTACAAAATAGGTGTACTTTTCCTGTACTTTGGTGGATTTTAGCTCTAACCGGTTGTTTGTAATAGAGGGCAGTAAAAGTCTCTGCTGCTGTATTACTGGATATCAGATTAACAAAGTGGAGAAACATTTTCAAGGACAATATATATTTTCCAGGATATTTTCATGCATTTCCACATTTTCCAGGACTCGCGGGAACACTGTTTTTTATATAATTTGACAAGTTTCCCTGATAATAAATGTACAAATGTATTCTGACACGCTAACAGGTTTCCATTCTGCCGTTAGCTCAATATAACACATTGAACTGTTTTACTTACTACACCAGAATGCATATGCACAATCATAGTAAAATGGTAAACGGGAACAGAACATATAGCTGCCTTGAAACAATCAGACATAGGCCTAAAATAAACAGCAGTAGTCTCCTTTACCACAGTGTATACCGTGCGCTCCTCTCCGATGCCTACAGATATTGATTGTAAATGTAAAAGCAGCGTGTTAACTTTCTGAGCGGCATCTTTACAATCAGTCAGCACAGATAAACGCCACTAAATTGAGAGAAGAGTCTTTTGGGAGTGCTATTCATGGGCTTCAGATTTCTGTAGACATTTGAGGACTTTGTTACGTACATTTAAGAGATATATTTAGTTTTGAAATCGTTAACTGCTATGGCAACAGTCCCCCCTTATTTTGTCATAAGTCTGAACTTCATGGATAGAGTAAACATGAGAACATAACTCCGACCTGTTGCTGTAAAGATCAGCACTAACAATCAAATTAGGTAAAGCTCAAAAATGATTTAAAGAGGGGGTATTAATTAGCATAATCTACATTACAATCATTTGTTAGTGAGAACTACTGCATCATTCGAATCAGGTTTGTAAAGCTGTAGTGTACTTGTTTTGGATCATGCTTTTGTATATTTATAGAGAATTGCCGTGAGGAAGCAGGGTGATGTAGGCTTGTGAGGCGGAGCAATTGGACCAAATCTTACAGCTAACTGTAAAGCAGGGTTTAAATAGGGCCCGGGAGAGCTCGCTTAAATTACTCAAACATGTTGTGTGATGACATTCTAAAACCTACTTCAGGCATGTTTTTTTGATGAGGGACCAATGTATTAACATGTAGAAAAGCTCCAAAAAGTTGATTTTGCATAATACCCCCTCTTTTAAAAGGTGCACAATGTATACTTTTCTGGTGTGAGGGTCTGCCACCTGCTTGGAAACCATGTTATTGCTTTGACCTTGTTATGCTATAAATTCCATAAGCGGTGACAAACGGGTTATAGGTCAGATCTGTGGAGAGATTGATCCCCCTCACAGTAACATGCAGGGTATTCAGGTATTCTTTTTAGCAATAAACACCCATAGCTAAAAAAAAAAAAAATGTTGCCATACTGTGAAATATTCCAGGCAAAGTGATATATCAACATGGAACTAGCAGTAGCAAACCCCCCTACCAGAAAAAGTACCTAGCACACACCTCTAGGATGTTGACAAGACCATTTCTGAAATTGATTTTTAACATGTACGACACAGCCAGCATAAAGAACTGAAATCTATCCTCATTATTGACCCCAAAACACAGAATACAATGACACAAGTTCTTCAGCAGGCTGTATGGCTTCAGAGCTTTGCACAACACATAACACAACATTGTGTTTCAACATGACGTGTGTAATGAGAATTTAATAAATGAAAAATTAAAAGAAAAGGAAAATAGTATCCACAAAACTAAAAAAAAAAAAATACAGTCTTTGGCACTAATATTGTCTTTTTTAATATTAATAAGTAAATGATGAACATTAATTTTGGTCGTCATTCCTCTCTTAAAATATTCTGGTAAACAACTAGTCCATCAGTTAATATGAACAATACAATGCTCCTTACAGAATATGCCCTCTTTCGTATAAAATATATTTTGTATTTTTAAAGCCTGCCTCAGCCTCATCCTTAGCAAGAATCTAAAACTGGCACTGACCTGGTGTTTAATCGTTTCAATTATGTCTGTTGAGATTTGGTAGAAGTTGATTAAACGTGCTCACAGTTGCAGATATATTTTTGATATAAATTTCATAAAATCTCAAACAGCGAAAGGTTAAAAAAAAGGTTGCATGTGTTTTGGTGAGTCATGGACCAGCCTTGCCACTTTGACACATACATGCAGGAGACCTGAGAAAAATTCAATTGAGCTAGACAGGGAAATTACCGTCTGCCCCTCTGCCTCTGCTGCTCCATTATCCTTAAAGAAATGCAGAGGTGAAGCAATCGTGCAGTCGTTTTTGTCGAGTAAAACAGACATATTCTCACAACGAAAAAGCCTTTTTTAGCCATCGTGACATAGGCAAAACCGTAATTTAAGGATCTGAAACAAGCTTGTCTATCGTCCTGCGCTCTCCCTTCCAGGTAATTGCGGGATCTTCAAAATGTAAGGCAACCACTTTAAAGGGCGAGAAAGCATTGAAAATGGTGCCACTAACAGTCCCCAAAGCAGCCTGAATACTGGAGCTTTCTTATCTACCTATTTCAACTGAAGACTGGCAATTTGGTAAAAACTGACATACCCCCTTATCACATAAAGAACTAAAGTACAGTACAATTCCCAAATTTTTTTTGGATTATAATATGGTGCAATAAATATCACTGTTCTAACTATCTCTGAGATGTGGGCAATAATGGTATTTCTTAAACCGTTTGGTTAGAAACAGCACTTCATATATTGCCTGAAGCTGTAGCACCTCAGCTCTGTCTGATGCCTCTGTTAAGTTTTTAGACTTAGAATCTAATCTTTGTGTTTCAACACAGTCTGACCATAAAGAACTGATTTTAGCTAGAACTACTAAAACAGGTGAGCTGATTTGTGCAGTTAAACAAACCTAAAGATAGACCAGTATTATCAGTCGGTCGCTGTATCGGCTATATTCGGACTTTTTTAAACGAATTGGCTATCGTCCCTTTTGTTTTTTGGCTTCCTAAAAAGTTACTTGAACACTTTAATGGAAAAATGTGAGTACGTGTGCCCTCTTGAAAAGGTTTATAGTAAAAAGGGACTGTAGGTGAGTTTTGTTTGTAAATAAAAATAATGTAATTTTGGCAAAATAATTAAGATCGTCGTAAAAAATAAATCTGCAGATTCCTTCACTCGGCCATTCAGTTCTCCTGGATTCTTAACAATCGTCTCAGCATTAACCATGAAAAAATAATCCGTCGATCTCTAAACAAGTAGTAAGTACTGTCACCATAAGATTACGTGACAAGTCAGATTTTTTGTTATCACTCTCAAATCTCAACACCCTCCACAAAATTTCAATGTGATCCCCACCCAAATCACCCACGCCTAACCACAAGACACACATGACACCTACCACACAACTTGTCAATTGACAACAAAAAACCGAACTCAAAACACAGGCTCCTGACCAATTTGTGTTTGTTTGAAATGGTTGTTTTAAATCCATTTAGCATTTTTACAGCTTAGATCTTAAAACTAATTTAGCTGTGTGTTTTTAACTGCTGAGAATTCCCGCCATAGACATACATGCACAGTCAAATTCCGCCTAGCAGGATGTCACTGCAAAGTATCAATATGCACAGTATTAATGTTCTTCATTTCGTAGATAGTAGAATATGATAGTGGGGTTGGTGGGAGTTTTTTATAAGTTTTTAACACTTGATTTTTTTTTTCATTTACCGAGCAAGCTTTGCAAGACACAATGCATATTAGCAAGACGAATACAACAAAATAGCCCCTATGGAGGTTTTTAGTTCATGTGTGATGTTGTTGCAATTGTTGTTATTTTTCTAATTAACACTAGTTAGATTTAAAGGGTTTTAAATAATATAATAGGCGTAATGAATATAACATTAACATTTTTCTGTTACTGCATAGAGTATGTACTTTTTTGCCACTATACGCCAGCAGTTATTCATGTATAAAACAGTGATGTAAGACATCAAATGTCTTTATTGTACTCGACCGTATAATTAACCCTGATAAAAATGACATACAGTTTAAAGCACTTATAAAAAATATTTGGAGATAATAAATCCAAAGTTAAAAATACTAAAGGGGCTCTTAAAACTCCTACTTAAGGCTGTTAGAAAAATCAAAGAGATAGTTCTGAACAAATGATTAGTACGGGGAATCGAACAGCTAACTGACATCTAAACATTGTGCTGCATCACTGGTCTTTTAATGAGCTCCCAAGTATTCCTAGCACATCTCAAAGCGCGCATTTCGACAACAATTACTCTTGAATTAAAGTAAGTGGTGCCCACAAAGCTTATATTCTGCCACAAGGCCACTAGTTTGAAAGCACACTCATAATTGTGTGTTTTTTTTTTCTTTTCCCAGGTAAATACATCTCTGTCCTGAAGTTCCTCAGCACGAAACAGAATGCCTGGAATCTGTTAACAAACACCCCTGAAATTAAACATGTTTTAATTAGAATGAAGCCTAATTGCACCAAGTGAAAATTATTCTTAAAATAGGCAAAAACAGCTTGAACTATAGCTACACTGCACTGTGTGTTTTTGGAATATCCAGCAGTTTGTGTTAAATGTGGGGGCCCAAACTCAACGTTGCGGTTTTTTAAAGGTGGACTTTTGTTTTGCATTTTTACAGCAGTAATAATCTATTGTTTTATACAACTAAAGAACCCGTAATGGGGAAATTAAAAGTCACTGATGAAGGTAAAACAGTCAAAAACTTTGGTATGCATAGTTTTCTTTCCTGATTTCGATCTGACAGGCCCTTCCCCATCCTGTCTATTAAAACACACAGTAAACAATGAAAAAATCTAGTCTAGTTTAAAATGACTTGAATCCATAATTGTGAGTACATTTGACTAGGTTAGAGTTTTTTGCGTGTGTGAATTTTTTGTTTAACTTTTCGTGGCATTTTCAGAGTAGATCCACATATCCAAAATGTTAATTTTAATAATTCAATGAATAAATCTGCTTAGGGACACGTGCAATTTTGCTATATCCGATTAAGAAGTAATGTACTGATCAATAAGGCAAACAGACGTGATAAAATAATCTAGATTCATCTTGAAACCAAACCCGCCTAGCATAAAAACTAAAACCAACACATTGATTAACAAGATTAACATCCTGAATTCAAGTAATTTAACTACTCATTTCACTCGTCCTATGGCAGAAGGGCTCGTCCTCATCTTCATCTGCTGTTGGGACGGGGTCACTTAAACACCTCATGAGTTTCTTTCTGCTGCTCGCTCGCGGGTCCAGGCTCCTCTGATCGTTTTTGGGATGGAGCTCTCATGACTAGCCGCTTTCTGTTCCATGTCTTGAGCTGTGCTCATTCTTTTTTTGTTCAGCTCGTCCTAGATATTTGACCTGAGTCCTGGAGTACTGGGGGGAGGCCTATGTCCATCGTGGATTGTGGTCACGTCGTCCGCAAGTGGGTTTCATGGCTGTAAGGCCGCGTGGTCTGGTGAGACGGGTATAGTTAATAAATCATAATACAATAACCCAGAAGAGAAATCAAATATAAATCCTACCATGTGCTTATAAACAGAACTATTCATTTTTAGAGGGTGGACGAAGCACATTATTCCAAAAGATGAAATGAGACACTGAGATTGGGTCTCCACCAGAACAAGATACGATTTTCCAACATACTTTATAATAATACATGTGTGGCTTCAGACTCATCAATTTTGGATTCACTGTTTTACTTCTATTTTGTGGTCATGTCAGACTGCTTTTACAAAAAAATATATTTTAAATATTATATTAATAAAAAATAAAAAGGATAAAAAAATAAATCTATAAACAATTAATAAAATAATATTAATTAAAAATGCCCCCCCGGCCCCCCCCCCCTACAGAGGTCATTCAGGAAATATAATTTGCCACACTTAAACCCCTTCTTTGTCCAATTCCATGGTGTAAACACATGGAAAAAAATTAAATCTTTGAAATCAAGATCAAGAGTCTTATGTGTGCGCATCGTGTGGCAATTTTTGGGTCTGACCAGATCTTTGGCACAGATCCTGTCCCATCCCTATTTTCAATAACATTTTTACAATGAAATGATAGTGAAACATTAACATTTTGAGCACTTTCATATGAACTCATCCCACATCAAATTTTTCTTTATTGGTTAAAAAAAATAAAGACACTGAGTCCTGTGCTGCTAGACCTTTATCCCACATGACCCTTACCTGCATGCTTCCACAGGATGCCCCTCTACTGACACGTATTTTTAATTACTTTTCTCTGTAGCATACAATTGTTTAAAGGTGATAAAGCTAATGCAATAGACGTACAAATCATCTTGATTAACATCAATATATTTCTATCCGATCTTCATGTGCGGTCTCTAAGAGCTGGTGCTGCTTGTGTAAGTAATTAGTCAGTTTTAAAACATGTTTTTCAGAAAACTGTGCAATGCAATAAATTACAGTTATCAGATGTAGTTTTTTGTCTGTGATGTGAAAGATAAGGGTTAGGCTATATGTTTTATTGTAAATGGTTCTGCCGTCCAGAATCACCACTTTTCCTCTTCTTTTTTGGCTTTTTGTTAAATTATATTCTCTTGATGGAGGTGAATCAAGTGTAGGTGCTATCAGATGGACCTGCAGGGTTGGGTCTTCTGAGCAGAGTACTTCAGTGCAGATGCCCTCCTCAACACCAGCCAGAAACTATCTTTACTACGTTCGCTGAGATGTAAAATGTAGGTAAACTTAGATTTGGCTTGGATTAGAAATAAAGGTTGGGGTGAAAATGCTATCGTTGCACTGTATAATTAAAAAACCAAACAAACCGTTTAGTTGTCATTTCACAAATCGCTAACCCTAATCCTTTCAATCAAGTCTTTTCACAATTCTGCATAATCATATTATGGATGTTGGCCTACTCAAGAGCTGTACCATGCATGTAGAGGTTTTTTGTGGTCACCATGACGTGTCCTGCCTCTGCACTCTGCACCTAACCTGATCCATATTTTGCTTTCTGCCTTGCTGCTGAGGTTTGAAATCAGTATCTTGCCTAAAACCACAACCATCAACCTGCTTAACAGAAAGATTCCATTAGGAAAGAGAGTAAGGACTGAAAGGTTTAATCGAGTTTTTTCTGGTGGACTTTTCAATAATACGTACTATCAGTGCAGAACTCCGATAAACCTTAATAAATGTTTACCTTGTCTTTTAATGCACGTGAAAGTGGTCTAGTTACCTGAGCCATCTGGCCTCTACACATTGGTTGGGTTCTGAATGATTGGTCGGGGACAGTAGATATTTGTTCATCCCTTTATCTGAAACAACAGAAAATCTAACATGTTGCTATGCTATTAAAAATAAGAGACCCGATTAATTCAATACAAGTAATATTTTTTTTATAATGTAGATATTTAAATTTAATTAAAAGAATTAAAATATTAGTATTCTGTTATTTTTAAAATTTTTAATTACAGTTAATAATCCAAATATCTGTATTGATTCCTAATTTCATTTTTATTTTGTTAATATCCAACTTTTTTCTCCATCATCAACTCTTTTTCCTGAGAATTACACCATCTTCAAATAGGATCAGACCACCAGAGTGTGTCGGTTTGTACGAGTGGGAGCTGGAAACACCAAAACAGTTGTTAAAAATCCCACAACCATCCCAGTATTTAAAACTTTGAGATTAAATTGGCTTTGTCCACAGTTTTAATCTTGTGCAGCATCCAGCATTGTGAAAGGGATATGTGGCAGTTTGTTGTTTGACGTACAAGGGCCTTACTTGCTTCTTGATATTGATTTCACCACACCGATACGTCAACACACATCAATACTTATATTATTAAGACTTTCGCAATCGTTATTATTATGGTCAGACATAAAACAGATGTAGTGATATAGACCTATGAATACAGTGTTTTTTTTCAATCGTTTGTTAGTACAATAAAACAACTATATGAAGAAATGCTGAATTATTACATGGTGTAGGCATAATACACACAATTTGTTTTTAAAACCTTCTGTCGGTCCTCTGAATGGTTGTTCGTATGAGTTTACTGATTTTCTGCCTCCTCCTGTTCCTTTAGATCAGCTGGCCCAGCATTTCCTTTCTGGAGGTATAGTTCTTTCTTTTGTCTGGATGTTTCCTAGAAATACAGAATTGGCCTACCATGTTTCAATTACAAAGATTGCAGAATATATCAGCAAAAAAACGTCTACAAATGACAGGAAAAGGAGGGAGAAAAAGTTTCTTATAAGAAAGACTGGTAATGTTCCATAGATACAGTTACACAAAAACCAAAACGTGAATAACAGCAGAAATAATACCTCAATGGCTGGCAATAGGTTGGGCATTCAGTCTTTTAAAATAGCCATTTGTTTTCACTCAGGCTAACTGAAAATGTTTGACAACATCCCGAGTCTCTTCGAAACCGTTTTTGTAATGATGATAGTTAGCGGATTTATATAAAAAGGGTGAGCACTTACTCTTGACACTGGTTAGAGGGTTTAGCAATAGCATCTTGGCTCCTCCTTTTCCACCAACTCAATGGCCTGTTCATCTCCATCTTATGTAAAAAGCTATAACTGTGGCTCCTCACGGGCGGTCCTCTCTGCATATCAGACACTTCTTCCATACTTTTTTATTGTCTTTTTTGTCTGGAATGAGCACAAAAACAGTACTTTATACACACTGCTTCTTTAACATTTTTAGTTTTCAATTCCCTGTGCTGGTACTGCACTTTTCTTACTAGGAGCACATTTCTTTTTATAGGGTTGCATGATGGATCTGTTGTTACAAATCACGAGTTTTCACATACATCAGTACCAAGAACTAAGTCCCTATAACCCCCAGCCTCCCTCCAGCAGTCATAGAGCCATCCATTCCGCCCCTGCTTGATTCTACACAGCACAGAGTTTCTAATTAGCTTTAGAATTATGCCATCTGTCTTTGTGCAGTAAAAGATATGATGCATCTGAAGGGGCTGTCCAAAATTTAAACAAATAAATGTAACCATTTATTTACGTGGATAGTGGATGGGACATATAGATAATATCGTTAACTTTTTTCGCGATATAAAAGGTCCCGCGATTAATCGTTCGTGCATTCGTTCTTAATCTGATCATCGCTGCCATTTATAATCTCTTTTCCTCCTTTGCCTTTTTCCCTTTCCGGTTGTTTTGTCCCTTTTTGCTTTTGTTTTGTTTTGTCTTGTTTTATTTTGCCGCTCATTTACCGGTCGGTTGGTCACTGGTGAGATCGCATTTAGTGGCGCTGTGCGGGCTGAGTCTCGTACTGTGTGCCCTGACTCTGTTGCACTGCTCTCTGTGTGTCGAGCTGGATTTTAGCCTGTAATAAAAAAGTAATGGTCCTGAAGGCAGTGGTTTTGCGCTCGGTAACTTTTAAGAACTGAATAGAGTGTCCTGGGCACACCAGATTTTATCTATGTAGGTGCAATGTTACGAAGTTCATTCACTGTTTCCTTTACAATATGTACAATAAACTTTATTGTAATTGTAAGTGGAACCTGGCTCTTCCCATCTTGATCTGCTTACCTGTGCCTTATACTTGGGTTTTAGTCCCCAAACTAGATTTGGGGTGGCGTTTGTTGTCAATCACTTAGATTTATATATTATTATCCCAATTTGAACCCCTTCGATTGCCACACATATAAAGTGACATTCTGTTCCACCCTTCTGCTTTTG
>JAIEZT010000124.1:20784759-20852886 GCA_019594935.1 Periophthalmus modestus | reverse complement strand
GATCCGCAGGAGCAAGGGAAGCTATTTGAGCCTTGAGAGCTGTTGAGGAGACAAGCATCACTTTGAAATGTAATGCAATGAATGTTTGAAAGAAAGGGCTCACGGTTTGAAGTGTTAATCCCTTGTTTCAGTCAAGTTGTCACTCCAGTTTCCAGAACACTTTCCCCCTTGGACTACACTAGCGGCGAATACAATACTAAATGTATTCTTCGCTTTTCAAGGATTGGTGAAAAACTACTCACATTACTCCTTAATTGTCTTGGGTTGGAGGAGGTAAAAAAAGCTTTGCCACCAGAGACTGCAGTTCACATCCTTAGTTAGCTTTAGACAAGAAGAGCTTTTTGGTTAAAGCTGCTGAATTTGAATATTTATCATTGGGTTTTAATGAGATTTCTCTCTTCTCTTTCTGTTGCGTATTTCTCAAACCCCATTTAACCTGAAACGATGCTATTGGGTAAAAAAAAAGTATTTTGTGGATCTGCTGCAAGCCTTGAAACGGAGACTGTTTTAGTGGCATGCATGCTCCCAAAATTAGGCCAGTGTGATGTAAAAAATTTATTTCATCCATTTGAAGATAATTTTCCATTGAGATACACAAGTCACCCCAGGCTTAGAGAGTACCAGGCTCACTACAGTTTTGTGCTGAAGTGTTTCTGTACAAGATATTGATAACATACGACAAATTCATTTAGATTTAAACAGTGATTGCAATCATTGTCTTGTTTGCCATCAGGTAGTGGAACTTCTAGTTTTAGTGACTTTTTAGTTAGGTGAACAATTTTTAGTGTACACACTATATTGAGCTTAAGTGTTTTCATTCTGCTACACACTAATTGCTTAGTTCTGCTTTTAGCTCTTTTTTTGTACATAATACATAGTTTTTTGGGGATAATTGCTGCTTTATGGTTTGTTTTCAATATTATCGTTTATCGTCTATATTTACTTCAGCAATATGTCGCACTTCAAAATATGTTATTGTGACAGCCCTATTTGAATACTCTGTCATTGTTATCCAGTGATGCTTAAATATAAATCCATCCTTAAGTGTTTTACCTACTTGGGTAACTGCAAATACACATTGCCATTAATTCCATAACACACAGTGCTCAGTTAGGTCTTTTTAAGCGCAGGATCTCTTCTTGTTCTTGTCTAACAGTTGAAAACCTGCACCCCAGCATTTTAATAGTCTGTGTGTAGTGACTGCCTCTTAGCATGAATCTTTCATGGCTCTTTGGAGCACTTTCTCAAGCCACCAGTGAGCAATACGACAGGGAAGACTTGGCACAGGCCATATGACTCCCCTAATGGTCAGATTTAACGCTAAGAAGACATCTGCCAGAGTAGAAGAAGAATTCAAGCAAATACATAAGTGCACATGCTGCTGTGGATGTAACTGTGAGGCTATAATTGAAATGTTATTTGTCTAATAGATGTTATTACGCAGTGTCTTTAAAACAAGTGCTGATAAGTAGCAAAGAAAATGCATCATAAATCACATCAGATAAGCACTATTGAAGCTAATTCTCTGGATATTATCTCCAAACAGCATTTAGAGGGAGCCTTCTCTACAGCTTAATGCATAAATCCAGGTGTCGGCATTAGTTTAAGCTGCCTTTTGCCTAAATTATGTATTTGGCAGCTGGGTTACTGTTTGTGAATCTAAACAGGCAGAGGCTTGTGCTGACAGAACATTACAGTGGGTTTCAGAACAGAACAAGCAGCTTTATTATGAGAGGAAGTCTTCATTTATTAATGCAGGTTATTCAAACATTAGCTGTGAAACACATTTTACGCTAATTGGAACATGTTCAACACACCTTTGGCTGATATTGAAGTCCATTATTATTCTGCACGTCACCGTCATCTTTACCACACTTCTATCACAGTAGCCCTTGTTTTGGAAAGTACCTTTAATTGGTTGCACTGTTTTACTGCTGACTCAGGGTAAGACTTTCCTTGACTTTTGTAGCCTCTCGCTCATAATAGGCAGGGAATGGCTGGAGTGGAGCAGCTCTCATTGTGAAAGTTGGAGGAAGACGTGTGCGTAAAGGTGGGAAGTTCAGGAGGGAGCTGATTCGGTATTTTTGGTGCCAAAGGTCCCCCTGTTCTCCGGTGATGACTCGGCACATTGTTAGTGCGCCGGAGTTTTCACGCTGCCATGCCACGCTGCCGAGGTGATTTATTATCCATGATCCTCCTGAAGCCGCCTCACATTAAAGGGGCGCTTCATTGTGGCAAGCAAATATAACAACTGCATTTCTGTACAGCTGGGGCGGAGCGTGTCAAGTGCTCTTTCAGCTGTGCCTTCTGTATATTTATAGGAGGGCATAAAATGAACAGTGGTGTAATAGAAAACTACTGCAGCCGACAAGCTTTATATTGTACTTGTGTTTTTGAGTGGGTGTGATTTGTGGTCAGAAGATAACCTAAGTGTATAGGTTCTATATGAAAATGTACTGTTGCTTGTGGGGTTGGTTTCATTTTATTGAGTTAGTTAAGCCACTTAAATATTTGCCCTGTGAGTGTGATTCATCGGGCCAACTTCAACTTCATTATTACTTTTAGCAATAGCAGATTCTTAGAAACTAAAATACAGACCTGAATAATACGTAATAAGTTTGGCTTTGTTTTGGTTTTAGCTAAATTCTCATGTGTGATTCTTCCATTAAATTAAAGAGGGGGCATTTTACTTCTATGGGGTATTAACTATAGAAGTAAAATACGCTATGGAGCAGCTTCTCTCTGCCTGTCAGATCCATTGAGTTAGTAGCGCATTTTAAAACCAGACTAAAAACCCATCTCTTCTCCCTGGCATTTGGTTCTCGCTACGCAGGATATCTTGGTGTTTTAATGTTTTATTGCTTTTTGCCTGTGTGTTGTATTTTATGTACATTTGTTTTTGTTGACTCAAGTTCTATTTTAAATGTCCGTTATAAAAAATAAATACAATTTAATTGAATTAACTGGTAGCACATAACATATTTAGATCACTATATTACCTTTTCTTGTTTTAAAAATTCTAAATTTGTTAAAAAATAACATATTAACATGTTTAATAAGTTTCATTTTGTTTTTTGACATTCTGAGTCCCCTCTCCCTTTGCTCCCCACGCTAAGTCACTCCCCATTCAGAGCATTATCACATTACAATCAGGTACGTCCCGCTAATGAAACTACTGCACATTGTGCCAGGTTTGTGATGTGAATTGTTTTGTATCACGCTTTTGTATATTTATGTGTGGGAGCATGGATGACGTAGGCTTATGGATGAAGCATCGGACAGAATCTCACTGCTAACCGTTAGGAGGGTTTGAGTTGGAGAGAGATTGCTAAATTACTCAAACATGTGTGGATGACGTATAACCTCTTCAGGTTCTATATATATAACCTCTTCTTTTTGAGGAGGGGACATTACAACCTGTTAGAAACCTCCAAAAAAGTCTGTTTTGCATAATTCTCCCTGTTTAAGAAACATTCAAAGTTATTTTTATCCTTGTAGTACAGCTTTTAGACATGTTCTTGAGCAGCCATCTGGCGCACATTCGTGCCCTGAGGATCTGTTATGCTACACTGATATACAACAAAAGCAAGTGTTCTGAAACTTCCTTATTTTGCCTGAAGCAGCTGATCCTCCTGACATATCTATGTGGGTTTGCTTTGGTTGCCAGGTGTGTATCAAGGTCTGCCTCTGTTTTCTGCTGTAGACCTGTAGGAATACTTGTGATGTTAGAGTGTGTCACCCTATTGATTTCTGTCCAGCTTTAATGTCAGCACACCAGGTTAGCAGCGCAAACTCAAGAATTTCAAACTCAAGTATGGTGGCCTCAGCATCAAGTCAATATAGATATGTTTCACTAATTACTTTTTCAAATACAAATTATGATATATGTTTCTACACCACAAAAATACAACAAATAAATAACAATAAACAATTGACTGTTTAAATCACTTTAAACTGACACATTTCCCTTTATGAAAAATATGGCTGCCATTGTCAGCAAAAGAATCACTACATTAACTTGAATAAACTGCCTGCACACCAGTTTGGATATTCCAAATATGTTGAATAAAAAATATATAAAACAGTTGAAATAAAACAGAAATATATAGTGGAGGTTTCAGGTTGAATTCAAGTAAGAACCTTTGTCTTGATAGCCTACTGGTTTCAAAAGAGGGATATTTCTAAGGCTCACAAAACTGCTCTGTACTGGCTCAGTGTGTTCTGTCGCGTCCTGTTCTTGTCTTGGAACAAGGTTTTTTCTCAGTGTGTAAAAAGCACATATGCGATCTGCAGCATCTATTTCAACACTTTGTCATCATTGCTTTTCACACCAGGGTTCTTAAAAGAAACCCACGCACAGGGTGAGGGCCGCTCTGTGCCCAGAGCCCAGATCTGCTCTAATTAGTTGTCCAGAAAAAGCTACAAATTGTTGGACCTGCAGTTTAATCAGTATATATCTCACTCACTGGTGTTATGCAGGGGTCAGTGGGTTCAGAAACAGGCATATCCTCTCAGATGGAGCAGCCCACACTGTTCGCTCATTAGCTTTAAAACAGAGTGTGAGCACTCAGCACCCCCCACAGCAACAAAAGCGTGAACTCAACGTACTCATTCGAATCTTAGTTTTGGAAAAGATACCAACCCGCCTACAGCTTTTCCTCCAAAACTGGTCCATAATGTGCACTCAACTGTTGACTTGTGACACTATAGCTTCTGAGAGCGAGCACTTAAAATTCCACACAAAAGTCATCAACGCAACTACATCCCTTTGGCATTTTAGGAATAAACTGACAATAGGAATGCAGGGAAACTGAGGTTCATAAGGCTGCAAATGTTTTTGTATAATTTATTTTTTTTGCCAATGAGGTCGGACACCTGCAGATTTAAACGCTTGCGGAGGTGGCTTCTTTTTCCAGTTGAATGGGATGATTATGAATCACTCCAGGCCAGATATTTCAGAAGTCCATTGAGAGGAACTATTATCTCTCCTAACATTGTAACATCATAGTGAGAGCTGTGCCTCTAGCCAGTCTTCATTATGCTCGCCCAGTGCCTTTACTTTGGAAGTGCCTTGTTATCTCTTTTTTACATCACTGCCTTGAGCTTCGATTGTTTCACATATCAGATACTTTTCTTCATCTGTTTGTTGGTCTTCTTGGAGTTGAGTAATCCAACAGTGACACACTACTGACTCAACCACATTTCGGAATATTTCACTGATATACTTCTGCTGTGTGTAATTGTTTTTGGACCTTTATTGAAAAAAAAACAAAAAACAACGTGCTAGAGATTCGTCATTTTAGCTAAAAATGTTATGAACAATATTACCCCTGATGTTTTTATGTGTGGTTTAATAAAGCTAAGATGTACTATTTCTTAAATGTGCCAAAAACAAATGTGAGTTGGAATGTAATAATGTCATCTGCTGCATAGATATTTAAGTGGTGACGTAGTTGGTAGAGTGTCAGATCCACTGATCCAAACATTGGAGGTTTGAATCCCACTCATGTCTGCATACACTGGTGTGTGAACAGGTGAGTGGTTCCTTGATGTACAGAGCTTTGAAGGCCTTAAAGGTTGAAAAGTGCTGTATAAAAATATGACCATTAAATTGAATAAAATGCCACAGATTGTACCATCTATTTTTTTTCAATTAACACAACCCAAAACAGCTTGAAATGACAGAAAATAACAATACACTCGTAGCCTCACAGACTTGAAGGACACAGTGCTACTCACATTCAATTGAACCGAGGAGATTCACTTATGTAAGCAAGGATACTGCTTTCACACAAGGGCACTTCACACATCTGCTCTCACATAAATTTTGCGCACCCCCAAACACGCCAACAACAGCTTTTTGTGGATATCTTTCAAAAGACCTACAACTGAATTTTTAATCTCTTATCTGCAAGGACATGCTACTATTTAAAAATAAATACGACTCAGCCAGCTATTTGTATTCCTGGGCTTTGTTGACTTTGAGTGCCTCTTAGTTTTTCCTTTAATTAGTTTTATGTTAATATTGGGTGTTGATAATGAATAATGCTGATGGTCATACCACTTCTAGAGGGTTCCTATTATTTAGTCAGTAGATTTTTGTCCTCTGATAGGGCTGAATAATTTTGGAGAAATATCTAATTGCATTTTTGTGACAAGCTTTGGATTGTGATTAGATTTGCAATTTATGTTTTAATGTAAGTTCACATTTTAAACACGTCCAGAAGTATTCAAAAAGACTGAATAACACAAGATATTTTGTTGTTTTGGGAGGAAATTATGGTACTTTGAAAATTGCAGCCTTTGCTTTTTGCCAATTGTGTCCATTCAAATTGCAACTTTGAACTTTAAGAACCTTAAGATTTGCCATTAATCTTCTATCGCTCATGTGAAAACAGAATTAAAAAAAAAAACAACACCTTATTCTCAAATACCTCCTATAACAGTAGGAGATAGAAAATTGTTTCAAGGGTATGCAGCATCCAATCTGTGTTCCAATTCCTCTCTTTCATTTCCGTTACTGTCGTATTTTTCTGTACACTCATTCACTCAAAACCATCTCCATCCTCACATTCCCATCTCTATTCACCAATGTGTATGCTGCCTCTTTGGTGACCCCCCTCATTTTAATCACTCACTTTGTATCCAGTTATTGATCTACCTGTGCCAAACGCCCTGCCAATGATTGTAACCAAAGAACAGGATCTCTCGCTATGTCCAACCGCATCTGCTTTTTGTGCCCTCGGATATGAAGCACCCATCCATTTGTGTGTATGCTCTGGCTCTTTTGGATGAGCTTCTCCGGAGGTGGGTGGGCGGGCGGCGTGTTTGGCAGCCATCACGCCTATTGATTTGCATTGTGTTGTGTGGTGATGATGGCTTGTTGCAGCATCTGCGTGACCCCAGGCCCACCCATTCTTTGACCATGGGCCGTAAGCAACATCCAGACAGTGATATCAAGCGTTAGCACTGTGAGGCAGCCCGTGTGCTA
Source organism: Periophthalmus modestus (assembly GCA_019594935.1). Lineage (NCBI taxonomy): Eukaryota > Metazoa > Chordata > Actinopteri > Gobiiformes > Gobiidae > Periophthalmus > Periophthalmus modestus. The sequence goes on along the minus strand of JAIEZT010000124.1, from coordinate 20,845,895 downwards.
TTGAGACTGGATAGAATCATGTTGCATTCAAATCAGCAAGAAACCCAAAAGTGAATTGTGGTCGTGAAAATAATAAATGTCATTGGGGATACCTTCTGCGTCATATTATAAGGGTACACAATACACAAAGGCATTAAAAAAATTTCTTCTTCGTGTAGTCACTTGGCAACGGAAATAATCCACCATAGCAACAAACAGTACTGGTCCTTCGAAACTGTAATGAAAAAGATCAACCACTGCTCAGTCCTCGAAATGCTTTTCCATCGAGGTGTATAGCTAAACTAAATGATGGCCGTGATATAGTGGGTCACACACTGTTGTGTTCTTAAGTATAACACTAAGAAACTTTTAAGGACACTATATAACTTTTCTGGAGTTGGCTTCAAGCTTCTGTTTGATGGTTTTTGTCTTTGCCTGGAATGTTCCACAGCTTGTCAAACTTATCAGAAGCTTGATCCCTTGGAGGTAGATAAGTTAAATGCCATAATGTGGACCATTCTTAGCAAAGCAATACAATTTTTATGGCTACAAGCAGATGGCAGACCCTCCACAACAGAAGTTACATAATGCATCTTTATTGAACCAGCAATTTATTATGATTCAATAGACCAGAATATCCGGTCAACCAGTTCAGAATATATGCAGGAAATGTCTCTGTAATAGCTTGCACCTTTTGCTATGTAACCACTTTTGCCTGACACACGATTGATAATTAGTAGTCTAGGTCGGTTCTTGTTTTCCTTGGGTAAAAGATGTATTTAAAGTCTGAAGTCAGCGCTGTTTTATCGCATTGATCTAAGAGGCCATTTGTCAATTTTTGCCTTAGCACAACCCAATCGTTTTTCATCTTAATCTCATCTGCAGTATTTCATAAGCGCAGGGTCGCCAAATCCTTACAATGCACCTTTAAGTTTAAGAGACCTACTTTTTAGTTTGTTGGATTTGCATTGTAAGCGATCTTCAGGTACATTAATCTACATGCTTTGGCTCTTTGAAGATGTATTTGAATTATGTCTTGGGCTATTTCAGAGCTGTGACACTGTAGAATAGTGTGAGAGGATAAATCTTTTTCACATGTCTCACATTGTCTCTTCCCACAGTCGAGCAGTTTGAACATGCTCCCTGCCTGTTTTCCATTTCCCTCTGACATTTTCTTGATGACGTTCATAAATCTCTGCCCCCCTCCTCGGTTTCATCATGCTTCTTGATTAGTTTTGTAGACAGCTTTGAGTAAGGGACCTCATGTTCTAACATTTACCCAATCACGTATTTTTTTTACTCACTTTCTTTTGGTGTCTCTGGTTGTAAAGCTGCAAAAACACTGGGACAGGCTGGCATTATGAAAGATGGAGTAAGTTTCAAATGATTTCGGAGACATTTCCCAGTTTCATTCTGTGAGGCAGAACACTGCGCTGGGAGTGGTGCAGGCTATTTTTGTTCATATAAAATGACTACCTTTGTGAGCACCTGAAGATTCATTGATGCTACTTTTCTAATCATATTTTGTGAGCTCGCTGCTGCTTATGAAGGTGAAATCTGGTTGTTAATGGAGTAAAAATAACTCATACAGAAATATCTAAGGCAAAAGTATCAAAAGTATTTATCAAAAGTAGTTGATAAATGCATTGTGTTTCATGTCTGTTTCTGACCACAGAAGCGCGACAGAAACACGGAAACTGTTTTCACACTGACACTAGTTACATTGATGTAGAAGAGCGGTGCTTGGGCCGGTGTGAACCCAGCAGTCGCACTCTGGACCGCATTACAAGCCCGCTCCAAGCACGCTTGAAAAATTAGGTCTCAGAGCGGCTCCACTTGCACTCTCGAGCAGAGTAGGTGTGGTGTGAACACGGCCGATCTTGGGTGGACCAAGGTAGTCCACAGTGTAAAAAGGTGTTCAGATCACATATACTTGTATGAATGGACACTGTAGAGCTGCTGTTTGACACGTTTGTCTGATGAGGCAGTGTGGATCAACTTAATATCAGCGATAGTCTCCTCCTGCCTCTGTCTGCGCAAGTGAGTCTGTGTCTATGTCGTTCACAAAGTTTTTTAACCTTCACCACCAGTACAGGTGTATAGTCTTCACTGTGTATTTAGCCACAAGTGAAAGAAAAGACCACCGCATATAGGGGACGTGAGCATGAACATTCATATTCATGGGGCTCTGTCTTGAAACGCGTTGTCCCAGAAATAAATTTGGCTATCAGCTGACTCTCACGTAGCTCATGGTGCATGTTTGGGGTGAATGATGCTTAGTGTATGTGCACAAAGCCGACCCAAAAGTAAAGTAAACAGAAGTACTTGTAGTTCATTCATAATTTCTTTGCTAACCATAAAGAGGGGAAAGATCGCTAGATTACTGAAGCATGCATGATGACATAAATAAATCCTCTTCAGCATGTTTTTGATGAGAAAACAATGTTATAACCTGGTAGAAAACTTTAAGAATAACAATTAATGTTTTGTAATTGCATTATTAAAGTGTATTTGCATTTCATCAGTCCCCATATTTTCTCCTAAAACATGGCACATCATATAAATCACAGCAACCGTATCTGTAATTTTCTCAACACAATTCCATTTCTCAGTCCTGTGTCCTGTACACTATGTGCCATCCATAGTAATGAGTTTTTAGAGTGAGGGGACTTGGAGCTTGTCAGAGGTAATCACATTCATGTTGTGTATTTCTCTGAGCCTTATTTGAACAAGCTCTCATGTTGTATCAATAATGGACACGATACAGTGAGAATAATACAGTCTTGTTCTTCAGAAGGCTGGCTGCTCTCGCCAGATGCACTGATTGCCTCATACCTCTTGTCATGTAGATTTGATATGATTGAAATTTTGCATATATGGCAAGTACATGTAATTAAATGAATCTTTTTAGGTGAAAAGTGAACTGTATTTAAGGGCCTGTACTACGCTTTTTTCTGAACAGTGTTTAAATGTTGCCAGATCTCTACTGAACTAAAGGTAAAAAGTAGCTAACTTGAAAACTAACGCTACATGACATCACAAGGTGGAACAGAGCATTTTGAGCTTTGGAAATGTTGACGGACTAATAATAAAGGGTTACTCAAACATGTGAATGAAACAAAACACAACTCTGGGTACGCTTTGATGAGATAACAGCATTATAGCATGACTTAAAGCTCAGAAGAATCCATTTTGTGTAATATAAGACCATTAAGTATTTGTGTAAGCTTGTTATTGTAATATTTGATCTAATTTCTGTGAATAATATTTGTGTACTTTTTTGTCTCGGATGAATAGAACCACTGTATAAACTTTTGCTTAGCTTTTCTGTAAATTGATTAAAGTTTACTTGAACAGACCAGGTGCTGTAGGACAAATTCATTTAATGGTGTTTACAAGCTAACAAAAGTCAAACGAAACTAGAGCATTGCCGGAATCCATCTGTTGAAGTTTATGTTTGGATTTTCCTGAATTTATTAACTTCCTTTCAGATGCTGCCAAGCTAATTGTGTGTGCTAAGCGTGTGTCGCTGCAGGCACAGATACTGCGATTGGAGAGAAAAGAGTTCTTGCTCCCTGTCTGCTTCCTATTTTAACACATCAAAGACACCTCACTTGTGCTCATGGAGATGGGAGGTGAACAGAAGCCCTCCCCAAACACTTTCTTCCTGGCAGTCTTATCAGTTACCCCTGCTTTTCTTCCCCTGACTTTACAAATCTTTAATTTAGAGAGGCGATTACTACGTGAATGTCAATTTTATTGTTAGCCAGTGTGCTTTTTGCACGTGTGTCTTTAATCAGTTTCAGATCAATATGCTATCTTTGCCAATGCCTTGAGGTATTGCCAGTTTAATTAGAGGCTGGGATGGACAGATGCTAGTGTTGGTATTCCCTCTGACTTGTGTGTTTGCTCTGTATTTGTGCCGCAGATGATGAAGTTTGCCTGGGACAACTACAAACGCTACGCCTGGGGCAAGAACGAGCTGCGACCTTTGACCAGGAACGGCCATATTGGCAACATGTTTGGTGAGTAATTAACATTTGAAAGAAACAGTTTCCTGATTTTCAGCTGGTCAGTAAGTAAACACTAAGTAAGTCAGTAAGTAAACATCCAAATATGATAGACGGAACCATACACATTTTTAACATAATATAGATACACAAGATACACACAAGATAGAGAGAATGGATAGGACAGAAGCAGAATTTTAATGGTCAGCACCAGTTCAGGATCCTCAAGTATTTTACTGCTAAACCAGAGAGCAGATAATTTTTGTACAAGTGGCCTCAGGCTTGATGTCTTTTTGTCCATCGGCTGTCCATAATGAGAGCGCATGACCAATCAAACTGATGTGTTTGTCCCCAGGGGCATCCAGCCTCCAGGCGCTTCCTGACATTTACTGGTTAATATGTTTGACAGTCGCAGAGACAGTGCCCTACATGGCCCCAAATAATCACACAGGTGGTCGATAGTGTTAGCAACTAGGCCTGTCACAATAATTACTATATTGACTTATCCTTCAGTAAATGGTAGATGAAACGGTGATTTTAAGGCTCAGTGTTTATCGTGGGTAGTATTCCTGGTATTGATGGGGATTTTGTCATTTTTCTGTACTGAAATAACATTAGAGATGTAGATTAGAGATGTAGTGGGACGAATAAATAATAATAGGTACATATTAACTGTAAAGCTAAGTCAAGGGCGGTGCTATGATCTTCAAAGTGGGTGCTCGCTTAAGTTAATTTAGAGCCTTTTAACAGTGGAGCGTACTCCCCACCCCCTACCATGTTTGCTTTGCTGTTTTAAACAAGTGTAAATATAGTTATTATTAGTTATATAGCCAAGATTGGATGCACTCTGAAAGTGGGGCAAAAATCTTTGAGGGAGCTATGTAGGTGCATTGACCTACACGATTCATACCCGTTAAGAAAATCAGAATATGAAAAGTTGTGAATTGTGAAGTCGCCCATTTTTTTCCATTTTCCTTGATACTCAGTGACTCAAACCAAACAAACATCTTACAGTTCTTTTACTAAAAAAACAAAACTACGAAATACAAATACACCTCTTTGCTTGATAAACCTAGATTTTTTTTCCATGAAGGATTACCCCTAAGAGAGTAGACTTGTAACATTTTCTGTAGGCACAATTTCATTTGCATGCGATTTTTTGCCTGGGTGGACGGGACTTACACCTGTCTGCTCAAAGACACTTTAATTGGAGACACATCCCGATTGTCCAGAAGCCCTCTGCACTGGAGCATAGCAGTCACCTCTCTCACAGCCACAGGGAAATCCCACTAAATCTCTTTATAACACACACATCAGCGGCTAATAAGACCCCGGTCTCCGGCACCTCCGCCACATCTTCAGGGAGGCAGGATTATGAAGATGGTGATGTAACCTGTTGTTATTCCCTTCCTTTCGACACACTTATTTTATAGCAAAGGGATGCTTTGACTGAGCGCTCCTTATATCGTGTGATCATGGGGTGTTCACTTCAGAGCGCCTGTGTCTTACAGAGGCTACAGCGAGCTTTTGTGAAAATCCAGATCTGAAGAAGGCTGGGTTATCTTCAAAGTCTGTCTCACAACTAGAGTCAGACCCTTTAGCGTGCTCAGGTGAAGTTTATCCTAACTTTTTCAATCTTTTAGCTTGTTTATAGTGACAAGTACCATAAATATATTCTTGGTGTTTGGATGTATGATATATACTTTAGTGTTGATTTATACAGAGTGCGGAGTAAACAGAATATGCAATGTGTGACATTTTAATTAATTTTTTGTTATTTAGGGTTGAACGATTTTGGCAAAATATCTACTGTGGACTTTTATGACAAGCATTGCGATTGAAATTATTTTGAGTTGTGATTTTTGTTTTTTATTAAAAGGATTTTGTTGAAAGTTCACATTTTAAGCACATCTAGGAGAAGAGAACAGCAATGTATGAAATGTATCTATAAGGGGCTACTTCAAAAACTGCCAGAATACTTCACCTGCTTGTTAATGATTGATACCAGAACATTCAATACGAGATAACACGACTGTATAAGGCTATGGACTAGTTGCACCAAAACTGAGATGGGAAAGAGGACTTTCAACTGTTTTGCTTCACAAAAATGGAATACACTCCAAGGAAAAGCAAAACTGGACGCTATGGTGATACAATCGCAATTTAATAATCTGGTAACAAACTTTTATACACACACCTGTGCCTGTTTTTCTGCTAGTCTAAAATATAAATGATATTTTAAGACCATCATGTGCAGAGTACCCAAACATTGTATATAAGGAAAGATCTGTAAGGTAAGGTACATTTCACAGATTTCACTTCACAATGCTGGGGCAACCTGTGAGTAGCAGAGGGTGGCTAAATTACTACCTGAGCAAGGCTAACATTACTTTTTTCTATGGTATTTTATGAAAAGCTACCTCTTTAACATAATATAAACGCCTTATTTATTCTGTTGATCGAGGGGCATCATTAGAAGCAGACACCAGCCAAGGACACATAGGCTAATGGCTTGTTCCGCTGTCAGTAATAATATAGGAGGTATGGCAGCAACCATGATGAAAGATAGTGGTGATTTGTTTGTGTAAGGCTTTATTAAGTAATGTTTCTAGCTGGAGGGCAAAGGAGAGTCTCCAAGCACCCAAAGCACCAATGATAACTCTGCAAATGAGACTGGACAGTTTGTCAGCAGGCATTCAGGAAAAAACACACACAAAGAGGAAGATGAAAACACAACAAACATTTATGATTTGAAAAAAATAAAAATAAATGTTGCTTCTGATCTGAACTTTTAGACCTCTCACTTTGTAGTCTACTAAAATGAAATGTCAAAACATCATGCCAATTTATCTGGTGCATGATTTGCTAAAACTCGAAATTAGTGTTTTGGTCTAGAGAAAACACAAATTCTTTCTTTGATGCTCAACGATAAAGAATCTATTTAAAATGTAAAATATAGGCCTACATTTACAATTGCTAAAAAAGCTCCACCAGCTAAATTCAACTCATAGGCATTTCATTATAATTCAGATTTCCCTACATCCATTTTCTGAGCTGTCGGGGCAAAGGTTTCTGAAACTATACTATACATCTTTCTTATGCTAATTGCTTTTATTATCTACATACAGCCTTGCACCATGCCTCCCACCTTAATGCATCCACATGATATGCAAACATTCTAAGCGTGGGAAGAAGAAGCCATTTGTCTCTGAGTACCATGTATGGTATACTTGGCTGCGTTTATGGATGTTTATACCAGAGTATGGCTAATCCTTTGCGCAAATATCTTCCAGTTGGTTTTAAGCAGGCATTATTTTCCTGACCGCACAGGGCTTTATCTCCACTATGAGACAGAAGGAGAGAGAGAAAGGCCAGTAAATGTCACATTGTGGGGGGAAACAGGAAGCCAGGTATGAAATTGGATGTTGTGTTCTTTAATTTAATCCCTAGAGTAAACAGATATGTGGTGAGATTGTATCTAGTCGTCACAAATTCGTCAGAAGCTTGTCACCTCACCGAAATGTGCTCTCCTCTCTCTCTCTCTCTCTCACACACAAGCCAAACCACAGGGAGACAGATAGACCTGCAGCTTCTCTGGCACCTCTTCACTTCTACTATCATTTACCTTGAAGTCTTTTCCTAATTCCCTTCTATTTTTAACTAATTCTCGTGGCCATGACCCTTAAGCACTCATTATTTTAAACCTTCTATATTAAGCTTTATTCTAGCCTTTTAAACTTACTCAGAACATTTTTTTTCTTGTGTCTTAAAACACCAAACCCTTGTGTAGGGCTGTCAATATTATTAGGTTAATCGATCATCTTGACAGTATAATGATAACTAAATAATAATTGTGAGTGACACTTTTGTAAGTGAATTGAAATCATTTCCATTCAGTTTATACTTCAAAAAAGTACAACTCATGTAAAGTTTTTATCTGTCTGTTTATGTCAGCCCAACTTGCCTTTATCATTCATAAAATTGTATTTCATAGACCAGGTCACATACTGCAACATGTTAGATAACAGAAATGAAAGTATGATTCAGAAAACATTGGAAACTTATTAGAGATCGGTCGATATGGGTTTTTCATGGCCAATGCCGATTGTTTAGGATACAGACCAACTGATGGTCCATAACCTCAGCCGATATTTTGGGGGGGATATTTTAGGTCAAATATTTAGATTTTTTTTACCCAAATTATGGATTTAAAATGTACTACACTTATTTTTTTTTTTTTTTACCTTAAACCTATAAGAGAGCTGTGTAGTCATGTTTTGTGCAGTTATCTTTCTATCAAAGTGTTAATATAAAGGTTTGTGTGTATTTTTAGGCAGCAAATATCCAACAAATACAAAACTAAATATCGGCCTGTGCTAGAGATTTATATCCGATTGCCGATACGTCCAAAAGCCCAAATATTGCCCAGCTATATCAGCCAACCAATATATCAGTTTATCTTTATAGTTTATATCTATGATAAAAGTTTGCTTAATGAACTGTTTGGGCTATTTGAGCACTAAACTGGACAGAAGAATTATTTTGAAGGTGTATGGAAAACACAGAAGAGCTTAAAGGAGCTTTACCAGAGTAACCTTAAACAATTTACAGTGGTCCAAAGTTATTCCTCCTTACATTATGCATTCCGAGCATCCTAGCGGACTTACTTTGACCTGAAGAGCTGCTTATACAATATATCTGTACTTGGACTAGACATGGATTATAATGTGCTGACATATTGCAGTGAGGGGCTGGTATTTTTCAAAGATAATTGTGACGATATATTGACGATGGTAGAACATTTAAAAAGGTGGTAATATTGTGAGCACATAGCGCGTAACCTTCCTAAATCTGTGTAAATGTTAATTTTAAGATGCGTGTGCTGCCCTGTGAGCTTTTTTCTGTTAAAAAAGTTAGGTCAACAATATGGACAAATTAACTTGACTGGGCAATGCATTCCGTCATTTTCCTCTCTGTCATTTCGATACAGAAGGTTTCTGAGGCTCATTACAAGTTTTTGTTTTACATGCAAGGCAATTAGAAAGAGAAAAGCGGGCCATTTACAGCAGTTTAATATTCTGCCTTTGTGTGCGATCACAGCGACAACAAAGGAGGTTAAAATAAGCATACTCATTTACATAGAAATGTTTGTAGTCAGCACTTTGGACTATAGAAGCAATACAAAGTTACACAGTCTTTCTTGTAACTTGTTTTGCAATAACAGCAGAGGTCCAAGCCCTTCTGCTTTGGGCCTTGGTGGGCCGTAAATTGGTAAATAATCAAATTTTTCTACAGTGCTTTTTCATCTTCAAGGAACCATTGAGCTATTCACACACACATTCATACACCAGTCTATGCAGACTCTGGGAGCAAGCTGGGTTAAGTGTCTTGCTCAAGGACATAATAACAGCAGTCTTCTATGGCAGCTGAAATCACAGCGCCAACCTGTGGATCAGTGGATCTGACTGCTCTACCAGTGATGTTTTGTTTTTTTATGTTGAGAGCAGGATTCGAACGGCCAACCTTTTAATCGGTGGATAAACCCTTTGTTATGCTTGGTGTTGGTGCACAATAATATGGCAGACAAGACCGAAGGTAAACAGGCTCAAAAGGAATTTATTTACAACAAATGTAAGTGCAATGGAGATGAACAGAAACAAGGCATGAGGTTGTGAGTATGTTGGAATCAGTAGTGTAATGCAGTGTGTGTATTGCAAATGAAAATGGTGCATGTGCAATGTGAGAGTAGTGCATAAAACAAAGGACAAACCCAATTGTGCAATAGCGAGATGGGCATTGCCTGGGCCCAGCATCAAGGAGGCAGAGCAGGTCACGGCTGGCCCAGAGGGAGCGTGGAGAGAGTGCGTGCACGTCTCATCAGGCTTTTACTGTCCCGCGTCACAGGTGGGAGGCGCAGGAGGCAAGTGAGGAGACCTGCGCAAAGTGGAGGATAGGGGCAGCAGAGCACAGCACGATAACAGCTTACAAAAAATATACCTGAATAGAAATTGGAATTCATCTTGACAAAAGTTGCTATCCATACACTTTCACATTTACCTTGCAAATGCAGAATGATATCTGTATTTTTCTATACAGATAGATATCAGTCAGGTCCCCATGCCATATGACACACCTTGAATCAGACCAAATGTGACTGTGCAATCAGATTTGTTTTTTCAGTGGTGCATGTGAAACAAAGGAGCTCATTGGGCACCTATAACCTCCAAACAAAATTAGATTTCTCTCCTCAGATTTACAGAGTTTAGTGTTTTGCGCATTAATTCTGCAGTAATCTCTTTTTTTTAGGCCCTTGTGACATTTTTTTCCATTTTTCGCAGGAAATCTTCATTGGACTTAATAATGCAATTATTTAAACCTTAATAATAGGAAGTTAGTTAAATTGAATTGCTGTATATTATGTTTATTGACTTTAATTAAACAGCATATTTGAGTCAGTAACAAGAGCCTTTTTCATTTTTGTGATTGAATCTGTACCAAGTGTGATATTCATACATTTGCAGCTGTCCTGTGAAAAGTGTATAATGAAACGTTATGATATGTGGGCATTGCTAATGTCCCACACATTTAAAATTACCTCAGGTACTAGCAGCAGTGTTTGGTGATGATATTTTCAGCACATTGAGCGTGACGTACATAAATCAGTGTAAAGGTCAATTGGAAGATGTGTGGGCTGTCGTGTGAGCTGTTATTAACGCTCAGGAACTATAAATTGCTGAGCAGGAGGGGCGCTCTGGCATTAAGAGTGAAAGGCGCTATCATTGAGCAATAGAAAAGGGTAGCCAAAGTGGATTGTTTGGGGTCACCAAGATTTTGACACATTTGTTCCAGTTTTTTTCATTCCCTAAAATTTGTGTTATTAGCATATAAAGCATAGAGATGGTTTATTGATTATAAGCAATATTGGAGGATTTTCACAGATATCTGTATCTGTTCCAATAGAAAATGTATCCGATATTTGGCACCAACATTTTTTATGCTGTCCTCTAGTCTGTTTGGGCCATGTCTCAGTACAGTAGTTTGTCCAAGGTGTTCCAGATTTGTCTTTTTGAACAGACTAATACATGAAAATATGATATTTGTATACCAGATAAATACATTTTTAAATTATTTTTTACAAAAGTGAAAAGTTAATTTGTACACCTCACTATAACTTATCATAATTGTGGTCTTTGGTATGAATTTTTAAATTTTAATATCAGTATCAGCAAATATTGGCTATCGGCCACAACAAATATTGTATATCCGTAAAAAAAATAAAAATAAAAAATCCATATTTGACCATCCCAAATAAAGCTAACAAAAATACTAAATAGAAGAGTGCTGGATCAATTCTAACATTGCATTCTCTTGTTTTGTCCTTGGGCAAGACATTTCACCAACCTTGCCGGATATGATTCTGATAATGGTGTTGGTTGTCCTTGATAAAGGAAAAACAGTTAAAGCCTAGCTGTCTCTGCCAAAGTACAGTACTTTCCACTATGTACTTAAACTGTGGAGGGATTGAATAATGTGCCAAAATGCAATGAGTAATGAATGTCAACAATGATACAGCGCAATCACTCAAATCACATGTTTATAAGCCTATTAAAATGATTTACACCGAGGAATTACAACTACAAGTTAACAGCCACCTTTTCGGCTTCTGTGTATTTTTTCCCCCATTGAAATTCAGGAAAGTTAGATCTCACTGAAAGGCCACAGTCTTTGATTATGTAGAGAAAAAGTGTGTTAGAGAAAGTCAAATCAGAGCTAATATTAAGTGATGTTGCAGACCATGGGAATGCCTCCCTTTGGTAAATGTGAGTAGCTCCACTGTAATAAGCAGTTCAAGAGTGTCAGAGTCACATCAGGACGCTCGTAACAGTGCTGGGCTGTGGAGCCAAAGCTATGAGTGCAGTGAATTATTTGGAATGTCTCGCTCCCAAAGCTCCTGTGCCCTACTTTTATATGGGGGAGCATTAACTAAGAGTCAGTAGTGTTGACTTTGTATTTCCATCTTATTCTGGGGCACGACTAAATGGTGCCCTGAGCTGACAGCTTCAACGATAATGATGTAAAACACAAAAGAGGTCCTGAGGAGGTCATTAGCGTGCATATAGTACATGCATTATCATTAGCTAAAGCGGGGGAGGTGCTGAATCTTAAAATTCACCACTCAAGGTGTTTTGAGGCAGAATTTTTTCTCTTCTTGAATTATTACTTAGACTAATTATATTATGCATTGCGGCTATAACAGTTCTGTCACACAGGTTGCGGTTATAGCCAGGGATGAAAAATAGATCAGCTTTTCCTGATCAGCCAATCCTTTCTACATTCTGTTCAAGGGTTTGGAATTGGACCATAGAGCGTGAAAAATTTCTGTCCTGAATTGGGGCGGTCCAATCGCCACCACCACTTAACTGCCTCTCTTAACTTATCCATTGTAGAAATCCGCACTATTTCTCTGTGTTTTTTTTTTTTGCTTTCTTTATGTGTAAGTTGCCATATTTGTCTTGATGCAAATGTACCATGCTTCTCTCTGATTGCTTAATCCGCCTGTCCATCACCCCCACTATAATTGGGGAGACATGGGGAGATATGGTTCCAGACCCACTGTTCTTTATAAAGTTTTGTCAAAGTGTGGTTCTTGCTGACCACAAATTTTCTGGATAGAGTGCTACCCCTGTCACATATTTGGGTCAATGAGGTACAGTTCTGGGTTTGTATTCAATCAAAATAAGAATTGTGCTTTCCAAGAAGAACCGGCGTTATAATATATGCTTAACATAAACGGCTAGGGGAAATCCACCATCAGATTTTTCTATTTTATGCTTTTGATGATTTATTTGGAGTATTTCTTTTATTCCTGACTTTTTTCTCTGTGTGTCCACACTGTTCTCCCTCTTCCCAGCAGCAATGACGTAGCCCCTCCCCACAATCCCCTGCTCTTAGCAGACTCACAGCACACTTCTATCTTCTTTCTGAATACTGAAACTATTTTATATAAATGTCTCAATGGAGCAAAACTCTGTCTGAAAAAATGATTGCCGTAGTCGCTTGTGAATTACAAGCGCCTTTATTTAATGACACATAAAGCCAGTTCATAAAAAGTTCATATTTTTGTCATCCCTGGGTCTATCAACGTCAAATAAAAAGTGACTGAGACATAAACTCCACCTCTGTTTGAATATAGCAGCAGTAAGCATGGATCTATTAGGCAGTAAGCTTCCACGGAGCTGTTTACTTCCTGCTGGGGAGAACGGCAAGTTTAACTGTTTCCTTTCTGGACCAAAATAAATGACAACACAGCACGCTTGGTGGGACACACGCATATCAAGCCAACATGTGTATTGAGTTGTGACATCTTTATTATGTCAAGAATTGTTGCATCCCTAGTCTCTATGTTCCCATGTGTCACTGCCAGTTTGTCCTCAGTGCATGGCCTCTCCAAATGAGCGTTAAGACAGCTGCAGCACATCCTGAACACTGCTGCTTGGGTCCTGACTAGAACCAGGAAGTATGAGCACATGCATCCTGTGCTCAGGTCTCTGCACTGGCTCCTGTGGCTCAGAGAATAAGCTTTAAAGCAGCTCTGCTTGTGAACAAGTCTCATCATGGCCTAGCACCAAAGTACATCTCCGACATGTTAGTGCCATATGAACCATATCGCACTCTAAAGACTTCAGGGACCACCTTCTGCTGGAGTCAGGACTAAACATGGGGAATCAATGTTTCACTTTTATGTAGCTAAAACCTGGAACAGTTTTCCTGAAGATGTGAGACAGGCCTCTACTTTGACAATGTTTAAATCCAGGCTCAAAACTGTTCTGTTTAGCTGTGCATATGACTGAAAGGTTTGTGTGTATTGTGATTTTAATGTCTTTTTTAGTCTGTAAAGCACTTTAAATTACAGTACTTTGTGTACAAATTCTGCTATACAAATGAACTTGCCTTGCCTTTGCCATATGTTTTAAACCGACTTGCAAGTTTAAATGAAATAGAAGAGCAATGAAGTCAAAGAGGAGGCTGTATATTTACACAGTCATAAAGACTACAGCTCATATAATCTCTCAAATAAATACAATATGCAATTATCTTTCCAAAAGTAAAAAAGAATGTGTAAAGTTTACTACATTTGTGGGCCTGCCTATAGATTTTAAAATATTGATACTGACCTCAGCAAATATGCCCCGGTTATGGGGGCACAAAAGCAAGTCAAATATCTGGTATAATGGAGGAAACCCAGATTGCACAGACTGCGATATTAATCTTTTATCAGCCAAGCCCTATAAACAGCACTGTTCCCTCTGATCTGGATGGAAGGGCCATTGAAGAGAGTCTGGCAGCTGGAGCAGAGCCAGGCTGAGTTACTCTTCTCTTCTTTTGTTACCACTCTGGGAACAGCCAAATGAGAAGAAGTCAAGTCAGGCCTCCCCATTCTGTCCTTGGAAACTTAGAGGTACTTTGTTTTTCCTAGGGTGGCAGCAAAGTTTCAGTGGAGCAGATTAATTGGCATTTTTGTGCGAACTTCTTGTGAACCGCCCAAACAGTCTCTAAATCTAATAACGAATCACCTCCAGTGTGTTTGAGAGCACTCTGGAGAAATAAGGTAAAATGCTGAGATAGATAGTTTTGGCTTTGACGATTTCTGTCGGAGAAATATGTCACTATAATTATTCCACACATCCATCTTTTTTCAAATTTAGTTTGTTGTATAGGTGTGTCTATTCAGCTATCATGTTCTCATTTTAAAGGGTCACTAAGTAACTCCTCTGGCCTGTTCTTCCCACAGTATGGCATTAAACCTATTTATGAAGACAAGTAGGTGATGCCACCAAACCAAGTTATAGGTCAGATCTGTAGAGAGGTCATAATGCTCACAGTTAGAAAGCATGTATTTAAAGGTACTTTTTAGCTATATGAAGACATGTAATCAAATAAATGCATGATTAAGTTTAATTCTTTACTGTGGAACCTTTCAAGCAAAGTAATAACATCTCCATGAAGACAAGCAAGTGGCAAACACCCCATCTCAAATATTACATAATCAATTGTTAATTTTAAAGCTAATTAAATATTTAAAAAACGATTGAACTATTTTAATCCCTACAATGTCCATCCATCTGCAATTTGACAAAAATTAAAATGAACACAGCATTACCGTAAAGTGCATGTCTCCTGCTTTTGTAACCAAATAACAGAAGATGACTTGGAGGATAGATATAAAAAACACACTGAAGATTGATCATCGTTCAACAGTTTAATTTTACAAAAAGCAATTATTTCACATGTGTCAGACAGAAGGGACTCTCTGCCCCCTCCAATCCAATAAGTGTTTGCACTTGTATTGCCATGAGCTCGCTCTGTAGCCTTATCCTCTTCTGCTGGAGTCAACAAGTCCCAGCCAACAAGTGCCAGAGCCTGAATAGCAGATTAAAGGAAAATCATCCTTGTGTGAACGACGTCATTATGCAGTGTCTATATATGTGCATTACTACCCCAAGCACAGTCCAGATTACACGGGCCACCAAAATATAGTTGTACATATGCTGAGACAGGCCAGCACAAAAAGGACCATTGTATTAGATGTGTCCACCACCGCCCCTCCCTCACTAGACTATTGTATTTTACAATACATGTCTTATGGCTGTTAAAGGGATTGGCCACATGCTGTTATTAACAACGGTCCCCTGGCTCATACCCTTTCTTACTCTAGTCCTGGCTTTTTTTTTTTTTCTGGCTGTTTTTTTTTCTTTTTTGGTTATAATAGTGTGATTATATAATCTATTCTCTTTTCATTTCATTCTGTCCCCCAAGCTTTGCCCTCATTTTTTTAACTTCTCGCCCCTCATCCCGAGAGGTGCAATTAAAGAGCATAAGGTCAGTGCGTTTTGCTCACAGTGATGTCCTGGAATGCACAATGAGCCCCTCTGCGCAGCATAGCCTCCTTCACCTTCTTCTTCTTGGTCTGCCAGGGGGCCATTCAAGACCCTCTGCGTTTATTAAAGAGTCCCTGGGGCATTTGGAATGATGTAAAGCTTCGACATGTGCTCTTACATGATGGAGGACAGTAGTCCTGGGAGGGCAGCATTCGAAAACTTGGTTTAGCTCGGATCAATGACCCAAATGATGAAGCCCTGGGTATTTATTATTTAGTGGTGTGGTTGGAGGTGGATTTTAAGCGCCAGATGAATGTTTTATAGTGCAGTTCGATGGTCCTGTGGGTCCTTGAGTCCACATGGAATGCTCTGGGATTTTCAGTGATAGTCACTGCCATACATCATGATAATTACAATCTGGTATGGTAAACAGAGCAGCACCTGAACAGATCTGCTGAGAGGGCACCTTCGCCAGCAGAGAGTCGTTTTGGAGTGTTAAGTTATGTTCTAGGAGTATTTATCATTTCAGCCATATCCCAGTCACTGGGGATTGGGCTATGAATTATTAAGGATAGGTAGACAAATATTTTGCAGTCACTGTATCAGAGATTTTGAGGTAACTTATTTCCTATACATAACACCACTTGTGAACAGCAGATAAGGGCTTGTTTCAATATTCTGTCCTAAAAAGTTTGCTTTTACAACAGAGAAGATGGAAAACAACAGGAAATTTTAAAGCATTGTCTAAATATATAACTGTAAAGAAATGTGTCGTGCCTGAACTCTGTATGCCTATGTGGACCACATGAACACTTTTAGGTCAATGTGCAATTGCCAAAAGATTAAAAAAAAATAAATAGATTGAATATAAAGAATCAAGTTTACCACCATGATAGTTTTCCAGTAATGCCCCCTTTCTAACTGCAACCCAAACTCTTTTGATACATTTTCATTTTGCAACCTTTAAAAAGTACACATGGATTGACTTTACTCCAAAACAGTGCAGACAACCATGCACTGTGGTGAACATGTCACTGTCAGGACTAAACATAGAGCGTAACTCCTCCTCTAATGTTATCTGAGCATCATTTTATTAAAAGCATTCAACTGTCAGCTGCCTCTTCCTAACAATCGCACCACTCTCCTCTTCTCACCCCCCTATTAGGCTGAGCAGACAGGATTTTTCCTCCCTGGCAATTACCTCTTAGAATGCCTTGCGTGGTTGGTCTTAAAGGGGCATGGTGAAGGTGAAAGGGAGGTGTGATTTCTTCCGACATTAAGGTTAAACAAGGGACTGTCACATTAAACTGTACCCCAGAGTGAAGTCCTGTCAGCGGCCACACGCCTCTCACTTCAGCCCCATCCATTCCTGTCTCCCATGGGCTCCATCACAGTCACAAGAGGAATCATCCGTCTCCATAGCGACCACAAGCAGGTGACACATCAGCCTTTAGGTTCCTCCCCTCCAGAGAAGCTAATCTCAGCCTTCCCCATCAATATCACCCATTTATGCATGGCCAGTAATAGCGCTAACTGGAAGAGATGGCTGGATATATCATCTACCAGCAGTAAAGATGCACTCTGAAAAACATTTTCATCAAACAAGAAACAGTTAACTTTGAAAAACATATGTTTAACCACGAATTGTATCAACTATGTGAATATTGTGGTTTACTAGTGCCTACTGCCACGGCTAATGCAAGCTTTGCCTAGCCTAGCTTCTAACCTCAACCATGTACATTTTCTGGCAGTGTTAAAAAAAACTTCTGTCGTCTTTTAACATGAGAGTGTCATTGCTAAAAAACAAAAAAAACAAAACAGAATTGTAAACATGGCTTTTGGAAGTGACATCACCCTTAACAATCCCATACTATTAGAAAGGCAGTGATGAAATAGACAGATCTGCATAATGGAAGTATTTAGAGTAAGTACAGAAAGTAAAGATTGATTGCAATTAAGAAGACTAGGAACCGGTTTTTCCACCAGGCCAAGTTACAGGTCAGATCTGTTGAAAGGTGAGTGTGCTTGTAGTATGAATGTTTTTCAAGATATTTTTTAAACAATACAACAATACAAACACATGCAAATGAAAAAAGGCACCAAAAATAGTTCAGTGCCATACTATGAAACATGGAAACATGAAGTAGCAGTCCTCACACCAAAAAAGTTGAATAATTCACCTCCTTCAGATGAATCACTTAATTTGAGGAAGCCCCAAGGAAAGAACAAAATGTGCCCTCCAAACTGAATTTTGATTCATGAAAACCAAATTCCAAATCAAACTGCAATCCCAATACTTCCCAGAAAAAAACAAATGGTTCAGCTCTACTTTCCTGAGGAGCATAATAACAGGTGTGCATGTTTACATTTTGTTTCCTTTCGCTGCTTCGGAGGTCCCCAGGGTGAACAGGCTGCTTACTTTTCATGCAGAAGTGTAGTTTCATTGCAGTAAAGGCTTATTCTAATGTCACCCTCTCCATTTATTGGAGCATAGGTCTAGTATATACAGTGGAGTGGATGGCTGTTATGTGACCTTTTGGGAATGAGGGCTTGGCCTGATCGGATCACTTTACCAATGAAAGCAAGTGAGTCAGGTTTCTGTCGAGAAGAGTGCAGCTATCCAGTTCTGATTGCATTTTGTGCACTTTTCTGAATTATTGTATAAAATAGGGTCCAAGAAAAGTGCAGTATACTTTACAGTTGATGTAATTTGCCAATTTGATATACATATAAATACATAAATATATAAAACATTTCACTGATCAAGTATTTATTTATTACACATTTATAAAAAGGGCCCATATTTTGGCATTTTCTCATCTATATTATAATGTTGTTTCCTCATCAAACGCATACCTGGAGATTCACTTCTTTAACACAAATCCTGCATATTAAGGATGAGTTCTTCTCTCAAACAGCAAACACTTTGTGCCACCTTGTGATGTCAGTAATTGCGCTATTATTTGCCCCCTGCTCCTCTCAGCAGCACCAGTGTGAAAGTGCAGTGCTCTTGGTATAGCAGAGCGGTGGAGAGTTTAGGGTGCAGCAGATGAGAGGCTTGACAGGAGCTTCAGATCTTATACTGTGTGCTGGAGCTGCTGTCACAGCAGGTTTGGTCCCAGTGCAGGGGGGTCTTGGCTGCACAGCTCTCCATCTGAGCCCAGCCAAAGACAACTGTCTGAGATCACAGCAATGCAAACTGGGTTAGTGCTTAACCTGCACTTAAACATGGCAGGCTTAGCTCATGACATGGTTATACAGACATCTGCAGGGCTTTTCATAATGCCTGCTGTTGTACTGAGTGCAGCTGTGGGCATTAGATACAGCTAAATAAGGCTCTCAAATCTATTTTATACAGTGAGTTACTCTGGATCATGTCAATTTGAGTGAGATTATCATTGAGCAGAACAAATGGACACTGACTAAACTACCCCTAAAGGCAATTGAAAAGACCTGTTACCAATCATAATTTCCTGAACAGAAAAATAGATCTGAAAAACTAGCTGGAGGATACACTCACTGATTGTACAGGTCCAACAGTTTTTAGTACTGTTTTTGTTTGTTTTGTTTTGTATGTTTTGGTAAATTAAATTGTCCGAACATAATTTTACATGATGGCTCTATGATTTAGTGAAGAACCTCTTTGGACATGAATTTAATTTATTTTCTATGGTCATTCAGTAAACATGATGCATCTGACGCACATCTGGTATAGTCCAGTTTAAACCTTTTATAACTGAGGTCATGTGACAGTCTTTATATACCACATATACAATTGAAATAAGAAGGATTAGCGTAGATTATTCCTCGACACCATTCGATCACAGAAGGTCAAAGATCAGATTGAGTGTATTGGCCACTGCCCTATATTCCTTTATCTTGTGGGTTAACAGGGTTGGGTGTCTCTGGAGTAATCAGAAGGCTCTTTATGTCATGTGTTGAGCTTCATCAGACCTCTGTGACGTAGCAGTCACTAAGACACAGATGATGTCCCGGGAACCTCATGCACGGAGTTTGTGTCTGGCAATCAGCTTTTAATCAGAAGAGCTTCCTGCCAGGAGCTTAAGAGTGTGCTGGTATTAAGAGGCAGATACACAGACTTATTCTAGCTCCTATTTATACACACAGTCAAACCCAGCATACCAGAAATTGCGTCACAACATTTGCGTAAATGTCTGCAATAACTGACACATAAAAATATTTACGTTATTTTTATGTTTTTTTTTAGCCAAGAAATTGACAAAAATAAAAGCATGTTTTTGCGTGCGTGTGTGTGTGTGTGTGTGTTTATTGCACTCAAAATCCTTGAAAAACATGCATCCTTACTCTGAGCAGGCTTGTATCTTGTAATAGTTTTGCAGTATGGTATAAACTTATCTATCTCCATTGAGAACATTCCAAAGCATGGTTTTAACTTTCTATTTCCAAAGAATCATACAGGTGCAAATTACATACTGTGCCTTTAATTGATAATTCTTTATGTTTTATTAAACTATATGTTGGGGCATAAATGACAAAACATGCATTTTCTTTAAAAAACGAAGAAGTGCCCATTAGACACATATGCCAGCCTCTGTGTTGGCCTCAGTTTCCCACACTCTTCACCCCCATTTCACACAATACCATCCTGTAAATTAAAGCCAACAGGGCAAACAAATCTAGGATAAAAATATAATATGTGCTGCCACAACTTTGGTCCGGCTGGAAGAACACTAGAAGCAAACAACCCTTAAAAGTAGTGAATGAATGCAGTATTTAGTTTCCCTGATAACTGCTATAACATTATGCATAATGTTTTCCAAGTTGCTTCTTCATTTCGACCAATCCAGATGTGTTCTCCCTCTTCCACTTATACTATCTGCTAGATCAAGCATATAAGAACACAATGTTTCGCCTTTTACATATTTATCACCCAACGGGTTTCACTGCCATGCATTTGTAATACACAGACTTTTATGTACATTTGAACACGCGCTCTCAATCCTTCTGTTTATCTCACATACAGGCATCCCACAGTGCAGAAATCCATCCATTCTTTTCCCTTGTTGTTCACAGTAGTCGCGGAAACTGTGTAAATACGTTTAACATATTAGAGGCCGCAAATCTTCAACCTATGGATTATACACCTGCTTTTTGTGATGTGGCAATGAAATTTATAAGCTTAACAGCATACAACAAATCTATTCACTCCAGTCTTTGAGAGATAGTCACGCAAAGTTTGACAGTGCTCGCCACACTTGAGGAGGTGTGCACGGCTTGTGAATGCTTTGACAGCCTCTGGCACTCTCAAACACAAGCATACTGCAGAAATAAAAGAGGAATAGGTGAAGCTGTCCAAGAGAAATTGATTCTGAGTAGAGTGGACATGTTTTGGACTTTACCTGGATTCCCATTGCTGGAGGAGATCTTAGCCCAAAGTTTACATTTGCGGCGTAATTGGCTGTGAAATTACTGTTGAACTGCTGTGGTGCGTCTTGATTTTCCAACACGTGCTCTTACGAACGATAAAGGGGTAAATCATTCATGTTTTTGCAATTAAAATCCTGTCCAGATATAATGAAAATCATAAATTAGCTGCATATTGGAATCACACCTAAGCTCTGTCATTACTTAGACTGCATAAATGATCCGTACCACCTGCCCTTCTCCTGGTTTAATTTCTCTTTCTGATAGCTGCTTTTTATCAACAGGTTATTACAGCTCCCATAATTGGTTAGACGGAGCATTAGTCTGTGTGCAACTAGTGGGAAAGCTCCAAAGCTCTGTTCAGATGAGATAAGGCCAAGACAGAGTGGGCCATGCCGGTTTTTTATCTCCTGTAGATTCAGAGATTAAGCTGGGGAGGTGGATTTCTATCAGACATACCCCAACAATCTATTCCCCTCCAGCAAAGTATTATTATTATTATTCACTATGAAAAGGGCTGTTTGGGGATATAGTTGAAAAATAATGGAGATTATCTTTCCAGAATTGTTCCTTTTTGCAAAATTAGACGTCTTTATTAACAGTTAAGGCTTGCCATTGAATAAAATGTGTTGCATTAAAATGGAATGGACCGCTAAATAAAACCCAACAGCATAATCTTGTTCGGAAGATTACACTGCAAGTTTCAGTTGTTTATATGTGGGCAATCTTTTTAAAGTTGTTCTAAAGTAGACAATAATATGATAAACAATTTTTGCATATCTCCAAAATAACAATGTTTGTCTGTGTATATCCCACCTCTACACATAACGTAGTTTAACTGATTATATTTTAATCTATAGACCACACAGTGAGAGTTTTGAAATGGCAAAAGGAAATGGAAAAAGACCTAATTTATTGATTTAATGTAATTCCAAAGTGATTTTTAATAATTATTTTTACAGATCTCACAGTCACGTCCCTCGGCAGTCTTCACCATGTGTCTAATTAGAGCCGGTAGCTTTAGCTGTCATTTGAAGTGGCTGGGTGAAGTGACGGAGTATCCACAGTAGGGTAGTGTGGTGATCAATGTGAGGGGTGAGGAGGAGGTGAGAGCTTCAATAACGTTCAGTGCTGTGTGTAATCTAATCTGGAACATCACACAGGGTTTGGACATGCCACGCTGTCCCCAAGCACCCACTCGAATTCCACTACCAGCCTGAAGGCTCGATGGTGCCGCATGCTCAGTGACTTTGCCTTTGAACAGTCGTGTAACAATGGACAGAAGGTGGACCACTTTCAAGGTGTTGGTTTTATCTAAAAAATAACTGCCCTGTGCCCAGACCTGAGACTTCACATACAGTATTTGCATTTTGATTCACTATACCACAAAATAAGAGGCGCTGATGAAATAATAAACTAAAACATATTATGCAATCCTTCAAACAAAGGTAAAGATTATTTTCACATTTGTCTGATAGTTGAACCTTGAACCTCAACTAATACATTTAAAGACAGGTTTAAGATGCAATTTTCTTGGATTGACAAAATATCTTATTATTGTCGATTATTGTTATCTGAATGCACCAAAAAAAGAGCATCGCTATCAACATCGCTAATCCCTACTCATGGGTTCTTTTGGTCATAATTGGGGACTTTAGAGTTGCAGACACAATTTGCCAGTTTTAAACAGAACAAATGTAGTGTGAATGTACGAACTGAAGTGAATGTGCCTAATGAGCCCTATGCATTCACTCACTTTGTGAGGTAACATGCAGAAGAGCAAGCACTACTCAAAGATAACCCTTGGAATTAGGTTGTCTAACTTTCATCATGTATGAGATCCATCTGAAAGGAAGTATTGTGTATTGGCAGATCTGTATACCCAATGTCTGTCTGTGGGGTTGACTTTTCTTGCACTGGCTGCCAAATAACTGTAAATATTAGGCCTGCTGGGATTCTTGGCACTGCTCGTCATTGTAGATGTAAATGAGAGGGAAGCATATTTTTAAAGATGCTAGTGTAATAACATATTTTGGATTAAAAACAATATGGTGGCTATTATTGGTGGCTATTACTTCAGTGGAAACATTGCCTGGGATCCAGATACACACTTCTCCAATGCTTTACGAAGATGGGAAACACATGATCTGTCCGCATCAAAACAAATATGGCTGCTTACAAGGAAGAAAAGAAAAAAATATCACAGGTAACTGAAAAACATTGGAATTTTCTGCAGAATCCATGAGGGGAGAGAAATGTAATTTTATTCAAAATGTTGACCTCCTTCGTTTCGCATGCACCACTGAAAAGAATGAATCTGATTGTACGGCTGTGTTTGGGCCTAGCTCAAGGCACAACAAACGGAGTGTGGAGAGACTGATATCCCTTGGTGGTGAGAAATTACTCTGGCCAGGCAAATAAAAACACAAAATCATATCATCTATAAACTGGTGGTTGAAAAAAATGAAAACTAATAATTGGAAAGTATTGATGCTTTGAGTTCTGATACAGTGATTGATTTAGGTTTTCCTGCATATTGATTTTTGCCAGGGGTTACTTATTAATTCCAATAAGTTTGATTGAACTATTAAACTGTCCTCCATTTTCCACTTCCAATCTAAAAAAAAGAGATAATTATAGTAGATAATTATATTTACGTATGTCTTGTTCATGCAGTTACTTCCCTGTTATAGTCGCAATGCTAGGTAGAGCTTAGACCCCATTGAAAACAAACGTCAGCCCGTCCCTGTACAATTATTTTCATTTGTTACAGCGCTGTAGGATTTTCTCATTTCCGGGGCCTGTCCCCTAAGGGTTCAGCGGTACAGCTAATCCTTACTGAATGGTAGGAAGGGGGTGGGGTATCCTATCAATATGTTCAACCTCAGATCCACTTGAGCCTCCTGCTTTCACACAATTGACATTTCTGACAAATCCACATCTGTCTTGTGCAGAATGCTAGCGCTAACCATTGGTATTCCTGGCGCCCGGTGAGTGATGGCTGTGGCATTTCTCCATATTTGTCCGGATGCTTGGATTGATAGACCTTCATAATTGTTCTCCTGAGCAGACTTACCTACTTCTCTTTTGGCCCTCTACATCAAAAGTCCTCTCACCTACTGCGTTATCTCCTCGACTGACTTTATCTTCAGTGGCTTCATGTGTCCTGAATAGAAAACAGTCACATATCATCCCATCTCACCAGCACTCACTGGCTCGCTAACCACATCTTGGCTGTGCCACCTAGCATTAGCGCTAACAAGATCATCGACCTGCTGATTTATGATTGCATACTGCTATTCACTGATAATAGACTAGTGTAATTAAGATTAACTCAAGTGCCTACATTCATTACATTTCCTACTTAACTTCAAACAGGTGACCATATCATGACTATTTGATCAGACAAATTGAAATTCTTTTGGTTTGGGGGGCATCAAAAGGCTCAAAATTTGTTTAATTGCGTAATAGCTATAGAGGTCAGTGCCTTTGCAGGTTCGCCTATTTTGCATGCAGAGCAAAAATCGGATTATTGCCCTAGGGGAATGAAATAAAGAATAGCTACCGCCCATATGTGCATGAGGGAAGATCAGAGCTCACACATGAAGCAGGCAGAGTGAATGATTGAACATGTGGGCTGCGGTGGGCTAATGTAGCCTCCCTGACCGGCACTGACTGCTCTGTGACAGGCTGATGAATGGACATCCACGGGCCAACGTCTCACTAATGGTTTCAGATGTAGCATCCAGCTGCGGTGACACTCACACACATACCAGCCACATAACACAGACTACATTTGGTATCACAAAGATGAAGGATTACATGATCAATATTACTTGATCAGCAGTCTAAATAAATCCAGCCCCTATAGAATATGTTAACCTATTCATTTTACCACAGTCTGAAAATCCTTTAAAGGTTGCCTTACCAGCATTGAACCATAGAGCGTGACAAACCACCATCTTAACTTGGAATCAATTAACTGCTGCTAATTTGTAGCAGGTGTCTCCCAAATGTGGAAGACATCTCTTCTCCTTTACCTGAGGTGAATTATAGTTTGGTGTTTCTGTAGTTGATTCTGCAAAAAAACTGGTTGCTGTTTCTTTGTCCTCTGCATTGTTTTTCTCCCTTATTTACATGCAAGTCACCATGTTTGATTTGAATCAACAGACCATGCATCGCTCTTATTGGTTAATCCGCCTGTCAATCATGCCCAACTCAAATCTAGGAATCATGATACAGTTCCAGACCCACACGTCTTTGTAAAGTTTGGTCCAAGCATGTGGTTCTGGCTGGACAAGTGACTTCATAGGAGGCTCTCTTTTTTTATATGCTGAAATCCACCATTAAAGTGCCCTGCCACACAGTATGTGAAATATGTGTTTTTATGTTTACGTGTCAATCTACCAGTTCAGTATTTCGTTTAACATTTTTGAGCAGTTGCCTTGTAGTTGCAAAAAGGCGTCAATTTCCTTTCATGGCACAATACTGTGTTTTGAAAGTAACCCTGCATTATTGATGGGCTAAGTTCTATTCCAATACGTCTTTTACCAGCCGTTTCAGATTCACGCACCCAACCTCATAAGTCATACAGAATATTGACCGGATTGATCAGGGGTATACGCTTCACACATGAAAGCATAAATGCCAGAATGAGTATTTCTATATTTGTGCTTTCAGAATGATACACAGGTCTCGCTCTAGTCTTCACAGGACCCTGGGGCTTTCCATTCATAGCATAGGAGAACAGAAATAAATAGGTTTTTAGCGTGTGGAAGCTGAAGGACTAAACCATGATGGATTGATCTGCTCTGTCTATCCTCACAGTCAATCAATCATCTCCGTTTTGCTGCTGTTTTCAATAGGAATTTTCCACACTCAGTTGCTTGCAGCCTGCAGCCTCAAAGATCTACCCCTGGGCTTGAACGCCAAAAGGGCATTAGCTATCTGATTACACCTTCCTCCTCTCAGTTGTCACTATTTGTCATTGGATGGAGATAAGGCAGCTCCGTTGGCAAGCTAAAATAGTCTTTTCCCTCATGATAGACTGAAAGTTTGAATTACATCTTTGCTTTGTAACTTTAGAAGTGGCAGAATATGAGCTTGTAATGTACATATGACACTACAACGTTGGCAGATGGCTGTTAAGTGGACTATGTATGTTTCAAGCTATAATTGTCCATGTCTCTAAAATGAATGGCACACACATATGCAATGATAGACATGGGCATCCTTGTTATTATTACAATAAACCCTAATGTAAGTGTATTACCATATGGTAGTAACTCATGAATGTGTTTTAAAAATATAGGCTGTGTATTTGTTTATAACCTAGCAGCCAGCCCTCAATCCAGCCAGCCAAGCCATTGATTGTGTCCCATGTAGCCTTTAGCATTCTGGCTGACCTCATCAGCTTGTGTAGCTATGGAGATAAGGTGAAAAGTCTGCGTCACTCACCATATCAATCTAAATCCCAATAATCAGTCTGGACTACACAATACACTGCAGCAGCCTAAACAACATGATGAGCTATGGTCAGTGGCTGAGTAATTGGCTAACCATGAACTTAAAAGGTCCTCTAATGCTAAATAGATTTTTTTTTAGCTTTTAACCTTGTTACTATGTTGGGCACTGGAAGTTTTTCCTGTTTCAATCATTCTGCATAATTAGTTTGTCTTCCTCTCCGTAGCTGAAATCACTTGCCCTCTGGTAAAGTTCCTCTGTGGTTTTCCATAAATCTCAACCAAAACAGCTTAAATTGCCACCACTACTTGGAAGCTGTGATGGTAGCTGCCTTTGCTTTGAGCTTAATAGAAAATTCTTGTTTCTGCATACATACATGTAAAAGTAACTCTCAAAATTTTGACTGTAATGAAACTAGACTGCCATAATAATAATTTAATAATTTGCCATTGCCATAATTTATAATTTGCCATTTCAAATTAATTTCTATAATCAAGCTTTTATTTAGTGCTTTAAGTATTGGTTGTCTTACATAAAATAACTATCTGAATAAAATAATCTCAACAAGAGTCTGTAGCAGTCCCACAAAATAGATTCTTCTCAAATTGTGCAGTTTTATATGCAGACTAGCCTAAAGCTACCGTTAGCATTTGCATCTGTGGAGTGCTAGCAATAATGCCCCCTGGAGACAGACACTTTGATGTGCCAGGTTGCCGCTCTGTTACGTCAGATCAGTGCAGTCATCTACTGTAGGCAGTGTTAGTCACAGTCACCAATAGATTTTTCTTCTTTTTTCCTTTAATTTAACTGGGTTACGGAACCATATTTCCTAAAATCATCAGACTTAAGATTTTATATTATATCATTATTATTATTATTATTATTATTATTATTATTATTATTATTATTATTATTATTATTATTATTATTATTATTCACAACTATGATGTAGGGCTATATTTTTACTCAAGGGGCGTGACAAAAGCTCTCAAAATTCTCTATGTATCTGACTCAAACTGCACTCACAAGACAAGAACTGCAAGGAGTTTATGCTAAAACCACCTATTTATGCAGGAGAAGTACCAGGAAACAATGTATTTAATGGAGACATATACATTTTGGGAGTCATGAGTTTAATCTGCCATTTTACATATAAATACCAAACGATACCAAATCTTCACTTAACTCACTCACTAACTTCCCCTTCCTGCTGTTGTCCCATAGAAATACAAATAATCCACAAAACGACTGAAGGCCTACTGCTCTTCTATAATGTAGCCCTTAGAGTCTTCTTGCAGTAAGTCATCAAAGAAGATTTTCAGCCGCTTCCATTTGCTACGATCACATTTGCATATTATTGTAAGACCACTACTAGGATAGAAAACGCACCTCCTGGAGTTTTTCATTTAGTTTGTGGAAAAAGACATGAGATGGAAAGAGGCAGTATTTTGAGCTGCACTGTTAGCAACGGACACATTCATCGTGACACCAGATGCTAAATGTTTGCTAAAATCAATGCATTAGTACTCCCCATCCCTACGTGCCTCACCCCCAAATGGCTGCACTTTCATGTCACCGGCGCTGATGCTTTTTAGTTGATGCTTTTAATCTTTCAGGGACTCTGTGTTTCATCTGGCCACACATAGCTGTTTTACTATTATCATCTAACTCCACTGCTCTAATTATACCAGCTCAGCGTGCCAGGGGCTTTCATGTTTATCAGAGGCGCTGTCAACTCGCAGGCGCTCGGCTAAACATGAAAGCTGCAGGGTTAAGTCGGAATACCTGCAAGGCTCATTTAAGGAATGACTGGATAACCTAAAGCTAAAAACAAAAATGCAAATTTTTTAATGCCAAAGCCAGCGGAAAGACTGCAAATCAAGTCGTCATTAAATGTATGTTGGGTTTGGATCACATGCTTTTTAGGCTAATTACTGACAAAGTTTCCCTGGGATCCAGAATACACACTTCTTCATTGCTTTACGAAGATGTGAGTCTGGTCACCGAATCTGGTGCGTGTCTCTGAGTTCAGATGGGTGTGATTGACAGGTGAATTAGCCAATCAGAGACACACATGGTCAATCCATATCAAAACAAATATGGCTAAAAGACAAGATTTGTTTTAATTTTTTTTTTTACAGAATCAATGACCGACACACTAAGCTGTTAATCTGAGGTGCAAGAAATGTGATCTTCACAATGACGGGTGACCAATGAGCTCCTTCATTTCTCATGCGTCACTGAAATAAAAAATCCAATTGCACTGTTCAGTTTGGAGTTTGGCTCGAGGCTCATCTATAGACTGCATAAAGAAGTGGACTAAGGGAGTGTGATGTCACCCATAGTGTTCAGCTCCAGTCAAATAAAGCAGTTATGGGATTTGGAGCCGAGTTCTATATTTGGAATTCCAACCGAGAGTATCATAGCCGCCAAAGAGCCAATCTGGAGCAAGGTGGTTGAAGGTAGCACCTCTTCCCGCTTGCACTGTTGGTTTAGCAGGGAACACTTCGTATTTGGAACATGGTGACTAGCAGTTTAACTAAGTCCATTTAAATATACAGTCTGTAGGCTCCACGAAAGGAGTGGTGACCAGACTGATATCTTGCATCATAAAATATACACAGATATTATGGACTTGCCAGTTAATATCAAAATAGGATCTGCAGTATACTGGTTATTGTTCCCAAAAGCTGTAATTGTGCTTTTTTATCTCAATATATGAGCAAAGTCAGTAATTGTGTTATTATCATTTCCAGGTGATATTGTACAGCCATGTGATTCCAATAGAAACTACTAGTATTTAATATATAAGGGGGCTGTTACTACCTGAAAACTCATAATGTGAAGTCCACTTATTTTTCACCTGGGGCTGTGTATCTATTCAACCTTTTTATTAGACTGAGTTTATTTCAGCTAAGCTACATTACCTGTGGTGTATTGATGTTCTAAATATGGGTCAAGCTGAATGCCCTCTTGTGTTTTGCAGGTGGTCTGAGAGGAGCCTCCATCATCGATTCTCTTGACACACTGTACATCATGGGTCTGATGGAGGAGTACAACGACGCCAAGGAGTGGGTCAAAACCAGTCTGGATCTCAACTCGGTAAGAATACGTAGAAATTGGTATCACTTGAATCAAACACTCGCACTTCAAAAATAATTCAGGTGTAGCTGTTTTCACAATCAGATCATACATTTGAGGTGACTCTACTTGTGGGTTTCAAGCAAATAATTTCTTCCTGATTTGAAGGATCTTGTCATTCAAAAGATATATTATTTTGATTTGAATTGTGTTATTGCTATAACAATGCCAAATCCTTTCATTCATGAATTTATTTATTTTGAGCAGGTTAATGAACGCTAATACAATAATAAACAAAAAACAATAATAATAACAATAATATTTTTTTCTTATTAAGCTCAAAAATGAGTGAGAAGAACAAGTATTAAATCCCAGCATTGTCTTCCATTAGAACATAAATTAAATAAATTAATGCTTTGTTTAGGCTTCCTTTTCAGTTAGACAAAGAATACACTGTTACTATAAATAAACATTTGACATTTTTAAGTTGCAACAAAATGAAAAACAACACAGACTGTAAGTGATATATTTTCTTAACTAATTTCTTATAAAAATATTACTATGTGATCCAATAACATTTATGAGGAGTTTTATAGAGCATGTGGTCAATTTGGTCTAACAGACTTTACAGGCTGCTGTGACAGCCTCAGCCTGTTCCAGCCCCAGAGCTCTCCATATGGGCCGCTGTTACAGCCCTGTGCCTGGTCACCGCATTGGACCCAACACACTCGCACCTCCATCACCCCTCATGACCACAGACCACACGTATGCACCCCCAGCCCTCCTCCCATGCTATTTATTGCGGGTCCGCTACCCGCGGAAACCGCCATAATACAATGAAAGCTTATTTCAATAAGCTGGTCATATCTGTACCGTATTTTCCAGACTATACGTCGCTCCGGAGTATAAGTTGCACCAGCGAAAAAATGCATAATAATGAAGAAAAAAACATAAAAGTCGCACTGGCCTGTAAGTTGCATTTTTGGGGAAATTTATTTTAAAAATTTGAGACCAAGAACAAACATTTTAGTCAAGATATTAACAGTTAATCAGATAACTAAAGCATAAAAAGCAAGTTTACAAGTTTACAAGTCTATTCTCAATCTCACTCAAAATCACTAAATCCATTGAATTCTTCATCCTCTGTGTCGCTTCTGAACAACTCTGCCTGCTTCGCAAGTATATGGCTGCCATACTGGTACACACACCTAGAGTCCCCTCACGTAGTTGTCAGTGTGACAGTAATGAAGATGTGAAATTATATATTTTAATAATTTCACATATAAGTTGCGTCTGAGTATAAGTCGCACCCTCAGACAAATTGTGGAAAAAAGTGTGACTTGAAGTCCGGAAAATACAGTATACCCTCACTGAGTATGTTCATGTGTATTTGGACATTTTTAATCGCAGCTGAAGTGGTAAAACAGACTAATCTTTAGTACTGATTTCCTCATCCACTCGTTCACCTTGTGCTTTCACACGTGATAATACCCATATTGGCCATATATGGAAGTTTAGAGGACATTTCTTACAAAATGTTTATGTTTATGTAAATTAAATATAAAAAGGAGTGACATGATGTTTGTATCTGGATGTCGGTGAATTAGGTGCAGCTCTCATTTAAGAAAAAAATTTGCTCTTTACGAATGTGTTGTGAATTTAGCAGAGAGTTCTTTCAGCATCTTCTTAAAGTGAAAATTCAAAAAAAAAAAAAAAAAATCATTAATGAGGCCCAAAGATACTAGTTCTCTAGACATTTTAGTCATTATCTAGAGTTTATTTTTGTCGTTTTGTCCAGATAAGACAAAAAAACCTTCAACAATGAGGAAATTGCAGACCTAGCACCAAAGTAGCAAAACATCAGTAGAATAACAAAAATATTTTGTCAATTAAGTTTAAAATAGGACAACTTTTCAAACTAATGAGTGTATAACTGCACATCAAAATGTATTTTGAATAAAATGAATCTCAATGTAATATTCAGTTTAGTTATTTTTGAATGGTATGTTTTGTTTTGCTGTCTTTTTCTTCATATTTTAGTAGAGACATTTGCGTATACTTTTTACACCTATGGCACTGACCCTTCGTTGGTTCGTTGCTTCATTATTTCTCAACTCTCGCCATTGGTGAGCAGTTTATAATCAGGGCTAAAGCTCTCTGGGTATAT
The DNA here is from genome assembly GCA_019594935.1 of Periophthalmus modestus. Taxonomy (NCBI): domain Eukaryota; kingdom Metazoa; phylum Chordata; class Actinopteri; order Gobiiformes; family Gobiidae; genus Periophthalmus; species Periophthalmus modestus. The sequence continues at coordinate 20,813,910 of JAIEZT010000124.1, read as the reverse complement.
TGCTTTTGTCCCTCACTGCCTAAAAGCATAATGATTACTGCCAGTTCCCAAATCAAAACAAACAAGAGTGAGCTTTAAATTACCCTTGAATCAAAAGAATTGGCAGTTTTACACCTTGTTTTCACCTCTATCTTTATGCACAGACACACCGCACACTCTGCCAGTTCATGTGTCTGTGTCATGTGTCCTGGGAATGCACAGGACCATACTGCTATTGGCTCGATACTTTCTGGATGCTCCAAGCAAGTGCAGACAGCTGTAGTCAAGTGTCCAGTACAGCAGCTATTATTTTGGAAAAAGTGTGTCAGAATGTACATGGTAAAACATTCAAGATAAGTTTACTATATAAAAAAATACTTACTTATATGTGCAGATATTAGTAGATATAGATAAGGCTGTCCAGTTCTTGAAAACATCTTGACTTTCAAAAACTGCTATGTGAATCAATGTGAAAAAGCTTCAACCAATTTGAGTTCCACTGGGTTTTTATAATAACATAGTTTGAGTTTAGCACACATAAACACACAAACATTGCCTAGCAAATCCAGACTATCTCCTGTATTTTGTATACAGATTGATATCAGTCTGGTCCCAGTGCACACCATCACGACTCAAGCTTGACAAAACATGCAATCGGACTTGTTTTTCTCAGTGATGCATGTGAAATGAAACTAGGGCTTTGCTCATTGATTCTGCAGAAAAGCGATGTTATTCAGTCCCTTATGATATATGTATACTTTTTTTTTTCTTCGTAAACTCCCATATTTGTTTTAATACATGCGTTTCCATTATTGGCTAATCCACCTGTCAATCACGCCTGTCTGAAAATGGGGAGAGTCACCGGTGACCACATTCTTTGTAAAGTAAAAACAAAGTAAACGTGTATTCTGGATCACAGGTAAATACAAACAAAATACACAACATTTTAAGTTTAGTGGAAATATTTGAATCTCCGTTGTTTGTGCAATGGAGCCAACTAGCATCTCACACTGCGGTATATTTTATTTATTCATTGAAAAATGTCCATTTTTATGATTTTTTTGGCCATAGGCAAGGCAAGGAGAGTTTATTTGTATAACACAATTCATACACAAAGTAATTCAAAGCGCTTTACAGAATAAGAAAGACATTACAATCACAATACAACAAATCAAAACATTACTGATCATCATAATGTTAACATTAAAAGAGAAGAGTGCAGAAAAAAACCCATATAGTAAGTTTCATTGCCAGTATTGTCTACAGCAGAAATGGGAGAGGGGAACAGTCTCCAAACCTACAAAGACCATATTTGAGCTCAGAACACAAAGACTTCACAACTTAGCCACACAGCTGGGCGAGGTGTGTTTTAATTGAATATCAAAGCCAGCCGTCTCATTTCAGGCACATTAACTCACAGCTTGTTAGATTCATGACTTCAGACTTGTCTATCATCCAGAACTCAATACGCGGTGACAGCAGCTCGCTACTCGTTAGCAGCAAAAAAGTGACGAGGTTCTCAACTGTCGACAGGTTTCTAACAAGTCTCCCCACACTAGCACACTGGACATCAGCTGCTCTATGACTTTTGACCCAGGTGTCAACTAAAAATAACTCGTAACTACACACCATCTGCCTACACTTAATTAACAAAAGTTTAGTGTAAGCTTTTAATTCTGTCACATGCTATCAACAAGATGTTGCTTTGCCCCAGTTTTTCACTTATTATACTATGCATCATCATTACAAATACAGGGTTTCCATTTGAATTATAAATATGGGAAATAACTGATGGCATAGTGTATTAAAATTCTTGGATTGAGCCCCAGTTTTCCCGTTCAAACTAAAACATCTACAGTAGGCTAGCCATTCTTAATTGTAAACTTAACTCTAGAACTCAACAGATTACCCCAGCAGCACTGAAAGATGAAATCAAGGGAACGTGTTCCTACTTCAGATTTTATTTAAAGGGCACATATTGTCTGATCTATGTTATAATGTTGTTTCCTCATCAAAAAAATACGCAGAGTTGTGTTGTTTTGTTTTTTTTTATTCACAAGTTTAACACACATATTTAGGAGTTCTTCTCTCAAACACACAACATTGTTCCACCTTGTGATGTCATGTGGTAATACAGGACGTGCTCCACTGTCTTTTTAAACTCCATGCACTTCACTAGAATATTTGGATCATTTCTGCTCTGGAATTGCCAATCTCTGTTGAACAAAAGGTTGTCTTGTCTTAAAGCTCATAAGAGTAAATTTTGCTTAATAGAGGACCTTTAAAGGTTAGAGATCATGGATGACATGAAGCAACTATGAGCCTTAGGCATCGCTTCATTAGTGACATTTTGTGCAATTCAGAGACACCGATTTCCACCCACGCAGAAACCATTAATTACTTACAAATAACAAGCTTTACATTTTTTTTTTGTTCTGTTCTCTGTCGCAAATTCTCCCTTGCAATTGTTCTTTAAAGACAGTCCTCCATGCTAAGACTCTTATGTAGCTTTAATGTGCATACATTTGCATGAACCTATAATTGGTTTGAAGTTGTGGTCAAGTGCTTGTCCTCTGGCAGCCCATCAAGCCTTTCCTTTTTAAGGGAGTAATGAAAAGTGACTAATGAAGACTTGGAGATTGAATTCGATTCCCTCCGGTTGTTCCATTTTTATTACCTCACTAAACCTCTCCTACTTCCCCTCACATCTGGGGCCCAGTGTTATTTCTAGCTTTTCTATATCACTTATTACTGGTCACAGGACTTCTCAGAGTCATCAGGAAATTTACTAGATCAAAACGGCGATATAAGCTCATAGCCCAAATGAATCACTCAGACGAATCTGTATTCCACCACTGTCTGTCAGCCGCTTACCTTTTAGTTCTGACTCATTTGTCACTGAGTAGCAGGAGTCAGGGCAAAACTTTTGATTGGTTTGCTAAAGCCATTTCCTCTTCACTTTATTTTACTTTTAAAAGTCAATGTTCCAGATATGTTGACCTAAATGGTTGTAGTTTAAAATGCTGGAACAAAACTGGTATTATTTATTTTGATCATAATGTCAAGTCATCTGCTGCGTATTTCCTGTATGGAGCCAGTTCTCAAAAGCAATACAAACACCCTCAGTGTATAAACTGAAACATAATAACATATATAGTGTATAGTGTACAGTGTATAGTGTATAGTGTAGACCAGTGTGCGATGATTAATGATATGACATTTAAAGATGTAGGCTCTAGGACAGGAATAGTTATTGATGTTCTGCATTGTTAGGTCCATCTTCTGTTTTACAAAGGCTCAATGCTCTTACATGGCCAGAGCACACATAGGCCTGTCACCATAAATACTATATCAACTTTCATTCAATAAATAACAGATGTGACAATCATTTTGAGGGGACAATATTTATAGTGGGGAAAGCTTAGGTTATTTTTCTGTTCTATGATGAGATTTTAGCTGTAGCAGGTTAAATTATGAACTTCTGTGACTCATTATAAAGACAAACTAACATCCTAAGTGTTGCATTGTGATATTCATTTATTGCAGCTCATATTTCTTAACAATATTGTAGATTTAGAATAGTTTTTGAGGATAATTTAGCTTTATGGTTTGGTTTCAATATTATTGTTTATCATCTATATTTACTTCAACATATCACACTTCAACATGTGTTATCATGACAGGCCTGAGCACACAGATGCACTACTTACCTGTCGGCCTCATAGGAGCTAAGGGAATCAATACTGTGCACAAAAAGAGGAGGGCAATTAATTAAGACATAATTCAGGTAATAAGCAATAGATGGTTAAGGTGTGCATATAAATGTAGCTTCACAAAGTAGTTTCTAGTGTAGCCTTTACAGTTATTGTAGTGTTTTGCATTTAGGCTAGCAACAGTCTTTGATTCTAAACATTTACATAATATGTAAAGTTTCACAATAATTATTGTGAAATAGATAATATGCATATTGCTGTTTACAAGCTAATTGATCTAAACTGCATAAGAAAAGTACTTCTAACTTCAAACTAAAGTTTACATTACTAATTCATTTCTGAGGCACCATCTGAGAGGCATTATATTTATACTATCTCTGTATAGCAACAGCTGCCCTAGGACACATTAAGAGAGAACTGCCTTCACATCACCAATCACACAGTCCTACACATTTTCACAGGATAAAAAGACAAAGTGAACAGTTCAAAGACACAACGAGATGGTAGGAATCAAACCGCTAACCAATTGGAAAAAAGACACATTTTTGTTTTCAGATGGTAGCAAAACAAAGATGTTATTCTGCAGTTAACTTCACATTTTAGACCGTCATATCTGCATTATTGGCCTTTTTCAAAATTCAACTCTGGATACATGACTGTTTCTACTAATCTAAACTGCATTGTAGGACTTGTCTGTCCATCATTGATTTATCCACTAGTAATTACCCGAGTTACCCCAGCTGTCTTTGTTGCAAATGGAGCTATCGAGGCTGCCGTTGGCAGTATCTTTCAGGACTAGTCGAAGCGGCGCATCCATTGTGATTTGCTGCTGGTTAAAGATCCAAACATCCCCCTGTGTGTTTGTGGATGAATCCCATGGAAGCTCTTGAGCGTAACTAGCAACACGCGCTGACAATAACTCTGGATGTAGCACCACGGACAAGTCTCCTGAGCTGAACCGCGAGCTGGGCGCCAAAGTAACTGGATAATTAGCACATTCAGGACTATAATTCCACTGCTCAGATGAGACTTAAACGACTGTGAAATCTCCTGGGTGTCATTGAGAGGCAATGGAGAAGGATGGGACCCTGTTATGGCGGATGCTAGCAGATATTGTGAGGTATGGGAATGCATAGTGTTTGTTAGCAGGCAAGGAGCAGGTTTCAGCGGCACCAAGGCGTTTTATTATGAATCGAATGGGGTCAAAATGGTGGCCATGGAATTAACTGAGGAGAGCAGTTGGAGTACCACAGCGCAAGATGAGGTCATGGCAGAAGGTCAGAAATATAACAGTCACACAGGGATGTATTGTTTTACAGAGAAAATAATGTTGTGCGTAGAGTCTTAACAGCTGGTCTTGAGAGTTCCTTTTAAGTTTGCAAATTTAGCTTCTTATAAACAATAACTGAAGGATTTATCACAGCGCATATTAGCTTCAGTCAACATATTAAGCAAACTCTCCCTAGCAAACAACATTTACTTAAAGTGTTGTGGTAAACATGGCAGACACTAACAAATGACTCAATAATCATTTAGAAGTACTATGAGATAAAAGTCCCTAATGTCAGAGAAGTTAAACCACTATAGATGTTTTCACTATAGAAGTATAGTAGTTTTCAATAAAATACTCATCTGACAAAAAAGTTGTTTATCAATGGCTTCCATATGTTAGTCCTAAATGGCTGTGTAGGGCAGTCATACAGTTTGTTTTGTTGTTTTTTTAATCACATAATGTTACAGCTCCAAGTCTGGATGAATAGTTTCTACAGATTTTTGTATTGCGTGCTATGGCTAAAGGCTTAAGCTGTAAGGCCTAACAGAACAGCATGTTCTCTTCTAACCTCAGCACAAGATAGAGTCCTTTCATACAGACTGGAAGTTGGCCCAAAGAGCAGACTTTTTCTTTAGTAGAAAACTTTATCAAATTGTCTCTGAAATTACCCCCAGGACATTGCAACTTCCTGAACAGTTTTTGTACTGGGGTGTGTGGGATGACCACAACACCACTGGAGTCCTCGAGACTTTAAAAACTATTGGTATAGATGAAAACTTTGGACTGCATTTTGTTTGCCTTGGGGCTGGACGTAAAAAATTCAACTTGATGATATCTTCCAAAAGTTGTTTTTGTCCAGGGGCAAAAATTATTAAGTTGTATTTTTGACAAATAACTATGAAACAGTAGTAACTAGGAAAAAGATACAGGTAAAACATATTTATTGTAAAACATTGAAATATGACGCCTATTGGATTTTCAGCAAGAGTGTTATTGTAGCATGATGATAATTAGATGAATTAATTTATTGCTGTTATTTATGCATTTGTTAATACTACAAAGTGGGTTTGCAATAGAATTACAACCAGCTGATCTTCCTTTAATTTGTCCATGTAGCAGGCTTGTAAAAGAGACTGTTCTTAATTAGCTGTTAATTACCAGTTGTGTATGCAGTGTGAAGGTCTGACACGATCAGGTGTAGAACAGACCTGCGGCAAGGAGCTTGTTTACCTCCTCTGAGTTGGACTTGGCTTTGTGTGACCTCCTGTCTGCAGTGAACATTCTTGAGTAGCTCCTGGTCATGGAGGCGTCTGCGTTCAAACAGTGTGAAGGGCGGTGCAGCCGTACGCCTCGCTGAAGACACGGCCCAGAGCTGAGGGCAAGCAGTGCTGACATCCTGTCCCAGGGTGAGAGGGTGGAGGACTATCCATGTGGGAGTTGGGGTTAGGGGATCATCAGCAATGATTATGGTGCTATTGTTGACTGTGTGGATTTGTGTTTCTGTGATGATTTATAATGTAATATGATTTTTTTGATTAAATGGGGATGAATAAAATGTAATCTGGTTTATTGCTGTCCATTCTGTCTGAAATGTAACTGTCAAGTTGATGTAACCAAATGGTAATGTTAGAAGCTGGCTTTTCAAAAATACAGCGTTAAGTTATTAAACTAATTCAAGAGAAAAATACTGGTGTGAAATAGCTTCTACTCAAACTGCACTGTGGAGAAGACTGATACATGAGAGCTGCGTTATGAATCTATTCAAATTCAAAAGCAGTTTGTGATTAATTATTCAAACACTCTTAAGCCATGCATTTATAAGGCGTATTCTAGCAGGGTCCCTCTCACCTGCTGCGTCTGTGTGGGCTCCCTCAGTATCCGACAGCCCACCCAAACCCAATCAGTTAGCTCCCAATACATTACATAATTCACAAAGCTAAGTGTTATCAAGGAAATAAAATGTAGATCATGCCTGATGAGACCGGGTGCATTAGACAATCATTTATAGTAATGTCTCTCTGGAAGGCCATTTCATCAGTGTTATTGGTTTGAAATGGGAGTGGAGATTCGCCGCAGTGTCTAGCTCGGCCTTGTTAAATTGCATCATGAAAATGTAAGGCACGCGGCGCTGTCACGTAAAACAAGCCATGGCTGCATCTGAGCTTTACTGTCAAATGCTTGTCGCTTAAAATACTGTTGGAGGAATCACACAGTGTCACTTTGCATTTAGAGTGACCACAGAGGGCTACTGCAAATGAATGAGGCTTTGTCGTGCCGGGATTGTTATAGAGAAATTAAAATCTTATTCCCACCTGAGGCGAGCTTCTGTTATTCTTTTTATGTAAAGCAGTTTGAGAGCTGCTTCAAATAAGAAATGGTCAAATCCTCAGTAATAATAAACGATGCTTTGAAAATTATTGTTTACTTCATTTGCCATCCTTGTTTGCAGCAGTAGCCAAATCACAACACACATTTATACTTGACTTCACAAAATGTATTCAATTTGATTATTTCATGGACTAATGAATAAATGAAGGTTAAAGTGCACTTTATTGTCCACCTAGGGAAATGTGTCCTCTGCATTTGACCCATCCTTCAATGCCGCTGGGGCAAGGATCAGGAGCAGTGGGCCAGATATTGAGGCTAGGCTTGGTGACGAGGAAGCTGGAGGATTGGGCATATTTTGGGGGAAACCGAAGTGCCTGGAGGAAAAACCAATCAGACAGAAGGAGAAACATGCAAACACTCTGCACATCACAAAAATAATAACATTAATTCATTAATAAATAAATTAATAAACACAATTAACAATATTACTTATCAAGGACTGTGTATTTAATATAATACATGAAAACTTTACAACTAACTTTATTTAGCTTGCATAAAAGACATGCCAGTAAGCAAAAAGGTTCATATCAAGTCCTTCATATTTGTAGGAATTTGTTGATGAACTGCCCCTGTCGGTTATCATAGCACAAGCCATCCAAATGATGTTTTCTGCTGTTATTACAGTAAACTCTTAATTTGACGACCCAAGGCTGCGTGTCCCGGTCTATTGTGTGGTCTCTGGTTTTGTGGTGTCATTAAGTTGAGCGATCTCTTAACAGCAGAAAAAGCTGTTTAGCGTGCTCTGCAGCTTAGAGCCCATTAACGCTAATGTCACAGACTGCTCTTCAAGCCTGGATGCTGATCAAGACTATAATTGCTCCACAATTACAAAAGCAGGCCCATGCAGGCAGCTCCTTGTTGTGAGAGGAGGAGTATAGGCATTGTGAGCCCAGGCAGCATGTGTAGACGAGCATGTGGAGCGGGTGCAGTCTGCTCCAGCAACAGATATAATTGGTCCCTTTCATGATTTATCCGTGTTAATTAGCGGTGGTAAGTGTAAAGCTGCACCTCTGATTGGCGAGGTAGTCATCTGCTTAATTTTTAGTCTTGGCTCATCAGCTCACTTTCTTCTGTCACATTGGTGTAATTTGGCTTTGAGAAGTGTTCGCCAGCTCAAACCTGGACTACAGCGCACCCAGACTTTCGCCCGGTGACAATGATGCCTCTTTATTAGCACTAAATCATTACATTAACGTCAGAGTCGGACATGGCACTGGCCAGCACTCCACTCCGCTCTCTGGCACATTGCAGCTTGCGGGCCATGCCAAAGCAGAGTTGGGCCCGGTCCGGCTGGGGGAGCGTGCCATGCTCGGCGAGTCCTCAAGAGACAGAAGAACCAGTGTCAGACATACACAGGAACACCGTGGCGCGCAGCTGAGGCAGAACACCTACAAGTTACAAGACCTCGTACCCACTTTGTCATTACACTCACTAATTAATGTTTCCTTCTGCTGGATTCTCCCGCAGAGCTCCTCAATAATCATAATGTGGCCTTATGGCGATATCAACCATTTTATTACACCTCTCATTACATAAATAGGGTGTGATGCAACCATTTGTGCACACAGTGTAACAAAGACTACTTCTACTTTGCATAATGTCCTATCCCACTCCTACAGGCATTGGTTAGCGGGCTGAATCAAACCGCTTCCATTCAAGTTGTCTAAATCTTAAGTAAGTGTAATATTATTTTATGCTTTTAGATTTGAAAGTAGTTGATGATGGGCCTCTTAGCACTACATAGCGTTACAAATCAAGTATCCGTAGTATATACTGAACTAGTGCGCATATGAAACTTTCCCAACAACCTCATTCTAGCCTTATAAAAGCACTAGCTTGCAATAATAAGCCACTTAATTTATCCGCTTTTTAATTTTTACGATTTAATTCACAACTCTTGCTTCACTATTACCCTTTTCAATTGTGGTAGAGCTGTTTGACCATCACAAATACATAAACCCAAGCAGCAGTTGTGGTTTTCAGCTGGAGAAACAGAAAACTGCCATTCGGGCTTTTTGGACCTTGGCAGTTTTGTGGTTGATTAATTAGGTCCACTTCACCTGACTCTTTGTCATGTTTGCAAAGGGCTAGAGACATCCCCAGAGCATTATCTTAACAAATGTGAAGAAGCAGAGGAGAATTAAAGATCAATTTATGCATGGATTACTCATCATTAAGAAGATGTTTATCGTGAATGCATTTAAAATATATTCAAAATCTTAGTGATTGCAAAACTACCAATATATTACCTCTGATATAGTTGGTGGGAATCAACTATTTCAAAAACACACATTCATTTGGAAAGACTAGGACTAAATACCTGGTACCTGAAATACCTGACATATTTGTATTTGCTCGTAATAATAATCACTACTGGAACTATATCCCTATGCCCCAAACCATATTTCTGCTACAAAACATCACAGCCAAATTACATATAAGAAAAATGACTAAAGTCCCCCAAGTCCTTTCTGTATTGATTCCTTTACCATCATGTGACTTGTCTAATACTAATAGCATGACAGATATTCAATATTTTGAAATGCTTGGGGTGGCAGTCCATACTTCTTAAACCATTGCCTCTATACTTCGTTTCTTTCTAAGCAAGTAAACTGACTGAAGTCTAATCCGCTGGGAATCTGAGCCATATCCAATTTCACTAATGCAACAGATTAAAACAAAACTTCATAAACAAACATTTGAGATTTTGACATTGTTATTAATCGGCGTGCCTCGTATCCCTCCACATTGTGAATAAATGCCAGTGTGGATTTAAGTTGTTTTTTTAATGTGCATTCACTCAGCCCCAGGCTTCTCTTTTCATGTTATTTAATTGAAGGGGAAATTGAATGGTTGCATGATGTGAATTCAGTGAATGAAAATACTCTCAACACGGCATTTTCATTTGGAAACGCTCACTAGATTCTAAATGGTGTGGAGAAAAATAAGCTCATGATTTGACAATATTACCTTGAGCGTTGTATGTTCAACGTTGCTCTGGGATTGTCGGAATATAGAAAGTCAAGTTATTTACTATTTATTATATTTTAAGAGTTGTACAACCTGAGTATGACTCCTGGAAAGATGTGATGATAGTTTTTCAATAAAGAACTGGCATAACAGCAAGGTAATTCTTCATTTAATAACTTTTGTGTACTATTCAGATCTTACTAAAAAGAGGCAGGATGAACAAATCTTCAGGACATGTTAGGTCTAAAGAAGAAATTCATAAATAATTAAATAAAAATTGCAAATTTAAAAAGATGCAAAAGATGGTCAGTGCTTGTAAATACTTTTCAGCCATACCATGTATATAAAAGCGGAGTAAATTTATTTACTATGAAGTATATTTTAAGAGTTACAATGATGTGGCAGTAGTAGTTAAATGAAGAAATATTGTTTTTATAAGAGAAATATAAAATATGATCATGAAATATGACCATAACAGCAAGGTGACTCTTCATAGAATAACTGTTACTAGAGTATACAAAAAATATTGCATACTCTATTCAAACTTTACTAAAAATGTGTTCTTCAGGACAAGTCAAGCTAAAGAAGAAATTATTAGAATTCAGCCACCTCAGCTGGCTCCTCTTGATGTGGAAGAGCAGCAGCTCTACTCCGAGCTTCTCCCATGTGACTGAGATCCTCAGTCTATTTCTAAGGGTGCGCCCAGCCACCCTGAGGAGGCAAGTCATTTCGACTGCTTGTATCTGCGATCTTGGGGTTAGTTCATTACCCAAAGCTCCTGACCATAGGTGAAGGTAAGAACAGAGATTTGACCGGTAAATCGAGAGCTTTGTCTTTCGACTCAGCTCCTTCTTTACCACAACAGTGATCACATCACTGCAGATGCTGCACCAATCCACCTGTCAATCTCATTCTCCATCCTTCTCTCACTCGTGAACAAGACCCTGAAATACTTGAACTCCTCCACTTGAAGCAAGGACTCTCCACCCACCACAGGTGGGGCTCTGGAACCCAAGTCCTTGAACATCCTTAAAAATTTGAATACCTGTGCAAAAAATAGTCAGTGTTTGTAAATACTTTCTATATTTATTATTATTTCACTTACCACAGTTGTTTTAGTTGCCATTCGTGCTTGTTTCGGCGAACCCTAACGAGATCAACTTTGCTGATAGAGCTTGCACCTCTCTGATATATCTCTAAAACAAATCAATTTTGTGTCATTTAAAACTCGTTAGCGAGGACGTAGCCTTATTTGTTATTCCTTTATCTTTTTGAACATCAGTTAATTTATCAACATGACTGACGAGAAAAACTATAGCAAAAGTTTTGGGGCAAGTTGGTGCTGAGGGTGCCACTATCACATTTTTCATCTTACACACACTCTTGATTCTTTAAGACAAAAACAACTTCAATAATTCAAAGTGATTTCAGATATATTTTGAAAGATATTATACATATGGAGATAAATGATACCTTTGAACAAATGCCAGTGCCTCCCTATCTTTATGCTTTTCTGCGCGTGGAGCTAATTGCCCTCTCTGGCACCCAATTACAGTTTTCTTATCATCCGCACTTGAGATAGCAATTTCCTTCTCAATGGGTCTCTAAGTCAATGAGAGCTAGCATGCAGCAACCTTCAGCTAGCAGAAGAAGCTATAATTATGATGACATATTGAGACACATGCAGTGTTACCTCCTCATCCTACTTTCAAATGTAAAAAAAAGAAATCAACTCAATCATTTTGTGTTGGCAAACAGTGAACCAAGTAGATTTACGAGTTTTTGATCTTGTGCCAAAAGCATCAAATGTCGAACACACTGAAGATGACATTTTAACACAGTTTAGCTGAGGGGTTGGAGGAATTTCAGTTAAAGCCTGCAGTAAACTTTAGCTTCCATTAATCAATAGCAGTGGGAGCCTTTCAGTTAAAACTCAAGGGGAAAAGATTACTCGATCTAAGTCTTTTTTTCAAAATCTGTTAGAAACTGTATTTTTCTCAGTGGTTCTTCTCTACCAAACTTAGAAAACCTTGGCTACCCTGTCAAAGATACATTGATTAACTGATGTGAAAGGGGAAAACTTTCACCAGGTTATATTTCCACTTAGTATGCAAGTTTGGAACTAATCAATACAAAAACTAGTATTGCAGAACGCTCCTGCTCAGGTCCTGACTAGAACCAGGAAGTACAAGCACATAAGGCCTGTGCTCAGGTCTCTGCACTGACTTTAAGACTGTAAAGCAGCTCTGCTCATGTACACCAAAGTATATCTTTCACATGTTAGTGCCATATGAGCCATCTCGCACTCTGAGGATTTCAGGGACCCGCCTCCTGCAGATGCCCAGAGTCAGGACTAAACATGGGGAATCAGTGTTTCAGTTTTATGCACCTAAAACCTTGAACAGTCTTCCTGAAGATGTGAGAGAGGCTCAAAAGTGGTCTGTTGAGCTGTGCATATGACTAAAAGGTTTTTATTCTGCACTCTTTTCTTTTAATGTTAATTTTATGATGATTAAAATCACAATATTAACAATTCAAAACAGAAATAATGTATTTCTTATTCTGTCAAAGTACTTTGAATTACTTTGTGTACGAATTGTGCTACACAAATAAACTTTACCTTGCTTAGTGAAACTCGATACTGAAATTACACAATGTAATGTATTATAATGTTCATTCGTCAATGTTTCCTCATCAATATTTGAGCAATGTAGCAATCTCTCCCGGACCCTATTTGAACCCTCCTTATGGTTAACAATACGATCGTATCCAATCCTCACTCATGTTTCCACATGTCAATTTTTCATACATATATAGCATGACAGAAAACAGTTCACTACAACTTCAAACTGACTGATGCAAGGTGGAGTAGTTTTATTAGTGGAATGCACGCTGACTGTAATGTGATAGCTCTCTGAAGGGAGGTGGGCATCTAAAACGGCACTAAAATTTATTAAACATGTTGATATGTTGTTTTCGGTGAATATAGCATTTCCTACTCACAATGTTACTCAAACATGAATATAGTGATCTAAATATGTCCTGTTGTAGCAACTAATACCACCAAGTGTAATGGCCCCAAAAATTCCACTCAATTGTCTAAACAGATGTGTTTTTTAACATTGTTATATTGAAATCTTTATTGAGTTTCAGGTTTTAGTATTAAAATCGACTTAAAATTTTAGTATGGCGCCAACACCAGTGGATAATAGATGGTATATGAATGACAAGACCACTACTAGGAAGTAGTGAAGGAGCGAGAGATGTAGACCTGGCTTGGTCTGCTTGTAATCCTGTCTTAGTTTTGTTCCGGTTTTGATGAAGTGTGAACTCAGCCTCAGAGAAACACAAGTCCTGTCCCGTGTCAAAATAGACATGCCAGCTCCTGTTTTTTTTCCAGAGGTGTTAGAGATATGACAAATAACAATTGAAAAACATGATTTGAGAACAAAATGGATTTGTAAGTAAGCTTTGGGGGGGCACTCGTCTGACTTTTTCTTTCACCAACCAAAATAATGGTTATAATAAATTTTACAGTGAATTTATATGGAGGCTGTTTGCTACACAATTGCTGATCTTTAAATGTTTTCCATCAATTCAAACTATAGGAGTCATACATACTCCACCATCTTAACATGGGATAATGAGGTTAATCAAACAGCCAGCGTATTTTTATACATAACAGTTCCTCCATATCTCTTAGCAACTGCTGTTTCCATGGAAATATAGAGAAATTTGCCTTTTTGTTTAAATTATGGCAAAGTACATATATGCTCACATGTGCAGTTGCCATTCATGTTTTCTGAAATACTGCGTGACATTATGAAGTATATTATATATTTGGGTACTAAAGCACTGATTAAGAGTATTTTTAACATTGCACTTGTCTTCCTTGCTCTACAGAATGGAGAAGCATCGCTCTTTGAGGTGAACATCCGGTATGTCGGCGGGTTGCTGTCGGCGTTCTACCTGACAGGAGAGGAGGTGAGATTTATACACATCTGTTATGCCTCTACTACTCCGCTCCTCTGGGCTTCTTCTTTTATATTGGGCTAACCTTGGAAATGGCTTGATGAACTGGTTGGATTGAAGGAGAGTCTAGGTTAACAGCTTGACCTTGAAGATGCTCACCTTACTAAATCATAGCAAATATAGTGTTATTAGTATTGTGTAGTAGAACCTCAATCAAGTTCTTCAATAAAGACTCTTGTACACTCATTTACCCATGCTTATTGACTGTTTTTACCAAATATTCCACTACTTAAGAACAGAATTTGGTACCTCTTTATAATAAGTATATTATTATTGTAATCTTCAAATAAAATGCGTGAAGCGCTATGACAGCCCTAAAGCTTGCATTTCCATTCTCATGAAAAGTTGGGTTTGTCCACATGGTTGTATTGTAAAATGTCTGAGGCAATGAAACTTTTAATGCATTACAGACTCATCGTGCAGATATCGACCATATTCAGAAATATTGAGGAGGAAAGTCCTTTGTACTGTGTGAGGCCTCATAGCACCTTATGAAAGGGGCTTTGAAAGGAAGCGTGCGGGCTTTTTCCTAACTCCTTCCCAACTCAGCTGACTATTCGGACAGGCCTTTATCGTGGCAGGCGGTAAGGCACATCCAGTTTTGGCTTAAGGAGCTAGCAGCTCCGTGGCCAATTTGAGGAATTCGGAACGAGCCAGTGTCTCTCTGCCGCTCACTTTTCTGCGAGGGGAGGGGTAAGTAGGAAGGGCCGTGCGGTGAGCACCGCAGAAAGCTTCTTAGTTATGTAGGCTTGTGGGTTGAGACGTAGACAAGACACGTGGTCCTGTATACCTAAACAAAAGGAGGGTACGGAGATTGCAGATCAGACATGCCCAAACCTTCTTCAGGCATGTTTTTGATGAAGTAACAAAGCTCAAAAAAGTTGATTTAGCATAATGCCCCCACTTAAGTAGTTACTAAGCCTGAATCATTCCAAATAAACTATTTGTTCATTATGAAATGAGTTATGAGTTCTTATTAAACCCATTAAAAGTGCAGCTATTATAAAGTGTTTTAGAATTGAATTGCACATAATTATACAAACTGCTTTTTTAATTATATGCGACAATGTCGCGTTATGTAATTCAATAGAAAGTCAGATTCTTCATATTATAAATTCTCTTGAATGACCATTGTCGAGTTTGATTCATTCCATGTCAAGTCATAACATTTTCCAAACAAATCTGACTGGAATAAGCCGCATAGTTTTGATTGCTGATTACACTAAACAATACCCCATTGTTTTAACAAAATGAGCTGACAATGGCTTTTGCTTGAGCGCGCGACGGGGGCCAAATAGCTCAATGGGATTTGATTGAAAAGCTGAAGTTAAAGAATATACAAGCTTTTGGACTGAATTCCATCTCTGCTTTTTGATATGATACTACCCCAGCACAAAGACTGTTATAATGTGTCAGAGATGGAGCAGGAGCAGAAGGTAATGTCTTCAAATGTGATAAAAGAGCTTGTCGCAGCGAGAACAGTCTCCGCGGCGCTGTCCTTGAAAAGGCCTCGGTCTCTCCAGTGAAGCAGCGACGCGTTACAGTGTAAAAGCCTGTGGTTAGGATGGACAGCTGCCAGGTGTGAAGCTGTGAATCTTTACCGATGTGAAGACAATACAGGTCGGCCCTCTTATAATTGCACTTTTTGCTTACTTCTTTGCCCAACAAAAATTATGAAGAAAAAGTAAGCAAATGAATAGGACTGCTACAGATGAGGAAAGATTAGTAGTGCAGGAGCAGTTTAGTGTGTAATTAGCATAACGTCTCAAGGTTAGGTCCATTTAGAGTAACCTTTTATTATTATTTTTTTTAGTATTTTTCTTTTCCTGTTTTTGAAATTGCGAACTTAATAAAGATTCAATTGAGTGCCATTAAACCACAACAGAGCATAGCTTGGCTGTTGTGTACTGCACTCTGGTCAACTTTGTTGTTTTTAAAGTGCATTAGAAATAAAGTTGGATTGGATGGATTGGATTGGATTGGTCAGCAATCTTTGATCACATTATATATACTTGAATTCAGTTTATTTATTTAATACTATTTTGTACTCTTTGTAAGGATCTTTTACAACTCTATTTAAAACTACAAAGCATCTTCGTTTGATGTTACTTAAGAAACTATCATTGTCTATTAGAAGAGAACAACACTGTACAAAATGTATCTATAAGGGGGCGACAGTAGCTCAGTAGGTTGAGTGTTTGTCCACTGATCCGAAAGTTGGCGGTTCAAATCCCGCTCTCTACATAAACATCATTGGTTGAGTGGTTAGATCCACTGACTCGAAGGTTGGCGGTCCAATTCCAGCCCTCACAGATGAATGCTGTCGTTGTGTCCTTGGGCAAGACACTTAACCCACCTACCCCAGCCCTTGGGACAACGGGTGGAAATTAGCCTCTGGCTATAACCCGGCGTGTTTACATTCATGTCTGTCATGTCATGTCTGTTCATCAACATGCACTGTCCCAACCAAATAAAAATAAATAATAAAGGGACTACTTCAAAAACTGCCAGAGTACCTCACCTACTTGTTAATCATTGATATCTGAACATTTAACATCACATGACAACATAAGGCTAAGGACTAGTTGCACCAAAACTGAGACAGGAAAGAGGCTTTTAGATGTTTTTCTTCACAAAAATGCAATACACTCCAAGGAAAAGCAAAACTGGACAATTTGTTGACACAATCGCAATTTAATAATCTGGTAATAAACTTTAATACCCACACCTGCACCTGTTTTTAATGTTTTATATGGACATGTATACTTGTTTGTTTTTCTCCTTGTATTGTATTTTAAACAGGGTGCCCATGGAAAACAAGAGCCCACGTGCCCTGTATAAATAATGACGGAAAGAAAAAAGATCTACACTACTACACCATAACATGCACAATTTTCCAGATTTTGCAGTTTGTGCTTTACTTCTTTAATGGAAAGATATTTTAAAGCAAGAGAAACGCCACCCATAAACCCAGTGTTAAATCAAAATACAATAATGTAAAACTGACCTAGATAAAACGGTTTAGAAAGTGCATTTGACACATTTAATAAGAGGTCATCTTAACCAGGAGGGTATAGTAGTGTCAGCGGAGGTCACTGTGTCACCATAATGAGCTTGTGCCTGCAGCAGCTCTTGAGGCAGACACACTGTACGCTCTTTTAAACACTATGAGACCCTGCCATGTGCTGAAGCTGGAAGGATATGCAGTGTGCACCGATGAGAATGTGTGTGCTAGAACTGTAATGGACATTGATTTGCGAGCCGGACAAGTTGGGAATGAGAGCTGAATAAAATAGCTCACTGCTAGGTGAGTGAAATATGAATACATTACTGCTGCAGTGCGAACAGTCAAGGCCATTATTTCACAATGTTGTCTGATAATGCCACGCACACCTCTGACTGACTGCATAGGGCTCGTTTTCATATTATGACTTTCAAATTGAAAACTGAAAAATGAAAATGAAGAGTACATCCTTGTAAGATCTGTCCATGTTTGGCCGTAGGATTGCATGAGCTGTGTCACCTCTTCTTGTAACTTGTTAGGCATGCAAGTAGAGATCTTCTATTACCTTGATAAGTAGGGCTGTCAGTTTTATTACGCTATTATCACGTTAATGCAAAATCATTTTTATGGCAATCATTTTTATGGCAATCATTTTTATGGCGATCATTAATTGCGTGTTAATTTTGGCCATCAACACGTTCCAACTTCAGTGAATTTGAGGAGATGGGCAAGCAGCAGCATATATAGAACAGAGTGTGCAGGTGTAGTGCAGGACATCATTTGAGACTACGCTCTGTGACAGGTTTTAGTGCTCGCATCCACTCTCATCCACTGCTCTCTGTGTATGTATCTTGTATATTTCTGCATTCTTGTTTTCTCTTACTCCTACTAGGGATGGGACGATATATGATTATATCATTAATCGCGTTTCTGTCGTCGTGTTTCTGGTTTCAATACAACGATTAGATGCTCGTTTTGGTGTTTGCTCACAAGGGGGCGCTCTGTTACAGCAATGACACATGTCTGTGTCTGTTCTGGTGGCAGAGTCTGGTGCCGAAAAAAGTTGCGGGTCCGAGGGCAAAACACGAGCAACTTGCATGAGCATTTACGAGACAAACATCCTGCATTGTTTGACAAACTTGAGCTGAAAATATTCATCGTAAGTGACATAAACTATTGAATGTAGATTGTGTTGTGTGTAGTAGCTAAACAGCATTTTACAGACACACACGCGATATATATTTACCTACAATCATGTCAATAGCAGATAAACCACGCTTACCGATCGAGAACAGCATCTGATCCATCAAAAATAAACTCCTCTCCTCCTGAGTCCACAGCCATCTTCACTACGACACGAAGCGCTCCGGGTCCGAGATGCCTCTAGTTTAACTTGTACAAACATCCACAGTGTCCTCGTACTTCCTTTGTTTTGTCCGTTTTGTCTGTTTCATCATGTTTAGAAGCAAAACAACAGCGCCTAGAATGCGCTGCATTAACACGCTTCGTTTACTCGGTAAGGTCCGTCTGTTTACAGAAAATCTCGGCATGTCACACACGTGCTCGCTGCTCATTGGCTGTAAGGAGAAAACATCACTAAACGTGTGTGATGTGATTGGTTGATTCTACACGGGGGAGAGTGGGGCGTAAACTTTCAGTCACATGTAGCACTGATTCGCTGTTTGTGGCTCCAGTGACTCACAACCTCCACCTTATTGGACAACACTGGTGTCAATCAGAAGCTAACACATGTGTTTAGCGCTGAGAAACAAAGGCCGTGTCCCGATTCGTCACATGCACTGTTCGAGGTGCAGGTCGAAGTACCAGCCCGACTTAAATGCGCCTTAAGGGCACTTTGGTGAATTTTTGGTGAATTGAGACACGGCCAAAGTTGGCGCTGTTTTAAGTTTATCATGTCTGAAATCGACCAAAGAAATGCAAAAAAGTGACGGAGCAGATTTCGCGTGTGGAATAGTTTCCTGCAGCAGATTGGACATCTAACTTATTTTGTGGACATGATTTCTTCAGTGGATTATATTCTCTGGACCTGTAGGAACGAATGAGACCAACTTTGTGGAGTATGTTGATGTTTGACAGAATCAGAGCCTCGAAGGTGAGTGAAGTCCAAATCCGCATTTTTGGCTTTTCTGTAAAAAATGTCTTTCCTGTCAGCACTGTGGTGATTCCAGGTGAAAATTGTTTGCATATACGAAAAGACGAGAGCTGTAGCTTTCAACTGATGTGTAGATTGTTTGCGTAGGTGACGCAGAAGTACATGTACATTCCTGTAGAGTTGTAAAGTACACGAATCCGGGCCGTCGGAACGTTTACAAATTAATAATTTATGGCGATAATATCGTGAATTGCGATTTATTTTGGTCACGATAATCGTGAGTCTAAATTTTATATCGTCCCATCCCTAACTCCTACCAGTGCCCACATCTAAAATAAATCTAAATAAAAAATCTGAGTCCAGGTCATACACGCAGTTCTAAAGTGTGACGTAGCACTTACATTTAAATCCATTTGTTACAGACAAATGCCTCAATGAAGAGGCGGGGCTTATTAGTTTTGGAGTTCTAAACTGGAACTCTGTAAAACAAGTTTCTATTATGAAGCTGTTCTAGATTAATACACTGATTTACATGAACAAAAAATAAAATGATCTACTATGCTATAGTTCAGTACAAGAACAAAGTATACTTTAAACAATTGCTGTCCATTGTTCTCTCCAACTTCCTTTTCCTCTTTTTTTCGTGATCAAGTGCAGCATCTCCATTTCCTCCTAAACTTATACATCAATACACATCGCACTTGGTGGTTATCCATCACCTGGCTCATCCGTGTAGTTCACCTGAAGGGTCTGTGAGAGCCAGATTTATAGCCACCTGATTCACCCCCTCTCCATTCCCCCCATTAGAGTCCGTTTCTGTCAAGTGCACCTCTCCGGCCCAATGATAAAACCACAGATTGAAGGTCTGTTGCTGCCTCAAATCACCCAGGATTCCATGTGCGAGACCATTATGAGATTGTGTATCCAGTATTGGAGCAGGCGACATGGGCAGCTGGTGCGGTTGTAAATGATTGCCCGAGAATGGGGAGTGATGATGGCGCCTTGTGGGATGCAGTTAGGTGAAAAGTGCCAGGAGCGGGACCGGAGCTGAACCCGGTCATTAATAACCTCCTGTTGTTTTGACCATGTGTCGTGTGCTCTGTGTGTGTATGTGTGTATGCGAGTGTGTGTTTGGGCCCGGGAGGATCAGGCTTTAGTCTTTATGGGCAAGGTCCCCAGGTAAACATCTTGTTCAAACTGCTCCAGACACTTCACTGCCCCATCATTCATTCACACCTTCAGCTCTGGCGACACAGCTGTAGGACTTGCAAAGGTGGTCCGATGTCAAGGGCACATTTCAAGTATTTTAGTAAAAATGGGACTCAAGTTTTGTAAAATTATTGTAACATGGTGAGCTAAATACCCCATAGAACACCCCCTCTTTAATATACCTTTCACATATTTTAAATTTATTTAAAATTTTAAGTTAAATGCTTTGAGTTTAGCTTCCTTTTCAATTGGGAAAAAAAAACAAAAACTCAACATTTTAATCATGGCAATAACTGCATTGAAACGTCACTAACAATAAATGCAATAATAAAAATATTAATACATTTTACCTTTAAACCTGTCTCTCTCTCTCTGTTTTCAGACAAGACTGTGTTTTATATAGAAACTTAAATTTATGAATATTTTGACATTGCTTTTGCTGTAAACCAGAGCATTCCACATTTTCTCCACACATATGGTCACACAAAAACTTTTACGAGTAGTTCGAACATCAGAAAACATAAATTCCAAAACCTCTCAGATTATAAATTCTCTCTTTAAGAGCAAAACATGTTTGTAAATTCATTGATTCAGTGGTAACATATGTATTTCTAACCTCAAAGCTTTTGTGCATTTGGATGAAGTTTTCATACTGTTTATTTTGTACAGTGCTTGTTGTGCACCCATGCACACTTTCTATAATGTCAAAGCCTTCTTCCCCGTGGAAAAATCTAGCAACTCTGGGTCAAGGCCATTTCGCTTCATAGTTGACGTGGCATGGGCCCTTTAGCATTCTGCGACATATTATTTATGCAAGGCCACGATACAGATTAGTGTACATTCATCTTAAGTCAAGAGCTTGCAGCATTGTACAAGTACGTCATGTTTCAATGTTGTAGCCCTACCTTTTCCATAATAAGAAAACAGCAGTGAAATATGAGGGGGCTATGATGACTTCAATCAGATCTGTGCTCTAAACACTGAGGGCAGAGCTGGAACAGCAGGCAGAGGCCGGGAGCAGCCAGCGGCACTAAGGACGCTGTGTGTTCATAAACATCAGTCCAACTGGAGATCAGGAGAGGTGAAGTGCGTGCACAGGCATCAGCAAGTGGCACAGGGCAGCCATTATGAGTCAGGGAGCAAAGGCTGGAGCTGACCATGTGACGTGGTCATATGGTCATATAGATGGATTCTTTAAGTACGTAGTTGTATGTGTTGTGTATAGTTTGCACACATACATTCATATATATTTTTTTTCTTGTTTTTTTTTTTTTTAGAGCCGATTTACCTGTGTTGATAAGCCCTCATATAGAAATTGTCTAGTGGCCGATTTGAGTTTAATTTCCTGTCTGCAGAACTAATACAGTGGATAGCTAAGCTAATTCAATTTTAAAGAGGTTAATTAAAAAAATCTAAATTCAATACTTTTGTGGGGCAAACATGCACAACGGGTAGAAAATCTATTTAACCCTCATATTTTAATATTAAATAAATACTTCTTTTGCTATTAAGAAATTTTCCCATTAAATACTGTTAGACAGAGACATTCAGGGAAAACTTTAGAGTACGTGTCTTCATGGGAGTTCCTTTGTAAAACTGAACTCAACTTTTGGACTTTGCAATACCTTTATATTTCTCATTACTTCTGTGTCAGGTATGGTTTCCTATACAAATTCTATTTTGAGGAATCTCCTGGATGTACACTGCAGGTTGGTAGATAGCTGTCAGCTCCTGTCTGCATGATGGACAAGTGGGTGCACATCTGTTATTTACAAATCACTTGTCATACACCCCCCCCTCAAACACTATGCATGTGCCAGCAGATTTCAATTATAATCATCAAACTAGCTTTTATAACCTCACCCCTCCCACAACTATTACCAGTGCACTCTGCTCCCAACTGCTCTATTTGCAAAAGCACCTATTTTTCAGTCAAGAAAACCATTATCTTGCCAATTCCATGGTAAATACTGGAATATGCTTTTGAAAATGTGTGTTTTTTACTGGAACTGGACTTGAGATTCTTTGGATAATTGGTCCAGTTCCAAGTGTGACAGGCTTTTTTCTGCCCATGAAGGATGCACTGAGGCGCGGGTAAATATGAGACTGGAGTGAGGCGGCGGTGGAAGGCAAGCCACATGAAGTGAGAAAAATATACACAAGTGGAATGAAGCCTTCGAAATGATGAAAAAGAAAATCATTTTGGGAGACGCTTCATATTCGGGCTTTCTAGCAAGGTAAATATTAATAGTCATATATTGGTAGCACGCACAGGACCTCAATTTACTTTGCAAAAACTCATCGAGCGTACAGATTAGGGTCAAAATTCAGAAGCGCGTATTAGAAAGCATACTCAATATTAGTAATTCATGATTTTGTGCTAATATATGCCAGCCGTTATCTTCAGAAGAGACTTGGCGGGGTTATTGTGTCACAAAAAGTGGTTATCTAATTAAGTAGGAGACGTGACAGTTTATTTTGAATGGTTTAAACTTTTGTGGCTTTTTTTCACATGAGTTTTCAAACTGGGATCTGAAAAATTGCGTTTTTAGTTGAGAGAAGGCAGTTGTTTTGGTATGCGTCCGTCTTGTTTTCCTTCTAATTTGGGTGCCCCACTTCTGTCTCAAAATACGGGTTTAATTTTGGGTCATAACACAAGAGGGTGCCCATCAAGAAAGGCAACTGGGTTCCTTGCATATATGATCTTAATTTTTTGTCTTTTTACTGTCATGAAAAGCAGCATTAAGCCATGGAGTCACCAAGGGAAACAGACTAGAGTTGTTATTTCTGCAGTGAAAGTTGCATACAGTTTAAATGAAGTAGGTGAAACTACTTGGTCTTTTAGGTCAGCCATATTTGTTTGAGGCAAGGAATTGTGAATAATAGGAATGCTTTCTTTTAGGTTTGTTCCAATTTCTTATTCAAATTAATGGAAAAAAAATATTCACTGGATACCACATTCCTTTGGAGGTATCCTGGAGATACAACTTTTAGGTTCAGTTTGCAATTAATAAAACAGAAAAACAAATGCTAGATCTTCCAACATTGAAGTACTTTTCAGATTTTTTTTTTTTTTGTTTCCTGCACAAGACTTTTTTATGTATTTATATTCTCAACAGCTAGTCCTCCAACTTGAAAAGTAAATCTCTGCAATGAGTTCAATTCAACCAATTACAGGTAGTTCATTCAAAAAGTGCATTTATTTAAATATGTGTTACAACCTATGAACTCAGAAGCTCTAGCTATCTCTTTGACCTCACCTGGATGGCACTCTCTTTACAAAGAGATACAGCAGTCTGCAAAGTTTGTTTTACAAGCTCACTCTGACTTTATATTAGTGGCATCACAGTTTATTGGTCCACTACTCATCCAATATCTTTTCACAGAAAGGACAACTGGTGGCCTGGACTTGTTCTGTCATCCTTGTGAAGAGCCTATGTCATGTCCAATGGCAGAATAAAGTTTGTTCTTAGACGGAGTGATTTGACCTTTAATGGCGAGCTTCAGAGGATCATAGGGATCATTGATATTCATAACAGAGCTAATGTGGAGTGGTACGTCTTTAAACTCAGACACAACCTGACACGCTGCAGGAATATCAAAATGTCAGCAGATGCATGGGCCTGCATATCTGGTAGACACCACCTCCCTCTATTTCTTATGCATAGACAAGACATTCAGTTCAACTTCAAATTACATAATTAATCTCTTGGGAAAGTTTTGTACTTTCCATTGGTCTGTGGGGTTGTTTGCAGTGCTGTGTAGAGCCAAATACCAATTGTTAGCATATGTAATCAGTTATTTCTTGGTGCTAATTTAGCTTGTAATCTCTGAAATGAAATTTTTCTCTATACAGTTATTTATTTATTTATACAAGGGAACCCAATGAGAGCACTTTGGCTGTCTTTTTCATGGGCACCCTGTTTAAAATACAATACAAACAGAAAAACAAACAAGTATACAAGTCCATATAAAACATTAAAAACAGGTGCAGGTGTGTGTTTAAAAGTTTGATACCAGATTATTAAATTGCATCACCAGTGTATCCAGTTTTGCTTGCTTTGCCTCCTTGGAGTGTATGGCATTTTTGTGAAGAAAAACAGCTAAAAGCCCTCTTTCCCGTCTCAGTTTTGATGCAGCTAGTTCTTAGTCTTATGCAGTCACGTGATCTGGTATTAAATGTTCCAGTATCAATGATTTACTAGCAGGTGAGGTATTCTGGCAGTTTTTGAAGTAGTAAATATGTAAATCATGAATTGTAAACCTTCTTTTCATAAAGCTATCACTTTTCTGTTGTTTCTTTTAAGTTGTTGATCATTTTAGAAATAGCTAAACCTGACCCGTCCCGCTGCAGTGGATAATTCACTTTAGAAGCCTTTATTTTTTACACCTGAAGCACAGCACCACAGTTCCACTTAATAAATGCAGTGCTTCCAGTACCTATCCCCCCAGCTCCGCACTGTGAAACAAAACACTTTGCCTAAAAATAGACAGAAAACAGGTAATTTGCTTAGTCATGACGGATGCAGGTCTATGCTACACCTTCTGCTAATGCTTCCCCCTAATTTGACCTCGTTTCAGCTGCACTGCGGTTGCACCATTTGCTCCCGGTAACATTATGAGCCAAATGTCAGTCGCTACGCCATATGCACCTGCACCATTTAGCGTGAACCGTGTGCTCCGTAATGCGCACACAGATTTCACTTAAATAATGGGAAGAGGAAGCCATTCTCGGAAAATGCACCTGGACGCTAATGCACTGATTCATAAAATGGGGAATGTATTAGAGAAAATGGAGGTGGAGTGATGGTGTTATAAGAAATATGAAGGAGAAGATGAACACTAGTAATTTTTCATTTGGCTGAGAAATAGGTTTGTTTTTCAGGAAGGTGTATACAAGACGGGTTTGTGCAGCCTAACTAACGAAAGAAAGTGTACTGCTAAAGTCTCTATTGCTACTGTTTTATAATTGTACTTAAAGGTCTTATACTATGCAAAAACAGCTACCTTTTACTGTTAGTTGGATAGAGACTGGCAATTCAAGGGCTGAAATTATCCAAATATTCTAGTGGAGGTGCATTTCCTGTATTACAATATGACATCACAAGGTGGAACAGAGTGTTTTCTGTTTGAGAGAAGAACTCTGCCTAAATATGCAGGACTTGTGTGAATGAAACAAAACTCCAGGTATGTTTGTCATGAGGAAACAACATTTTAACATAGATCAAAAATAGCACAATATAAAATGTATAGCGTTGGTTAGTGTGTGAAAAAGTCTTCAGATGTTTGTAGCTGGTGTTTAGTTGACCAACTGTTGAACAACAATATCATTGTCAGCAGTTATTATTATGGCTATTGGACAAATCCACAAGAAGTATGTTTACCCCTCTGGACTTAAAATAAACTCTTAAGCTGAACCTAACCTGCCAACCCTCACCATTTTAAGCTATTTTGAGCCACAAAATGATACTTATTGTAATTCTCCCGAGCATTTTTGGCCTTAGCAGCCAGAAAAGCATGAACCATAAGAGAAGAAAAAGCTCCCAGTAAGCTTGTTGTTGTTGTTGCCAGCAGACAAACACCAAGCTAACTAAACAGCTCAGCGGATTTAACATTTAATTAGTCTGGTGAACCTCATCCATCCCCACATGAAGAAAAGAAGATATAGTTTCCCTGCAGTGGAGAACAGTGTGTATTATTTCTTCTAACATCATATTGAGCCATTGTGTTCAGGGGCCACAAGAATGAATGTGTGTCTCAGAGAGCAGTGTTATTTATCAGGAGAGATCACTTTCCAGGCCTCCTTTGGGACAGACAGGGATATGCTCTCCTCTACTGAAGGGTACAGTGCCTTTCCCCAACATAGTCTTCCTCTTACATAAGGCTCAGATGGGCAAATGAAGTAGGTCTGGCACAGGGGATATATGCAGCCCCGTGCAGGTGGGGAAAATGAGAGAATCACATGATATATAGTCAAGATGATGCAGAGCGTGTTCATGGGTAATGTATAGAATGACTGTGGTTTAGGGCATGTGGTATCAAGTCAGATTTCCTCAATTGAAATATTGCCTATCCCCCATACTATTGTAATTGAGGAATGAGGAATGTGTAACAGTCTCTTACTTAAACGTTGTAGTCATGTTTAATCATTTTGAAAATAATAGTGGAAATAATGAATGTTTATTTTTTACTCCTGTGGTTACTGTCTTTGCCTCAGAGGAAGAAACTCCAGAATCCAGGACAGGGTATTTGTATTTACCGCCTGTATGTGACCAGGGTTAAACATAAGGGTATTCATGATTTAAGTATAGTTCAGACAGAAGTGGATGTGTTCTTGTTGTGGCTACTATGTGTAAGTGACAGACAGAATGTAAGTGTTAGGCAATATATGTAAGAAATGGGGAGGACATTGCTTTTGACTGCCACAAATATGACTGGATCATGCTGACAACACTTTGAAAGATGCAGCTGAAGCAAACATTACGTCAGGAAATGCCACTTAAACCCCTTGTCTGATGTTCCACGTGTGTTTCACTGAGCCTATCCAGCCTATGCCAGCCTGAAGAGGTAAAAAAGTAGTTTGGGGAGAATTTTCATTTCCTCACTTCAAAGTGGATCATCATAAGCACATAACCTGCCACTCAGTGCAGTCCTCACTACAGGCTTAAGCATGAAAGGAAAGCAGTTCTTCTGGATGCCTATTTTACTGTATACAAATGCCTAATCCTATCTGAGATGAGGTTAACTTACTCTGCTCTCTTCTCACACCTCTCAGTGGTTTAGTACAATTGTAAAGGCAAAGATAAGAACATGTCACATTATAGCACATCCAAGTGTTCCCTGTATCAGAACAGGCTCTTGTTTAATATTTGTTTAGTTTGGACGGCTAATAATACCTCAGTCTGAATCAGTCTGTCACTCAACAGTAAGTGAGCTGCTTGTTTGGAGCACTACTGCAGCTGAAAACACATGACTGCACTTGTGTGTTATGCAATGTTCTGCATAGATGTGTCCCCCGTGCATTACCACCAGCTTGTTTGTTTACTTCCTGTATTACAGCTCTTCAATTAGTCTTTTTAGCTGTACATAACAATGTTATGGCTGGAATAATTGGAGCTGGCCTTTGCGAGTGAGGCCACAGGCCAAAATGAGAATAGAGCCGTGCTGAGAGACTGATGAAACTCTACAGTTTGGTGAAAGTTGTGGCAGTCAAAAAGCACAGGACACAGTAGAAACTTTCATCATTAGGCCCGTCTTAATGATGTCAGCAATGTGGCTCCCAACTCAGTTTACATAGCTCACAGACATTGCCTTATTCTCTTGCATAAGTGCTTCTTGCCCCCCCCCATTAAACAAGAGGTGTTTGCCCAAAAGAAAACAATTAATTATTAAGCTTAGTAGATTTTAGACATAACCTCTGAACTTTTATGTAATTATAATATATATATACTGCAGTACATATTAAATCTATGTTGCTATTTTTTTTTTACTTGGGCCTTCTGCTAATGATAATGAACTTTTAGGGGTCAACAAGAAGACTTTAAACAGTGACTGCATTGATCCTAATGACTTTTGACAGGAATCAATGACTTCTCAGAAACTGCGAGTCCCCTGCATGGTGCAACCGGGTGGCTTGTGTTCCCCTCAAGGGCCCGCAGAGCCAGTGAATACTAAAAAACTACTTCACAACCAACATTAACATAAGAAAATGCTGATGTGAAAGCTGTTCTAATCTGATGTCTTTGCACCCCACTGAGCATGAGTTGTTTTGGCTTGCAAACTGCTTTTAAGGAGTTATTATGCAGAAGTTGGAGTAGTTTGAAGTTCACAAAAAAGCATCTTGCCAACGTGACAGTGATTTAAAGTTTGTCCCCGGGTCTTGCCTATTGTTTTCTTGGAACAAAATAAAGAGCGAGATCTAAATTGATAGCGTTTTTTTAGACCTTGCTACACAATGGCTTACACAGGCAGGGAGATATTTGGAATTCAGGCCGTTCCATCCATAACTACTTTTCATTCCAAACAAGACCCAGTGGAATTGGTTTGGGTGGCAGCCTCTCTAAACATGCTCTACAGAGATAAACGTCAGGTTGCCAGCTCCAGCTTGCACATCTTTTCACGTGCACATATAGCTGTTGTATACAAAACAATAGCTCTCCTTGAATCTGATGTTGAAACATAGAGTCTCTGTCACAAAGAGCAGTGGACAGGACAAGAGCAGTCACCGCAGCACACACACTGTTGACAGCTGGGTTGATTGATACTGGCTTTTAGGTCAAGAAGAAAAAACATGGCTGCGATATTGCCACTGAGACACCATGACTGCAACATGAGGAATAGTCCAATTTGGTCTGGAGACTTGCTGTGTCTTATTGGATTCCATTTGAGCTGATTAATGTGGTGGTTCCACCGTCAGTACACCCCGACTGCAGCTTCCCCATTCAAGACGTAATTGTGTTTTTCATAGATG